>VZRJ01008660.1:3195629-3394879 GCA_013397565.1 Ptilonorhynchus violaceus | reverse complement strand
CCCCGGCCCCCGCCATGCCCCGCCGCTAGCCAGCGCTGCCCAGGGGCTGGCCGGGCCCCGCCGCTCCGTGCCTCCAGCGGGAGCACCCCTTCCGTGCCCACTGCCCGAGGGCAGCCCTGGGCGCGCCATGCACGCGCACCTTCCCAAGCAGCACAGCTGTGGCAGGGGGTCCGAGGGCCCGGACGGAGGCAGGAATGTGCCTCCCGTCGCCAGGGATGCCCACTGCGCCTGCCGCTGGCACCAGCATCCGCCGGGCCTCCAGTATGGTTCTCAGGCGCTGCCCTCCTGGGGACCCGCGGGTGCCAACCAGGGCAGGAGCAAGTTCGTCCCTTTGTGGGACACGGTGCGGAAGAGCCCCCCCAAATCCCCAGCCAAGCCCCAGAGCAGCCCAGGGCAGTGGTGGTCAGAGTGCGCCTGTGCCCACGGCTGGGCCCCCCCGGTGCAGGTGAGCTGATTCTTCACTCTCCAAGCGGCTTAGAGGATGCTCCAGGGAAAGAAAGTGAGGTTTGGTGGTGTCGACAACTTTTTGTGATGTGTCTTGATGTGTGTTTAGTGGCTTATTCTGGAAACGTTATATGCAAGGGCAAGATGTTGGGTGATAATCTCTGTGTTTGAATATTGCTTCTCTGTTGCCCGTCAAAATTGTGGGCTCTGCTAGGAAAGGTTTTCTTGTTAAAACGTTGTGGTTTGTGCCTCCAGGTTCTACAGACTTTACGTTCCATTGTTCTGTCTAGAAATGATGTGTTTATCTCCCATGTGTAATGGATTTTACGCGCTTCTGTAAACAGTTTGTTTTCAAATACTGCATGAAGTCAAAAAGATATTTTAAAGAGAGAACATGGGGGAGGGGCATTAGATTTACTGATAAGAGAAAGTGTGACCTGTTTCTCCTCTTTGGAACTTCAGATGTGATTGAAATCTTTACTAAATATGAAATAGCTCTTTAGCTTTCACAAATCTGTAGATTTTTATTTAATGGCAAAGCAGTGTATTTTCAAAGATAAGCCAAGCCGGGTCTAGGATGTGTACAGTTACCTGTAAGCAATAGACTGAAACCCAGCACTGTGAAATAGAAATCTCAGTGACACTTACATGATGGTTAATATTAAAAAGCATTAACACTACCTCCACTGAGTCATGTTTTTGTGTCTCACTTAGAAAACTTTCAGTTTGTTCAAAAGCTTTCTATTATGCCAACATCAAATGCTTTTGTCAACATTTCACAGTAAAAAAGGCAGAATTTATTGTTGCAGTAAGTTTTTGAAATATATCTTTACTTACTGATATAGTATACACTAGAGTTTAACAAGCCTCAGCCCACACTGAACATGTGCACCCTCTCTAGAGATTAAATCAATTCTTTCATGGAAATGGTTTTAATATATTTTCACTGTACAGAAAAGCAATAAGGCAAAGGCTTGTCAGATAGTGTGGCTGTATTTTATCTTGTCTTATGGTCTAAAAAATGATGCTCTGTTGACTGAAAGTGATTGTTATATATAAAAAGCTTCTTTTTTTCTCCCCCTCAAATCTAGTATCGGGTGGAAAAACGACGCTTTCTTTTATATTTTTGTGGGACCAAAATGTTGCATGTGACTACAATATATTTTATATGTTTTCTTTCATATATAAAGCCCATACAGCTATTTTTGTTGGAATAAAGTCAATGTTTAAAACAATCATAGAATTAGACTTTTTTTCTAATTTCAATTATAAAAAAACTCTAAATGTTTTCTTAGGCTCTTAAGATTTTTGATTCAGAAAAAGCTCAAAGGAAAAAAATTCCTTCAAGGAGAAAGCCTCCTTGATTTTTCAAAGGTATAGAATTTATATAGGGAAAATGTAGGAGCATTATTTAAAAAAAAAGGGTGCTTCTAAGATTACTTCAATATCTATGTTATAGATGCATTGTAAAGTTATTTCAGTATTTTTAATAACTTTGTGATCACATTCTCATGTTTTTAGATAATAGGGAATTATTCAAGTTTATTTAATATAGAACTTTGCTCGGTAGACTTTCTTTACTGTATGTTCTGAATGCCAACTACCTTACTCTGTTTAGCAAAGTCCCTTTCTTCGGTTCTGTCTGTAATGAAATTATTACTGTGTCTAGGGGTGGACTGATGTACTTCGGCAAATACTTGGTGGTTTCAGTGTCATAGAGTTGAGAGCTAGTTTGTTTCAAATATTCTATTTTTCTCTGTGCAAAGTAAGTATTGTGTAAGGTATGGGCGGAAAGGGAGGAGCGTGTGTATGTTTGTGTGTGTGTGTGTTTGTACATATATTGTATGTACATACACCTAGACAATCATTTTATCAATGATATTGCATAGAAGCAATAGGGGAAAACATTACAGAGCTGCCCTTACTACTTCTCCTTACTTTGGGGATGCAAGTTGAAGACAGTGATGTTTTTTCAGGCCTATGTTGACTGGGAAATCTTTCTTTCTTGCTAAAATAAAGAGAAGTAGTGGAACAGTTATATTTGCTGGCCTAAGGGGGGAAAAATAAAAAGATAATTTAATTTAAATGTCCATCTAATGTGTAAATGTGAGAATAAATGAGGCATTGGCGGCGTCCAAGGTGGAGTCTTTTATTATGTAAAGTTCTGAGCAGATTTTTCTTCTGCTTGACTTTTTTTGGGAGAGACTACTTACATCAAACATAGGAAAAACATAACACCTTGTGAAACTGCTTCTTGAGTAGTACTATAGCACCAAATTTAATGCACAGATCCTTCATTCCTAGGTTGTGTACTAAACAGCTGTTACTAATGTACACTTTGGCATCCTGGTCCTGACAAAAATGTTGATTGTATTGCTAAGCATATGGCTCAATTTTCTTTACCACTTTCTTCTTTATTATGTCAGAGCAAAAAGTGGCACTCTGGTATTATTAATATTTCAAGGGTCTTAGGAATTCTGCTTTGCTAGCTCGCATATTTGTGTTTGCTTGTAGTGTCATGATGAGTTGTGAATACAAAAATACTCTCTGTATATCCAAACAGAAATTCAGTTGGAATTACAAAAAAAAAGAAAACCACCAAAAATCCAACAACAAAACCCCCCCACCAAACCCAAAAAACTCCTAATTTTGAAAGTGAGTTGAAATCATGTTTAGATGGAAATTTGATTCCAAGACCTAATTTGTTTTTTAACTTCCATTACTTTTTGACAAACGCATTTACGGTTCTGTTTCCTTTATTTGAAAGAAAAAGAGGAGAGGGGGAGAAAGAAGAAAAGTACATTAATAGGCAAGTTTTAAATGTCCCTATTGCTTGGAAATATTTCTTGCTTCTCTTCAGTGCACTGAGTATCTGTATCACCATTAGTATCATGGAATCATGTAATTTGTGTGATTCACTCAGTGATTTGATACTTAAGGTCACTGTTATGCTGTGAGAGATCTGAGCAAAGTTTAAGGGTGAGAGAGGGCTTTGCAGAGGCGAGCAGGTGATCTGGTGTTTTCCATGGGTCATTCCACATGTGGTTTGTAACATTGGATGGACTTTCCCTGTAGACACCTATAGATCGCTGGCACATGCAATCTAGCAATTAATTAGATTATAAATATATGTGTGGCTGAAGGTGTCCAATAAACACATTCTTCGTGCAGAAAGAGTGATAGGAGTCTGTATTGCCCTAATTGTAGATTGATGAGGAAATTGCGGAGTTTGAGTTGCTGCTCTTGTCTTAAGAAGTCCAAAGTATAAATTTTACTTTGTGAGGTCTCTATGAAAGAGGGCCTCCTCTAAGCACTTTCCCAATATGTCTTTTCAGATTCCTAGAGCTCAAGATTATTCTTTTGAAGGGGAAGGAAGGTGTAGAAATAGATTCCCATCTTTGGCTGTTTCCCCATTCAGAAGACAATATTGGACTCCACATCAATTTAGCTAACTCTTATCTGCTATAAAATTTTTGGCCCTTCTAGTTTGAAATGTTCTCAAAGAAAATAATCTCATAACCTGTTTGTTACCTGATCAAGGCCTGTGAGCTAAACTCTAGGTTACAGATGTGTCATGACAGCAAGCAGACAGATGTGTCGTGAAGCCAAATTCTGAAGTATCAGCTGAGAATGGGCTTTTGTGTGTGAAGGCCTTTGGCGCTAGTGCTAAAGTTCCAGTGTTTCATTTGAGAACTCTTTGCATGGTGGGATGAAGTGTGAGCTTACTTCAAGGTATTCTGCCACAGTACTGAAGCAGAAGGTCTATGCCGAGAGATACTGGCTCTTCCAGCAGTGTAAAGAAATGATTTGTCATCGGTTGTGTTTTTGAAAGCTTAGGTCATTCCTTTCAGTTCACAGATTCCCCCATGCAACTGGCCATTCTTCTGGCAAGTCCCTCCTGGCTATAAAGTTATATCAAGCTATTTTAGTTAGCTAAGGGAGAGCTTTTCACTCTAATTTAGTGTGTTCAAGTGCCAGTAAAATAGCAGTTAAACAGCAAATAAGCAGCAATAATTGCGTTTTAAACTTTTTTTTTCTTTTTAATCTTCAAGGCTATTGAGAATTAGATGGTATAAATTAACAGTTAAAGATTTGATGTGACTCTGACACTGCTAATATTAAACAGAGACGAGTAACTGGGCAATTTTTCACGGGGAAAGAAGTTCATATCCCATTCTCAGTGTAGTATGCACTTATCAGTGGATTTAGATAAGCTCTTAGTTCAGCATCTTGCCTTGGATTGATCCTCATGCTGCATTCACAGAAGTGAGGTCATCGAAACGTTGTCAGCAATCCGTGCAGCTGCCACGTAAAAGGGGTACAAATGTGGAAATACAAAAGCTGTTAATGTGTTCTTTTGGAAGATGAGTGATATTGTTCTAGCACTTCCTGTATCCAGTCCCACTGACTGACAGAGCACTTTGAGAAGTTGCAACGTTCTGCGTGGCATTTGGATCTGATTATCTCCCAGGACAGCTGCTTTAGAAAACTTTATACTTTTGCATTCATGTTTAACCTATTTTTCTACCAAACCCAGGAAATCATTTTTACTACTGAATTCATAGCATTTAGCTTATGTTTGGCAAAAAAGGGAGATCAAAGCTTAGCCTTTGAGACCCCTGTGTTGAGGCCAGCAATTTCCTTAATGATGTAGGGAACACTCCTGGTCAGAAGTAACATGACATGTGGCATAACAGCCTTCCCAGGGAAGTGGTGGACTCACCATCCCTAGAAGTATTTGAAAGAGATAGAGATGTGTTGCTTAGGGACATGATCTAGTGGTGGGCTTGGCAGGGTTAGGTTAATGGTTAGACTCAGCAATCTTAGGGGTCTTTTCCAACCTCAATGATTCTATGATTCTGTAATATTTGTTTGGAAATGTGTTTCCTTATTGTAATGGTTGTTCATGTGACTCCAATTTGAATGGTATGCAATGAAAAGACCAAAAAATAAATATGCTGAGGCACATTAGGACTTTCTCTATAATATGAAAGGTTTTTTGGTTTGGGGTTTTGTTTTGGTGGTTTGTGTTGTTTGTATGTGTGTGTGTATTTGTTTGTTTTTTTGAAAAGGAAAGGAAAAAGAAAACACCAGTGTTAGTCATGAGAGTTTGTGCTGTTCAGAATCAGGAACCTCAGGATGTATCAGTCATTCCAGGTTTTCCACGGTGTCACAAGTGGTAATTCCGCCACCCATGCCTGGATTGATAAGGAAGCATTGCTTTGCAAGGGCCACTGGTAGTAAAAGATGAGTGGATATTCTTTTATTTGTTGTATAATGTTCTGTCTCCTTCTATTAATGTATCAGGTCTTTACCAATGTTAATATTTTTGATATTACATAATTTTAAGTGGTAGCAAAGAAAGCTAAGAAATAGGCATGATTATGCAGATCATGACAGTATTTGTCTGCAAGATGTTCCATATATTTTCCTTTAAATATGGAAGTGGATATACTATGTACTGTACTTACCAGTGATAGCAATGATTTATAGTTTAACTACACATTGTTTGGCTCCTGCTGATTGTTCAGTTATAAATATGTTAATGCCTAATTTGCATTTGTTGCACCATATTTAAGATTGCATTTATTTAAATGCATGCTTCAAAGTTTCTCTTCCTAGATGCCTCAAGAAGCCAAGAACATTTTCTCCCCTTGACATATAATTTGGCTTCTTGGATTTTCACGGGGGGATGAAAGGGAACATAGAAAGGGAATTGCAGGGTTTGGACAGGGATTGTTTGCAGCATTGGTAATTAGCCAAAACTGCACAAGTGTTCTGATGGTCCTCCTGCTATTCATAATTTTCTCTAATACTTGGCATGTTTATTCACCCAGGGATAAACTGTTCATCATACTAGAGAACAGAGAGGCATTTCTTTAGGACCGGATTGGCAGAACCCAAAGGGATTCCAACCCTTTTTTTTTCCTTCACTTTTTCTATATTCTGCCATGTAATCCGCTCCTAGCGCTATCCAGGCGTTTTCACCTAAGTAGATCCATACTATCACAGGAACTTAGAACACAGGAAAGTCTTGAATCTTTCCTATAGTGCTCTGATGGCACAGGCCACTTAATAGGATTCTAGTCTTCCTGTCTCTTAGATTGGTTCATGAGGTTATAGGTTGCTGGAACTCTTTTGTGGCATGTCAACAGGATTGATAAACTGGATGCTTTCTGGACTAAAAGGAAAAAAAACCCCAAAACAGTTGTCTTATGGCTTGTATAAGATAATTAGGAATAAGGCTAGATAACCCTAGTTGTGCTTTCTGTCTTATGTTCCACTACATTTAAATTAGGCATTCAGAGACGCAAACCCTTTACAGCAACTCAACAAGATGGCTTTGGTCTAATCAAAACAAAAGAAGTGAAGGATGATGCATAACAGTTTATAGCTGGACACTGAGCAATGGCTCAGACTGAGATAGAATTTGTCTCAGCTATTTTGGCATGACTTGAAGACACAACCTGAAAATTGATTTCTCTTTTGGAAATGTCTCTCTGCTATTCTGGGGTATGAAAACATAAGACTTCTTGACAAAAAAAAAAAAAAAAAAACAACATAAAGGGAGTCTCTGGTTGTAGTAATGACAAGATTTACAGAGTTTGCCAATTTAGCTCTCTGTTTCCCCATCTGCATATGGCTGTTGAATGAAGGAAAATAAAAATAAAGCCAAAAAATAGTCAAAAGAGAATTACGGACTCAATTACTTTGCTTTTAAGAACCATGTTTTCTTTGAAATAAGCCTTAGATTATTACAATGTAGTTTATAAATTAAATAACATATATTCATTTACCTTTTTGCATAAGAATTTTCTGTAAATTACTGCAGTTAATCAGAAGAACTGTCTTAATAGTCACCTAATTTTAAAATCTCCCATCATTTTGAGAGTTAGAAATATAGGGCTCAGAAAGGAATTCTTTATGTATTGAAAACAGAGGTTCTGTAATATCTAAACCAAATATCAGAAAACCAAACAAAATAATCCTTTTTGTAAATTCCAGTTCTGGTATAAGCTTTCTTTTAAGTCACAGGAGCCAGCTATGAATGCAGTACAAAATCCAATTTAGCAAAATAACATCTGGTTTTGGTTTAGATATATTGTACTTTTAATACAGGGTTTTGCCTTTCTGATTAAGTATTAGTACAAGGAGAAGCAGGTTACTTCAGCAGCTGAAATTGTTCATGTAATTGGTCAAACAGAACATCAGACAAATGACTTTTGTTATGCATTTCAAATGAGAGCAGAATGGAGTAGTGTCCCAGGATTCCTGTAGCTGCCATCCCAGAGCAGCTACGCTGCACCCAGGTATGAAATCAGTTGAACCAAGGCTTTTAACACTCCTTGTTTGTTTTTAAGATTCCTTGTTTACATTTTATTTTCTTTTAAATTCTTATAAACACTTACTCCATACTGAACTGCTGTTTCTTGCATTCATGATCACAGAACATTTTCCTATTTATCCGTGTGCTGGTTTGTCCAAGTTTTTATGTTGCAACCATCACTTACCTAGTAGCTGAACACGTTAATATTCATTGAAAATGTGAGTAAGGTCTAAGCTCTGTTTTTTACTTTTCTTCATTCTGCAGGGCCTACTTTGTGGCAGGGGGACAAAAAAAAACAGGGGTTGAGACCTGTTTCATGGCCCGGTTGATGTCCACTAGCAGCGCTTCTAGTGCCAGTCCAAGGCTGAGAGCAGAAGCATGTGACAAGGGTCATGTCCCAGAAGATAGTGCACAGCTGCCTCTTCCAAAGTAGTCACACTTAACGTGTAATCTGATGTGTGCAGCTTGGTTTTGACATCAGAACAGTGCTCGGGGACCTCTCTGTGCTGAGTGCAGAAACTTGTATCAAGCTCTTTTCTGCCTCCAACAATTCAAAAATAATAGTGTTTTGCTTAGGAAATGGAGAGCTTTGGGGACACCTTGTTCCTTTTCCCCTTCTGTTTTCACTTTCTGCTCAGGGTTCTATCAAAATCTGTCCATCTTTCAGTCCTGAGTGTAGAAGTCACTTGTCATGGCTCTGTGAGACTACAGTTGGGCAAACAGAATGAAATAGCCAAAGGACATGGTGGAAGAAAAAAACTCCCCAAATTCTTATCTAAGTATTCAACAAGGAGGTAGTAAAAATATCAGAACCCTGGTGTCATATTTACTCTGGGGCTGATGCTGCTACATTTGCTACTGTGTTCTGAATGATCTCTACACCACTGGCTCAGGTAAAAATTTAGAGGCAGTTACTGCACAGGACCACCCTAAAAATCACACCCATGAGCCCAAAAATGTTGTCCAAATGCTTCTTGAACTCTGTCAGGCTTGGTGCTGTGACTGCTTCACTGGGGAGCCTGTTCCAGTGCCCAACAACCCTCTGGATGAAGAACTTTTTCCTAATATCCAACCTAAACCTCCCCTGAGACAGCTTTAGGCCATTCCCTCGGGTCCTGTTGCTGGTCACCACAGAGGAGAGATCAGTGCCTGCCCCTCCTCTTCCCCTCATGAGGAAGCTGCAGACTGCAGTGAGGTCTCCCCTCAGCCTCCTCTTCTCCAGGCTGAACAAACCAAGTGACGTCAGCCACTCCTCACACGGCTTTCTCTCAAGACCCTTTACCATCTTTGTTGCCCTCCTTTGGACACTCTCTAAGAGCTTCTTTTGATGCAGTCCAGGATAAGATTGTCTTTCTGGGGTGTAAGCGTGCATTGACAGGTCATGTCCAGCCTTTCATCCTCCAGTTTCCCCAGATCCTGCTCAGCAGGGCTGCTCCTAATCCATTTCATCCCCCAGACTGTACTGATATCTGTGGTTGCCCTGACCCGGGTATAGGGCCTTGAAATTTGGCCTTGTTGAACCTCATGAGGTTTCCATGGGCCCATTGGCCATTTCTGAAAAACCTGGCCTATAGGACTTGCAACAACTTCGAAAAAAAATTTAGTTTACTGTAATTATTATTATAATTTTAATAATTATTATTTAACTCTTTAATTATTTTAAAGAAGTGAAACCCCACAGAAATATGAAGAGGGGCAATACCAGTTTGTTGTGGGTTGCTTTGACTGTAGCATACTTTTTCTGTAATGTACCACATGTAAATCTGCTACACATACTAAGCAGTCATGATATACTGGAGTTGCCTCTGGGGCAGTTATTAGCTTGCTCAGCCACTGCAAGTATAAAAGTAGAAGCAACCTGATCACTTCTGCAGGCATAAATCTGCAAAAATATTGTCTTTTTTTCTTTGAGTTGTCATGGTAGTATTCTCAGTGGATCTTCTCTTTTTACTGAGATGCATTTAAGTCTATATAGTCAGCACAAACCTGGAATTCACACATTACTTTTTAAGTAATTTGTGCTGAAAATTGAGGTTATCACTCCTAGTTATTTTGGTTTTAAGCATTGGTTGCTGTCTATCAGCTAAGCTAATTCATGTACCAAGAAATAAAACTTCATGTTAATCATACAGAGAATACAGAAAGGAATGAATCAGCTCTTAGTAGTGGATGAAAATGCAGGATTGCAGAAATATTTTGCTGAATGGACAAAACCTAAAGAGATTCAAAACCTCTTCAGATTCATAATTCCTGAGTCCTTGTATCCTCTGATGGTAGCTCTTGTCATATCTAACCAAAAGGTTGCCTTTTGCTCATGTCTAATGCCCTTTCAAAATGCATGTTGGTAGTGGAGAAATTTAGTATTTGTTTTCTTTCTCACCTTTGCTCCTTTCTGTCGTCTTTTTGAAGAGTCCCATTGCTTCTACATATTTTTTTCATAACTCATCTGTATTTTCACTTTTTTGAATGGTCGCCAAAACAGTAGTGGAATTACTGGGTTTACCTGTATGCTCTTTGTCTTATTTCCAGATGGAAGTCTTTTTTCTTGTGGTTCACTTGCCAGGATTTGTCCTCAGGTGATAATAACTTTAATGTACTTTCTGCCAGTTTCTATTTCATCATGTTACCTCTTGCACTTGAAGGTTCAGCAAATCTGACAAACCAGTAAAATACAAAAGGGAACAGAATTGCCACACTGAATTGCCAAATTGCCACATTTGGTAGCAAGGGGATGAGGGCTAAAGGAGCTAGGTTTTGGGTTTATTTATAATAAAAGCAATAATAAAACTACAAAGATGCAGGAAATTCTGTTTGCAATCTGAAGTATTATTTGGTGTTCAACAAACAACCAGGGGCAGAAGAGGTGATGAAAGCAAAATTGATCCTGTTTGTTTTCTCCAGATGTCATTACTGCCTGATATCTTGACATTTCTTAAAGTGCCTCAGAAGGAACAGCTATATGGTTCTTTCCTTCTCTGATACATTTGTGAGTTAGGTCAATGTTCATGTCATTGAATTCAGACTGGGAAAGTTGAGGCAGGAAGGTTAACAAATATTTTTGTGGATTGTACATAGAACAGAGGGAGAGCTTTATTTTCAACCCCTTTGTCATAGCTTAGTACTATAGGCAACAGCTAGACTGAGCCTGCGTGCAGTATTTGTTGGAGGACTCTAAGTTTTAGCTGTTTTATGCTGGTTTTGGCTAACCCATCTATGTGGAAGGGTATCTGGAATCTGTTCTCATTGGACCTTTAAGGGTCCTTGCTGCTTATGGCCACCACCGAGGTGCAGCATCAAGCTCAGTTCGCTTGCTGGGGGCTCTCAGCGACTTCCCAGATCCATAAGCCTGTGAATGTTGATAGGATTTCCATCTTTTTGAGGTTAGCGGTTCTTCATGGTACTGCAGAAGGATGCAGTGGGTAGTGAGCTCTTTATTGAAGTGGATGAGTTGGCATCAGCCTATTCATCAAATACAGAACTTCAGTAAGAAACCACTGCTGTGGACTACAGTTCAGCACAGTGCTTAACACGGTTCCCTAAGCACACTGGTACAATCTGTGTTGGTGGGACTTCGTATTACTAGTAATACTTTGAATGCTGAAGTAAGTCAACCCAAAAGTTAAGTACCCTTCAGAACTACAAAGTAGTAGTCTAAGCTGCAACTGTTTGGTTTTTTTAATTCATTCTATTGTCTTTTCCATTTCTACGTAAAAGTAAAGAAAAAGAAGAAAAATCCTTTAAAAATCCATCTGATAATGTAAATTGCCAGGATTTAAAAAAATAAATTTAAATGTTTTCAAAATTGACTACATCAAATGCACAGAAAATGCTACTTCTGGTTTTGTTTGTAATTTTAAATCTATCTTGAAACCACAGTGATTTCAACAACAATGGCAGACGAGGGAGAAAGAAAATTACGGTTTTGTAGAGGTCTTGCACTCAGATTCAATCCAATAAAGGAGTTTAAAGGGCACAAAAGAAAAAATTAATTGCTGCAATGAATGATCTTTAACTACTGCACTAGTAGGAAAAGTCAGTGAAGCAGAGTTTCAGTTGATCTGAAAATGTTATGAAGGAGTATTACTGCCTCTGATTATTAGATGCAGAAGTTCAGACATCCTGATGCAGGAGTTTTGGGCTGGAACTCAGCAATCACTGCACTATCCTTACTTGCCTTTGACTGAAAATTCAATAAGAATAACTGGCAAAGCCCTCCAGACTTAAACAGCTCACATATTTCTGCAACCATAAATAAATAAACCTGTATGAAAAATTGAATGGCTATATTATTCTTAGTCTTCTAATGTAAAATATTTCTCTTGTGAACCACTCAGTTATCTCTGTCATTTGTTCTTAATGTGTTAGAGGTTTGTAAACAACCGATTGGCAAAACTTCAATGAGGCTTCAGAGAAGCTATTATCTACTTAAATTTATTTTAAAAATTAAACATTTTAGTGTTTCGTAGGAAGGCAGTAATACAGTTGGAAAGGTTTAAAAAGGTGAGGTACAGTTAAGCAATTTCTAAAATTCTCTGCTGGAGGCACAGTGTGCTATTCCCTGCTGATCTGTTATATTAACTTATAAAAAGTAATTTTGCTGGTTGAATTATTTACGATATACTTGATTGACATCAGTATTTGTTTTCATAGAAATTATGAAATTATGTGTTATAAATGGCATTACACCTATAAGGCATAAACAAACATGGAATGGTATTTCTCCTATAAAACATAAGGGCAAAACTGAGAGAGTTGTGTCATTGTGTATAAACTGTATGAGCTTTTATGGGATGTAGTTGCATCAGCTTTTGCCATACTTTGATCTTTATCCAATATGAGTTCTTTATTAATGTTTTGTCATCACTGTCTTGACCTGAGGTATTACATGTCTGTAGTGGTTTTTCAGAGATACTGGAAAAGCTTTAGGTATTCCATAAGATCATTTTTTAAATATGATGGAAAGTGTTCTGAAAGGTGCTTTAATTGGAGGACTGGTAGATTCAGTTGTGGTGAGTTGGCCCAGCTGGCAGCATCCCCAGAACCGCTCTCTTACTGCCCCTCCAGCAGGGAGAAAATCAGAAAAGCAGGAGAGAAAAAGTGCAGGACCTGAAATAAAATTAGAGAAGACATTCACCGGTTCCTGCCACAGGAAAAACAGCCCCTGTGAGGGAGCACCTGCTTCAGCATGGGCTTATCCATCGGCTGGGGTCTCTGTCGGTGTGCTGCCTTTGCCATGCAGTATCATCTACTGCTCTGGTCCTGTTGTTGTCTCGTTCTCTCCTCCTTGGCATTTTCTGTCGTTTATTAAAGATGTTTTCACAGAGGTGCCACCAGCTTGGCTGAAGGACTCAGCTGTGTCTGTCATGGTCCATTTGGATCTCATATTTACAGGACAAGGTACTCTGTAAATTAAACTGTATTTTATGAGCTCATTAAGAAATACAACAAACAGACGAGTTGCAACCATTTTCACAATGAGTGATCCCTCTTATGTCCTGAAAGATAATGGTTTAAACATTAGCTATTCAAATTGATGAACAATTGGCTAATTATTTATGCTCTCACTTTCGAGTCTTACACTTTTCTGAGAAGTAAATAATGCTGTTCGTGTGGATCCAGGGTAACCTTATAGCACTTTTCAGTATCTAAAGGGGTACAGGAGGTCTGGAGAGAGACTTTTTGCAAGGTTGTGTAGTGACAGGACAAGGGGGAATTACTTTAGACTGAAAGGAGGAGGGTTTAAACTAGATACAAGGAGGAAATCCTTCACTATGAGGGTGGCGAGGCACTGCCACAGGTTGCCCGGAAAAGGTGTGGATGCTTCATCCCTGGAAGTGTTCAAGGCCAGACTGGATGGGGCTTTGAGCAGCCTGATCTAGTGCAAGGTGTCCCTGCCCATGGCAGGGGGTTTGGAACTGGATGATCTTTAAGGTCCCTTCCAGCCTAAAACATTCTGTGATTCTAGGAATTGATACAAACAACTGTACTGGAAGCCACTGTACCAAATAATGTACTGAATGTTGTAGAAGGAGTTTGAAGGGAAAAGTTACGTGTTCCTGGGTATATACAGTTCATGTATTTCAGAATTGCCACTAAATGAACATTTTTGTTCGGTCAAATAAGATATTTTCTGAAATATGCTTTCCATGGATATTGCATTTTAGTTAATACTGAAGTCTTTGCATAACATTTAAATTAGTGTAAGATTTTCTCATTAAACAGTGCAATAGTAAGTGAAGGGGTGAGGCAGAGAAGCAGCTCTCTGTCGTCCTTTCCTCATCTCCACTTTGCAAAACTACATGGGTTTTATTGCCGAGTCTTCTTTGGGTCTTTTAAAAAATTGGTTTTCCTGGGAAAAAAAATACAGATTTTACCATGGGCTGGATAACATTTTTTTCTTTGAAAATTTTTATATCAATTTTTTTAAAGGATCTGTTAATCAAAAAATGTGTTTACGATGCATTGTGAAAGGCTTTCATGGTTTTTTAAATATTTTGTTCTAGACTGGGCAAACGTGTGGGATTTTTAATGCTGCTTCTTGAGTTTTTAAAATTAGTATTATTTTCTAAACTTTTCTTGATTGATCAAGTATTTTGCTCCTTCTGACATTGTTTTTCAATTTGACTGTGAATATTTGGAGCCCTAAAATGAACTGTTACTAGGAGACAAACCAAAAAAGTTTAATACACAGGGAATGACATACTGTTTAAGGCCACTTGTTTCCTTGTCCATTGTACAAGGAGGAGTTTTCAACCTCTCTCCTCTCACCTCTTCTGCCTCTCACCAAATAATTACCTCCTGCTTCCTTTTGGACACCCATTTTTATGACATGGTAAGGAATTGGGGAATATAAAAGTTGTTATTTCCAGTATTTCATCCTTCATACCTGATATTTCCATTCCATCATGACTACCTAGCAACTCTGACATTCAGTTTTGCTTTAGAGCTTCTTTGGCAAAAGATGACATGTAGTTCCAGAAAATACACGTAATGTCAGTCTTTGTGTGACTTTGAGTAGACAGCCTACTTGTATGCTATATCCTCCTCCCAGAAAGACATTGTAACTAAAATCCTGACCTTATTGAAATCTTCACAATTTCTATGTGCTTTGTATTTTAACATTGGGTAAAACAGACATGTCTGACCTCTGAAGGATCACAGAATCACAGAATAAGCAGAGTTGGAAGGGACCCACAAGGATCATCAAGTCCAACTCCTAGCCCTGCACAGGACCATCCCCAAGAATCTCACCATACACCTGAGGGCATTGTCCAAACACTTCTTGAACTCTGTCAGGCTTGGTGCTGTGACCGCTTCCCTGGGGAGCCTGTTCCAGTGCCCAACCACCCTCTGGGTGAAGAACGTTTTCCTAATATCCAGCCTAAACCTCCACTGACAGAACTTCAGGCCATTCCCTCATGTCCTGTCACTGATCCTTTCATTTCTACAGTACCACCCATAAATACAGGGTGTATAAATCTGAACAGGTAAAAAGAGTTCTCAGCTGTACTTTAGAAATGGAGGCTGGAATTGCATCTTTTATGGTTATTATGGAAGTTTCCTAAGATTTAGTCACATTAGACAAATCATTATAGGTTGGTTCTTACAGTTTGTTTCCAAAACATCTTGCAAAACTTCTTCTTACACCAATTCTGTATTCAGTTCCTTTTCAAAATTTCCCTCTTTTCATGTTGGCTGTGACTTTAAGGGGTCTGAGATTTAGGTGCTTGCTGCATTAGAATATAAGTACGGAGAGGTCTCCTGAGTTCCACTGAGGAAAACTGGGTGTGAACAGTTTAGCCCAAAGTAACACAAAGGGAACATTTTAATTTTCACACATACATTTTCACTTCTGGATAGTGGCACACAATCTAGTTAGGCAGTTGCACGATTGTCCCAAAGTGAAACAGCTGTCTTGGCTCTAATCTTGCCCTCCTATTCTTCCAATGAGGCTTTTTGATTAACTTTTTATTCTTAGGATAGCAATTTGTACCAAGGATCTAATTAGAACTTTATGTAACACAGCCAAAGCCCTCCTTTTGCAAGTCTGTCTCACCTCAGTCCTGCTAATCTTGCAGCTTTCAGTATGGAGCATTCTGAAATATCTGATATTTCAAGCTATCTCCTCTGGTTGAAAACAATTTCAGCTATTGAGAATCGGGAACAGGGTTCATTTGATTCTTTTGTCCCGGTAAGGAAAACTGTAACATATCTCTAAAATAAGGCATGTTTATAAAATTTAAATTCTGAGTGTTAGGCTTCTTTTGGGGGGGAAATGGCTTAAGCTGAACTCTGTTGATCTGAATGAACTCAGATCTCTGACCAGAGCTCTTTGTTTCTTTCTGATGAAAGGATGAGTGGTAAAGGGCTCTCTTTTATAAAAGCTGGTGATTTTCTTGGGAGAGAATGCATAGTTTTATATATCTGGGGTTAAAAGATATTGCCAGTATTTCTATTTTATCATTACTTTAATGATCAAGGAAAGAGAGAGCTACATTACATATATTTCTTATTTCCTGAAAAACATGTAATTGACAGAGAGCTTTTAACTGAAGGAATATTTATCAACTGCATATAATAAGTATAAACTGAGCATCTGGGTATTACTGCTTATCACCAGATAACATACAGTAATATTGTATATTGTGTATAAAATAAAACAACTATGTTAACTGATTTCTTTTATATTCACATCAATATGTGTAACTAATTTTAATTCCAAATATTTTAAAAAAACTATTTATTTATAACAATATCATGTGCACTGAAAATATTTTAATAGCAGATGGCTTTTGGTGACTAGGTTAGGTAAGCCAGGTAGAATGTACTGGAAAGAAGAGAAGAGAGTATCTTTCTTTCTTTCTTCCATGTATCTTCATTTCATGTGAAAGATAAAATTAATGGGGTATTTTCAGGTAAAAATATGCTAATGTTGTGCAAAAAAGACACATATCTGAACTGTTATCAACAACCTGAAGAATTATTCGGCTCTAACTGCATCAGATCAGTATTGAGCTAGTAAGTGAGCAA
The DNA here is from genome assembly GCA_013397565.1 of Ptilonorhynchus violaceus. Classification (NCBI taxonomy): domain Eukaryota; kingdom Metazoa; phylum Chordata; class Aves; order Passeriformes; family Ptilonorhynchidae; genus Ptilonorhynchus; species Ptilonorhynchus violaceus. The sequence continues at coordinate 3,378,078 of VZRJ01008660.1, read as the reverse complement.
AAGGGTCTTCAATAGGAGATGGGCTGAAAGCAAAAGATGCTTGTACCCATTTGTGTATGAGTAGAGAGCTTATAATCAAAGAAGACATTTCAAAATGTGCCACAGTAACATGTGAAGGATGGGCTGACTTTAACTTTGGAGTCTCTTGCTTTCTCCTTGTTACGGCTGCCCTAAAAAACCTTGTGCCTCCCACAGATTCTGTGTTCTTCTTGCTGTAATATTTTCTATGTCATTTTTCTCTCATTCCTCTGAAGCACACGATGTTCCCATTTCTTGTCCTCCCAGCCAAACATTTATTTAGTATCAGGGTCAGGTCTGCAGTGGGGTTTTTATATGTTAGTGCTCAGAATTGGTGCACCTGCCTGTGAAGTTGCTTAGCTTTTGGAAAGGACCATCCTATTAGGTGTTAATTTTTCCCAGACGTCCCATGGCGAAAGTCAGGATTTACAACAGGCTGAGAATGGTAAATGGGCTATTTCTGGCAGGCATCATAATTTACTGGAGGAGGGGGATATGTTTCATTTGGAGGGTGGGATTGGTGCCTAAAAGATAGGGTAGGAGGAGACTGGATCTGTCAAAATGGTTCTGGGGAAAGGCTGCCTCATATCTGAATGACAGTTTCTTGGGATAGATGTTGAATTGTTTTTGAGGTTGAAATACTGTTGTACAGGCACAAGAGAATTCTGAGTTCCTGTAGCTGAGTATTTTTAGCACTGCATTATTTGATTCCTGTGTTCTACCTACCTCCTGCCTTAAGCAGACAGCTCTGTTTGTGTTACTAAATGCTATGCTTAGTCCTTTTCCAAGTGTTCTCTCCTAGCACCTGATGTATAGTGCATAACTTTCGGTTTCCTTTGTCAGGAAATGTTTTTTTTATGCCTCCTAACAGTAATCAAAGCCCTCTCCTGGAGCTTTTCCATCAAAGGAAGAGAACCAAACCACCATCATATCAGAGACAGATATCCAGGAGTTGCATTTTATTGTTATTTTTATTGCTATTATTAGTAGAGGAAGAGGCTGCCTTGATGCTATGAACCGTTTAATGTTCCAGTGTTTTGGGGGATCACGTTCACTGCATGAAGGGTTGTTGTGACGTTTGAAGTTCCTCTAATTAATTTGCAAACCCATCTTCTCAATCTTGGTATATCAGTTCTGACGGTTTTTAGGTTCTGTGTCTCTTTGATTGTTATATCTATTGTTTGATACAGTGACAGTGAAAGGTCAATGTTGTCTTTGTGTGCAAGGAAAGTTGTTTCATTTTGTGGGATAAGTGGCTTTTAATTATTTACATTCACGCAGTAAATCCAGAGAGCGCAGAACTTTACTAATCCTGTCCAGATCACTGCTAATTGTGTATACAAAGAGCAGCATCATAAATGTTTGTGTTATACAAAGCAGAAACTATGTCTTGAAATCAGTAACTAAAAGATAGCCTATAACCTAGGAATGGTCATGTTTCAAAGTGGTGCCTTGTGTTACTTCTTCTCATGTTACTCATGAGAAAAAGGGCCATGTTACTTGCTGCTAGATAAGTCACTGTTAAATCTGCTCCCATTTATTTTAATTCAGTTTAAGATAATAATTTTTTACTCAGTGTTTCTGCGTCCAATTCTAGCCACAACAACCCTGTACAGAAATGACAGAATGCTAAAATGTAAAGATGGGGAAAGACCTGATAGGTCACATCGCCCATCTGTCAGAATGTGAGTACTGCCTACAGAATGTATTTCAGTGCTAACCTAAGTTTATACAAGGAGTTTTAGGCAACAAAGGTTAGACTTCTCCACTTGGGAAACTATAATATAGTTTGTTGAATTTGCCACGTAGTTGTAGCTGTGTATAAAATCTGCTTGGCTGCCTTTGGCATGAAACTGAAAAATACTCCCATGGTAAAAATAGCAAAATATTTGTTGGAAAACTGGTGAGTATAGTTTTCCTGATATGAAGTGCTTTTCAGCATCATTCATAACATCGAAGAACTTTTTTTTTTACATTTCTTTCTGCTTTTAGTTCATTTTCTTAAGGCTGTCTTTTTTGTACTGATACACTTATTTGCACTCATACTCACAAGGATGCCTTTCCCTTGATTATTTCTTGATACGAATTGCCTTCATTTTTTCTAGGCCTATAATTTTGATTTAAGTAAGGCATAATTTTTAAGGTTTTGCTGTACTCTCCAGTCATTTCGATTTGTGTTTCAGACTTACAATGGCCCCTGGCACTTTCTTTACTTAAGGAATGGCATATCATAGAGCTCCTTTTGTGGCACTGTTACTTCTCCTCAAGTTCAGTCCCTTTACATTGTTTCATTATTCTCTAAATCTATGGTGCAATGTTGCATTGATTTTGTTTTGCAATTTTTTGCTTAACGCTATTTCTAAGAATTAGGAGGTCAACAGCAATGCATTTTAATAGACTATACGTTAGGGGAAGTAGGTGTAGCTTTCCTTCCCTGTGGAAAGTTCCTCTTTATAAAGGGTATATAAGGAGATATATATATATATAAAAAGTATAATCATTTGCTACTATGTGTTTCTGTTTTTACACAATAACTTTCCTTGTGGCTGCCGTACTGCTTCCACTTTCTCTTTGTTGAGAGATCTTACTGTGGCCTTGCTGTACTTCAAGGGGTCTTATAAGAAAGATGGGGACACACTTTTTAACAGGGCCTGTTGTGATAGGATAAGGGCTAATGGTTTTAAATTAAAAGTGATTGATTTAGATTAGATATAAGAAAGAAGTTTTTTCACAATGATGGTGGTAAAATACTGCCACAGGTACTCAGAGAGGTGATGGATGCCCCATCCCTGAAAATACTCAAGGTCGGGTTGAATGGGGTTCTGAATAACCTGGTCTAGTTGAAGATGACCCTGCTCATCGTGGGAAGCCTTCGACTGGATGAGCTGCAAAGGTCCCTTCCAATTCAAACCATCCCATGATTTTATGATTTGCTGTTTTTACTACTCTGCTACATTCATCTTACAGAAAGGCAGTTTTCCTAGCTTGGGCTCACTGTCATACAAACACATCCACAAGTCAAGTGCTCACTTCAGAGCCCAGATTGAGCGAGTTCATTTCGGCACAGGATACACTGTGTACTCAAAGTTTCTTTTATAAACAAAGACCTTGCTCTTTTGCTTTCTTCTGCTGGTCAAGTCTCACGTCCAAAACATGATTTGCAGATAAATCAGAAAAGAGGATGAATAAATAAAAGATGCTGAACAAATATCTGCTCTACAGTGAGATTTCAGAATAACAGGTATATTGAAGGCAAAGCAGATTCAACTTCGGGAATTTAATTTTCTTGTCGCTTTACATAAACATTTAATTATTGAGTTGGGTATTGAGAAACAAAGATGACGAACAAACTCCCACTAAGGGAAAACACCTCATTGTGAGGTTCAGCTTCACTCCAGACACCTCCTCTCCTCTAGCTTTCACTTCAGGTCCGACTCAGTCCCTTCAGTGAGATGAGGGACTTGGGGTCCCTCACACATGAGGCTGGAGCCAGAGTCAGAATATGCTTGTTCCTCTTTGCTGCTCCTTTTTCCTCACCCTTTTCTTCCTTATTACTTTTTTCTCCTGCCCTGGTGGTGGGTCTGATGTGACGCTGGCTGGAACCACTTGTGTCCAGCACAGGGCTGCCCTGCCTTCTTCTCATACAGGCCCTCTCTGCAGCCCACTGCTCCCTTGCTGTTTCCATCCAGGATGGAACAGAAGGAAGGCAGGAGAGATATGAGATTCATGCTTCAGTAAGGCACATTCCTTAAACAAGACACTTGAATGTGGCAGAGTAAGGAATAACAAGGTACAAAGTCTAGAAATTGGACTGATTCTTTTTTCTGTGCAAATTTTTAAACTGTGTGCGAAATTGGTCCTAAAAACAAAAAGAAAATGGCAGGCGTGTATTTCCACTATCTATCCTAAAACAAGATTGCATCGTCCTAAAGGGACCATTCCCTTTAATCAGTAACAACCTGATGGCATTAAAAGGTTCACAAGGAGAGCCCTGTCTAAGGTCGGCAGCCTGTGATGTTCCCACTGGGTGCTACGACCTGTAAAATTATGGAAAAAGAGGCAGTTCTGGCATATGCTGTCCTGCAAGCCACTCACAGAGCACCCAGGTTCTCGGGCAGAAGGACATTGGGCAGAAGTATAAAAGCTGAGGTTTAAAATGGTTGGCAAGCCCTATAGTAAAGTACCAAATAGTTGTAGTTTATGTAACAGAGCATCTCCATTGAGAAATGCATTTTATGCCACACGAAGCTAAACCATGTAAAACAGCAGATTCCCCCTGAGCCCTGGATAGCTGCACTTCACACATGGATGTTTATCTTCTAGACTGATGTACTGTGGGTGCAGTGATCCCGCAGTGATTTAGGGTTTGAAACAAGCTGTCGGCAAGCGATATATTTGGAATTATTTTGTTAATTTTATTAATCACTTAGTGATTCTGGGACATAAAGGGCCACTCTGGGACATCAATTAAAACTTTTCCAGAGGACGTTGGGTTAGAAGTTTACTTCCACTGCCGTGAAAATCAAAACATTCTTTTGTTCCAGCACAGACCAACTTGAATTTGAGTTTGTTTTGCCTCTATACATACTTGGCCAGAATCAGTAAGCTAATTTGATGCATTTTATGGACCACAGCTGAGGATGGTTATAAAAGCTCCATGCAGGAATAAATGTTACACTCAAATTTAAGATATTTCATGATATAAAAAGGTAACAGAATAAGATACTGAATAACTTCTTCATAGGCTTGGTGCACCATGAGTTTTAAAAAAAATCATATGGCAGTCAAAGCAGCCCTCACTTTTGAAGAGAAAGGAGGAAAAGCCAAATATGAGAACATACCATAATTAGATTGCAAGTACAGTCCAGATCCAGCTCCTCCATTGTTTGTATTGGGATCATACATGCATTTGTTTTCCCTCTGGCCCTGCTCAGCATTTGGAGAAAGTGTTGCAGTATTTGTAGATGTGGCACTTAGGGACATGGTTTAGTTGTGGGCTTGGCAGTGCTGGGGTAACATTTGGACACGATGACCTTGGAAGCCTTTTCCAATATAAACGATTTTATGATTCCCTGAAAGAATGGCTGCAATTTTGCTTTGCTTTTGTTTTTCTCTCTCTGGAAGTTTTGTTGTGCACACCAAGGCTGACAAAAAAAAGCACACGGCTGGGTCCAATAGGATGCCTAAAATCTTGGTGTGTGCTTTTCTTCGGGTATGGGGCTGTGTGCATTCGTGTGTATCAGCACAGAATCACAGAATATCCTGTTTTGGAAGGTACCAACGAGAATCATCAAGTCCAACTCCTGGCCCTGCACAGGACCATCCCCAAGAAACATAGCATGTGCCTGAGAGCATTGTCCAAATGCTTCTTGAGCCCTGTCAGGCTTGGTGCTGTGACCACTTGCCTTGGGAACCTGGTCCAGTGTCCAGAGAGCTTTTCTCATTGATATTTCTGTGTCCTTCACTGGATCTTGTATTGGGGAAAAAATTATCTGTTATATAAATCATTGCTAACTCAAACTGCTAACAGGTAAGATCATTACAGGAGAAACTTTAACAACTGTAGAATAGGTGCTTTCTTTCAATTCCCTCTGATAGCCTGTGAATCCAGACAGATATGTTTGATTTTCCTTGGGTCTCATTTTTTTCTCTTTTTTAATAATGCCGGTTAACACAATTTTAAATAGGAAATTATTCCTACAGGTTAAAAACAATGTAAAACCCCAAGTCTGAAAATAAGGCCACCTTCTTTGAAACGTGCAATCTAAGTTTAAATTAAATGGCTTTATATGAAGTTGCATTATATACATAGGGAGTGATCTTGAGAATTTTTTGAAGCATTTTTCTTCTATTCTTGACAGCTCCAGTCTGCAAGCAAAGCTGCTTTTGAGTTCTGTTTTATGTCTCTAAGCAGAGGTAGGATTGTTTGCTCAAAAGACATTCTTTAGATGTTCAAAGAGGCTCTCTGTCTTTTACATTTTCTGATTAATAGCAATGAAGTGACTTTTTATGCTTCTTACCTTACAGTTTGTAATTCAGTGGTACATGTGACAAAAGGTTCTGTGTGTTCTGTGATCTTGAGGCCTCATAGCATGCTAGAGAATTACTGTTTTGACATCTAAATTGTCATTTAATCTTTCCTGCCATTGTGCGTAAATGTAAATCTATTTCTTAAAATTGTGAAAGGAAACTCTTGAAAATATGAAATGAATTTAAACTAATTCAATGTTACTTTCTTAAGGCCTTAAAGATACTGACATTATCTATCTGAGAAATGCTGCATGCCCTATTCATGTACAAATACAGGGGCTGCTCTACTTTGTATTAAGACACAAAATGCTAACATTTTGAAGTCAAATAAAACTGCAGATTTATATTCCAAAGAGTGTCTTAGAGTTTAGGGCTGACTGCCTGGAAGGATGAGCCTTTAACTCTGACATGCAGTCCACAGAGTTCATTGTCTGCAAAAAATGGCAATAGAACACTGACAACTCACTTTTAAAATGGTAAATTCATATACTGTTGTATTACTCTCAGTTTCACATCCTCCTTATTTTGAGTTTACTTGATGTAATAATGTAAGTAGTGATGGTGATTCCTGAACAGAAAAAGCAATATAGTGTTCTGACAGCCTTAAGTTGCACCAGAGGAAGTTTAGTTTGGGTATCAACAAAAAATTCTTAACTGAAAAGGTGGTCAAGCTCTGGAATAGGCTGCTCATGGAAGTGGTGGAATCACCATCCCTGGAAATGTTCAGGGTAGATGGTGTTCTTAGGGACGTGGTTTAGGGGTGGACCTGGCAGTGCTGGATTAATGGCTGGACTTAATCTTAGGGGCCTTTTCCAGCCTTAATGATTCTATGAAATTAAAATTGCAGCCAGGAATAAGCATAGGTGGGCAGTTTCGAAATGATCACATACTTGGTTGTGTTTTCTTGTTAAGAAGTAATGTGCTGTGCTCGCTATTTATAAAAAGTTACTACATAACTACACTTGTGATTTCATGATCCGGTGTTGAATACAGCACTGCGTAGTAGGAACAGTTAAAACAAGGAGTTATGAATGTCAAAAGAAGAACAAAACTCTGTATAATATGAATAGTCTAAAACTGTGAGTAGTATAACCAAAACCAGTCAACCAGGATAATGCTAGCACTCACGGTAGAGGGAAAGTCCATCTTCTCTGAGACGTATGAGTCATGGCATACACTTGTAGAGAATTTGGTAGCAGAGTAATTGTTCATGAACTAGACCATGTGCCTTTTTGTTCTCTTTCTACTGGCTTCAAGTGCTTTTACTCTATCCTGCTTCTAAGTTGTGCTTTTGGCGGAAAAGCAACTAGACTGACTTGCTGCAAGCCGAACGATCTTGTATATATTTGTGGAAGCAAAGTCTCTTATGCTCAAGTCCTTTAAGAAGAATAAACAAATCTTCCTCTTTTTTTTTTTTTTTTTGCCAAAGCTATTCAAGTTTTGTCTCAGCTATGCCAATCTGTCACTGCAGCTGTCAGTATGATGCCTTTTCTTCAAAGCACAGAGACAGCTCGGCTGAAAGTGCTGCTTCTAGTCAAGGGCAAGAGAAAGGTCTGTGCAGGGAGCAGGAGCTGTAAGTCTGAGAGCCTGCACAGCACATATTCAGCTTATTGTAATACTTAATGTATAGGTAAGGATTGGGATGGAAAGGGAAGTGAGTGAGGAATGGGGAAAACAGGATCACTCAATTCACTGCACTGAGTGGTATTCAAACTTCTGGTGATTGATTTGGCTTTATTTTGCAGCTGGGAAAAAGCTGGTAAAGTGTAGTTCACTTGGTAAAGTGTAATTCAGTGTCTTAGTTAAGACTGTGGAGCAGGTCAAAGGGCAGGGTTAAGAATAGAGTCATTATCTTTCAGATAGGTATGTATTCTCACCCCGTCTCAAACCTAGATACAGACTGTATATCTCTGTGTGAGTATATAGGTTGAGAGATAAGAGGCAGTACTGCCTCAAAGATGCAGTGGGCAGAGGTTCTCAAGTGAATCTAGACTTTTTTTGCATACCTTTGTTAATTTATGCATAGTTGGAAGTACTGTTGATTAATCCTGGTTGATAGATTTGCCAATGTTCTCCATAAGAAGTACGGGGATACCTGAGTATCTTTTTTGAGAATTTGGTGAACCAGTGTATGTGACATGTTTTCAAGTCAACATAGATACAGATATATCGTCCTGGAAGGTAAAATCTTTCTGACTCCTTGTTGATACTGATTGGTTTTTGACTTATCCCTTTAGTAATTTCACTGTGGTTACAGGACTGTTTTGATGCTATTGTGTACTCCATGGCTAGCACTATATTTAGGGCTCTCTCCAGTGATTGCAAACTGTCTTCTCAACTTTGCATGATTAAAGTCTCCTACTTTTCTCTAAAGCATGAGCTACAAACAGGGCCCCGCTAATAAAATCATCTCCATTTCCTGTACTTTAATGCAATTTTGCAGCTCAGGAGGTTAGTGTTCTTCAAATTACCATATATCAGAGAGACTGAAGCAAAATTTTTGCATTAAAACATTTTTCTCATAAAAAACCAAACCAAAACAAACAAGGTCCCCCAAAAACTAATAAGACAAGTCATAACAAGCAGCAGTGTCCTACACATGCATACACAAAAACACATGCACAGATATGAACAGAAGGAACAGAAAAGGAAAATGCACTGATGATATTAGATATTAGTGAGTGTGTAGTTACAGTCTCTATATCTGTCTGAAACTGTTGCTCTGTGAATTTTATCGTGCCCATCTATCTGAATGGGACAAATGCCCCAGTAGCAAAAAATCATCAGTTTGGTAGTTTAGTTCAGTTCCTCCAATCAGTAAAGAATAAAGTAAGCACAGTGTTGGAGTGAACCCTGAGAGATGTTCTGGCTTGAAGACCAATTCTTTACAGAGTGTGTAGGAGGGGCAGTCAGGGAAGGATCACACTGTTGAAAGGAGCAGCTTTACATGCTGAGACTTTTGCTGTGGAAAGGATGATGGACCAAGTGATAACCTAGACATCGGGATTGGATAGGAAGCCAGCAAATGGAAGCATCCTGGTGGATGTCAATCATCTTAGCCTCCAGAACACTTTTTCAAGGCTCACGAAGGACAGAGGGAGGTGATTACAAGAGGGAGTCAATTTACAAAGGTTTAGATTTTTCTTTGCCAACCTAACAGCTTTCTGTGATGGGAAGACTAGCTCTGTGGATGAGGGAAAATCAGTACATGTCATTTCCCTTGATTTTAGCAAGACTTTCAGTACAAATTCTGTTTCATAGCCGAATGAGAGAGAAAGGGATGGTACTAGAAGATGAGTGGGACCCTGGCTAGATCACCAGACCCAAAAGGTAGTGGTCAGCCGTTCAAAGTCCAGTTACTGACGGCAAGTTACTTGTGGTGTTCATACAGAGTTGATAGAGGTGCTAAAGCTGTTTAACATCTTCATTAGTAACCAGAATGATTACACAGAGAGCACTGTCAGCAAAGTTTGAGAGAACACCGGACTGGAAAGAGCAGATGGTACACTGCACTGTTCTCTGCTCTTCAGAGGAATCTCAATAGGCAGGAGAAATGGGCTCAGAGGAACCTCACAAAGTTCAGTGAAAACAGACAGGAGTTCCTGCCCCAGGACAGGATAAAATGTGGAGCAGGCAGAGTCCGGCTAAGCCGCAGCTTTGTGGAGTGGAGAACAAGTTGCACGTGAGTGCCATTGCATTCAGGCAAATGACAAACTGGGCTGCACTAACAGCCTGGGCAGCAGTGTGGGGGATGTCTCATCACCTGTCAGACTGCACCGGGACTAGTCTGTCCAGTCCCAAGTTCTTCAGTGTGCCAAACTGTTGGGTGGAGGATAACCAACAGTGTCTGGGTCTGAGCACAGAATATTCAGCTAAAGAGAAAGCTCAGTTTGCTCACCTTGGACAAGAATAATCTGTGAGAAGAATCTATTTGCTATCTTCAGCCATCTCAGGGATGGTTACAGAGGGGTGCAGGCTGAAGGATGTGCAGGTTCAGCTTCTGTTCCTAAGAGGAAGGAGTAACTGAGGTTTCAAAAGAAATTCCAAGTCCCCTAAATATTATTTTTTTCTAGTGTTCCCGCATTTGCTAGTTTCTGATTTCTTTGACTTTACTTCAGGAAAATCTGATACAGATAAAAGGCTTTGTTCCTCAATAGGTTAGTGATTTGTGAGAATGCTTTGGAAAATTACTTCTGAAAGATGTTTGTTGTTTTTTAAATCAGTGGAAAGATGCTTTTATTCTGAAAATTGTAAACTTCGTTTATCATTGGTAATAGACCAACACAGTAGGTAAATATGAAAAGGAGATAAAATCAATACTGAAAAAAATTCCCAAGCTTTTTCTTTCTGTAGCAAAGGTAGCACTTTTAAAATGTATGGAGCTAAATATTAATGTAAGTAAAAACTATGATTCTATAAAGGAAATCTTTTGTTTAACCTTCAGTGATAATACAATTACAGGCATATTCCATATGCCTAAAGCTAAAAATATTATAATCATACGGCCTTCAGCTTTTACCTATCACTTTAGTGTGTCCATTGTTTTGGGGCACAATGAAAATTACAGGGTATGGGTGTAGAATATCTTTTCAGATACTAAGCATTTTAATATTAAATTATACCTTACCATGACAACTGGTCCATGCCATGAAATGCAGACACACCGAATTGTATGCAGTTCAGTTTTTATTCACGCCTTACACGGTTGTATAGGAATAGGCTTAATCAGCAGGAGATGCTGTCCAGTAACATACAGTTTCCTTGAACACAGAATTCTCTTTGAATAGCTGCACCAAAACTGGAAAAAAGTTGTGGTATTCTCACAGTATTTGAATTGTTGCAATAATGCCACATTCCTAATTTGGGTTGTTTACCTAGGTTTTGAAATCCTGCAGTAAATATTTGACAATAGAAATATGATCAGTGTTTTCAGTAGTGCCGTGTTCATGCCCACCATTACAAAGAGACCTTGCAGTCTGTATGAGTTTAAAGTACAGTCAGTCATAAATCTGGAATGTAGATAAATAGAACTAGTGAGCTCCTGTGCTAAACATTAGTATTTTCATCAGCCTGATACAGTGCCTGAAGAGTCTTTGCTGCCCAAGCACGCATTAGCCAGGCTGAGGAGGGGTGCCTTCCATCACTTTTTGTACCACACTGACTACATTTTGATCCATCTCCTGAGTCCTTGAGTTATTAACAATCCCATCTCAGCAGTCCTGCCTCAGTAGGACATCTTATTGATGGTGCTTGCCTGTGGCCTACACTTTCTCACAACTTTCTGGTTTTCTCTAGAGTCTGAGTCAAGATCATGCAGCTGGGTCAAATCAGAGCTTGGCATTGGGTCAGTACCACTGAAGCCCAGCATGGGAAGAGCAGGAGGTTAGGGCATTTCAGGTGGCTGGAAACTAGCCTGGATATGAGCTTCATCAAGAAATTAAAGATCAGATTGGGTGGCTTTGCAGATTCACAAATATTTTTAAACTGTGTTTGTATTTCAATCTGAACCTCAGCTGAGTGCAGATGAACCATGCAGAATATGCAGCTTTGACATAAATATCATAGCCTGTGTGCATATACATGTGCTACATACCTGTATAATACTGCTAAGTAATGTAAACATTAAATGTTGAGGTTTATCCTCTGTAAAAATCAGTTAATCACCTTGTTTCAAACACAAAGGGTGGGCTTGTCAGGTAGGGAAGCTGAAACCCTCAACCTCAACATTCTGTAATTGTAATTTGAATACAGGTGAATCAGGTTTCTTATGGTTCTACTAAAAAATGAATGGCTGGATATTACATATTCAGGATGTGATCCAACCCCCAATGAAATTTAAAAGAAAGACCATAGTGAGCTGTGGTTTGGAGGATGGGAATGTATTTTCTTCATCCTTAATTGATTGAGCACTACCCACAGTTATGTACTGTAGTACAATTTGAATTCAATGGGAAGACAGGCTTTTAGACTTTTAATTTAATGTATCATTATGGGTATTTCAATATTAATGAATTTCAGTTCTTTAAATTTATTTTCTATTTTTTTTTCTCTTTCAGGCAAGCCCTGCCCCTATAATTGTCAACACAGACACCTTGGACACAATCCCTTATGTAAGTATTAAGGAGTTTTTTATATATGTGTAGAGTTTGTTTATTTCACACTCAAATTCTGTTTAGTATTACACAGAATTTATAAGCAAATCTTACAATTACTCATGTCTTTTCCAATCGCACAGTTAATTCTTTTCTAGAAAAAGAAATCAGGAACAATAATTGCTCTCAGGTGAATCTTAGCACATTATACACACATAATTTGTAGTTTATACTTACTAAAACGAGCAACTTTCTGAAAAAAAAAAAAAAAAAAAATGGTGATTTCATTAAGGCTGTCCTTCTTACCAGTGACATGAATATTTCCTTTTAGAGCAGTGCACACCCTGCTAGCTTAACAGAAAGATACTTAGATGCACAGTGGAATATTAAAATGCTGCAATATCACTTCATTTTTCTGCCTATACTTCTTTTGAAGATGAAAATTGCTCATGACAAATACAGCTCAAACTAATTGACTTAATATTTTCCTATTAACGCCTTTTGTTTTTTATGACTTCTAGGAAAAAGATTATCCTAAAATAAATGCATGTTTTTATTAGATTTTAAAAAATCTGCTTTTTTACAAGCATTTGATATTATTGTCATTTAAACTGTAAAATCAACTGTAGGTGAAGATAAAGAATGCAGAAAAAGACAAAACAAACACATCACAAAGAGAGTAAGAGGCTTAAATGATTGCAGGAAAGAAAAGCAAGTAGCACAAAGCTAGCCAGCCAGTATCTAATCTTTCCCCTTGCATCATCTAAGTTATCTTTTTAAAGCTCCTAATTAATGTCTCTCATCTGTCGTGTTTTGTCCACATCTGTTTCTTATGATACCAATGCATAAGCCTAATTATTTATCTACCTACACCAGTCGTGTTGCTGGGTTCTGTCTTTCAGAAGACTGTTGATGAGGACGTTTAATAGGGGTTGTCCTGGCCAGTTTTGTTTGTTACTGGCAGTTCATAAAACTTAGAAATGATGGTGCAGAGCACAGGTAAAGATCACAGCCAAGAGCTATTTAAAGGAATCACAGCTCTGTAAAGCAGAAGAGAATTAAATCCCTTGATGGGAATATGAGCTATTGGGAAGGGTGAAAAAGTTAAATACAATTTTTCTGTTCATTTGCATTCAGCTTTTTTAAAAGGCTTCCTATAATTTCTGTCTCAGTTTTCTATCCTAACATCAGAACCATCTGCTGTGGTCTCACTTTCAATAGGTCTGTCTGGCTTTTCTCCTGTATTTTGATGAGACATTTTACACTTAGTGTTCTCTAGTTCTTCCAAAAGGGACACTGTGAGCCCCAGTTCTCATTTTCAGCACTGGACCTGTGCCCAGGATCCTCTGCAGCTACGGAGTTAGAATTCCTAAATACAGAAGCAATTACACTGGTGACAAGATGCTCAATCAATATGATTTATTCCCCTAACACAGTCTATCAACACTTACACACTTTTATACCACTTTTATACTAGACTTCCTTTCTATTGAATAATAAAGAACAAATGACCAAACACATTCAAGAGAAATATTGACAGTAGTCTGAGAAGTGTCTGTGGGCTGTTTCAGTTTCCAACACATGATGTGAACTGGATAAATAAACAGAAGGTGTTTATTGTAGAAATAGGCGACTCTGAATTAGTCACCTTGCTCTTAACTGGTACCTGGGAAGAGTTATTTCTCTTAGATATGGGACACAGCAGCGCTACCACAGAGGAACATATTTACACTGGTGAAGTATATTTGCTGAGCCCAGGCCACCATACTGCTCCATAGGTCCTGGGCTCTCTGCTTTACAAACAGGCATTTCCTTCTGATCAGGATTTACATGCTTGAACATTCTCTAAAATGAGACACAGAAAGAAACTATGAACAAATGACCTCTTCCTCCAAACTAATATTTGGGAGAATGGGCTGGGAAACTGATTTTCCTTCTTGCTCTCAGGAGTAATTCAGTTTAATTTAGTTTTGTTTCATTTTATGATATTTCTTCTGCTAGGAGGATGCTGTAGTCACTGGGTCAGATGTGTGTTTGCTTGTGTGTGCATCCCTGCCTGGCCCAGGGAACCTTCCCAATACAGCTTTAGTGACAGCATGTAGTGGATTAATTCTGGCCGATAGCCAAACACTCTTCTCACTCCTCTCTGCTGTGGGTCAGGAAGAAAACAGAAGATAAACAAGCAGACTGGTATATCAAAGTAATGAGAGTTAAATAGGGAAACCAAATGCTGCAGGTGCAGGTAAAGCAAAATAAGAAATTCATTCACTCACTACTTCCCATCAGCAGGCAGATGTTTAGCTCTTCCCTGAAAAGCAAGGCTTCATTATGTGTAGCACTTACTTGGGAAGACAAATATCATAACCACAAACATTCCCCCTTGCTCCTCCTTTCCCTGAGCTTTTACTGCACACCACTATAGGATATAGAATATTCCTTTGGTCATTTGGGGTCAGCTGTCCTGGCTGAGTCCACTCCAAACCCTTTACCCACCCCCAGCCAATTTGCTACTGGGACAGGAAAGGCAAAATGGAAGGGAGAAAAAACCTTGATGCTGTGCAGACTCTTTTGTCAGCAATAGCCAAAACACAAGTGTGTTATCACTGGTGTGGCTTTATTTCAGCCACAGATTGAATTATAGCTCCATATAGGCTACGATGGAGAATAAACTCCATCCCAGCAAACCCAGTACAGTCTATAATATTGTGTGGGCCCTGTAATACAGCCCACTTCATGGGGTGTTGGGGAGTTTTGCCTCTCTTTTAAATATTTGGAAATACAGAGACAAATCTTCCAAACTGGATGAGTTAAATGTATGATAGTGCAGCCGTCATCATATCATTTATTTTACAGGAAATGTAATTTAGCAGATATGCCTTAAAATATTTTTTCTGGATGAGGTCAGTTCAGAGAGATAACAGAAAGCTAGATTTAATTATGATTTTGAAACTTGAACGTGTCAAGCAGCTGCATTTTCAGCACTGTTAGGACTTCAGACAAGCCTCGGGGAAGACTGTAAGTGCCTAGGAACATCTTTGCTGAATGTTTAAATATCCTTAGAGTTAACTAGCTAGGTATTAGCACATCTGAAAGGTACTATTGTTTTTTAGTTGCCATAAAATAAACACTTAATACTATGAGAACAAATTATTTTATGGATCAGAGAATCCAAGTTAAATGATTATATTTTCAATCCAAAGCTAAAAGCAATCTTGGTGTAAGTTGCTGATCCTCTCTCAGAACTGTAGTGTCTAAAACACTCAAAAATGATGATCCTTGGGACTATAGTAATCTTAGATCCCTGCTATTCATCCCTGATATTCAGCTCCATTGTCAAAGTACACATGGAGTCCAGCAAGGCTGGATGGGAAGAACTGGAAGAATTTTTTAGATCTTCCTAATTGGATCCTGTTTCCAATGTTCACATTCTTTTTTTCGTACCCTGTTTTTCTCTAGTCTTAGATGGTTGTCCTTTAATACTTTTGATTGAATTTGCCTTCCACAAATCTGAGCACCAATTCTAGATCAACTTGTTGAATAAAATTAAAAGGCAAGTGAATTTATAGCAATCATGTGAATATATAAGCAACCAATACATCTCAAGAAAATTTTTGACATATTAGTTTTTGATTTCTGACAGTTGGGTTTTTCTAAGATACTTTTCATGACAACTACTTAATACTGTCTACTCATGTATTTGCAAAAAATAGTTCTGCCTAAAAAAACCCCCAACATATACTTTTTCTTTTATTGAGATTTTTTTTTTAAATGACTGTAATTTTCATCGTTTCATTGATTACTTAACTATAACAAAGTTAAGTAATCCATTTTATACCATGTACAAATTATTTCCAAAATTACACTGAAATAAGCATGGATTTTCAAATTTTGGTGAATCAAAATGATAATTTTTTCCATCATTCTTCCACAATGGATAGCCTGATAGATCCCTGAGTAAGGTCAGGCAATCTTTAGGGCCGTTACATGTCAGATGGAGACTTCTCATGATTTCATGAGGCTGTTGGCACAACCTGAATCATTATTTCATTTTACACAATGCACCCTCAATGCATTTCCATTTCTTTAACAGCTCTGCCCATCCTCTCTGCCATCTTCCTCCAAAATTCCTAAGTGTTTTTGAGGGAGACCCTTGGCAGTAACGGTCAGCATTCTCAAACCATATTCACATGTCGTGTTTCCGCCGGTCCACCAGAGAGAAATTTCCTTTTTACAGTTGGTATACAACTGGTAAACTGAGTGATTTGTCTCATTAACACTCTAATGATTAAAAATCACATAATTAAACACTTTGCTACTGTTGACATTCTTCAAAATTTCAACTCAATGGTTTGGGAAAAAAAAATCATCCTTTGTGGGACTGGTTTTCATCAGTATGCTTTTCTTAGATGAGATAAAAGAAAAGGCCTTATTCTATTATAGTGTGTGTTATTCCTTATAATTTGGGCCTGCAGCAAATAACAGAAGAAACAGTTAATTAAGTTTTTTTCTAGGTTCAGTGGTTTGAAAACTTTGGCTCACCAAGCTTTGGATGTGGGAATAAATTTGATAGGAAGCTTTGATGGTACAAAACGAATTATTCTGTGGCATTTTAAGCACAATTAAACATTTGTGGGAGTTTGTTTGTTCTCTATTCTTTGGCTGTAAATTTTAGATCTCTTTGTATAATGAGAAGCATTAATTTAATAACATATGAATCATCTCATTTTCTCTTCTGCACAGAATAGGCTTTATTTATTTCTTTTTTAACTTCCAAAAAGCTGCATAGTTCAGTTAAAAGTAGCTATAAGGCTGGGTTTGCTGCATCACCTTCAGAAACTGAAGGGAGCCTTTCTATTTATCTTATGATGGAATTTTATTTCCTTTTCATCTTAAGAAAAAAATTAACAGAAGTTCATTCAGGTACTGTAGTCGTTCCCTTCCTCCCCCATCTTGTCGCAGTGATAAGATCTAAGGAATATGTATTTTATTCTCCTGTCAGTCACAAGGAATTTCTTATGTTCCTTCAGTCTCACATTTTTCTTCCAAATTATTATTATTTTATTATGAATTATTGTTATTTTATTATTGGTTTGCTTTGCTGACTGTGCCGCCTATGCTGAGTTCTGTGAAGATACGTTCAAGTCATTTCCTGAAGAAGTAATTTTCAAACTGTGTAGGTTATGTTTATGACATACAGATTATATATTTATACAGATTATGTTGAGCTGTAATCAAATATTTGGATTGTTTTACACATGCCTGAGTGTGGCTGTGCAGCTGTTTTGGTGCATGCTGGCTTAGGGACACTGTGAGCTCAGACCCTTCCTGGAGCAGGGCGGTGCCCTGTGACACCTCCTGCTCACGGAAGTGTGGGGGCCATGATGATGTCATAATGGGGAGTTTTGGAAAATTTTCAGCTTTCTTCTCTGACATTCAGCCAGTGCACCTGGATTTAGCACATTAGAAGGAGGTACAGAAAAAGCTTAAACAAAGGCCGAAAAGAAAAATAAATTCTTCCTATTCTGATGTCATGGATGGAATTATGCACTTCGCTCTCAAGTGAGAAGAAACTATGTTTTATTGATATAAGAGAGTGAGTTAATGAAGTTCAGTGGTATATCTGGCAATGGTTTAGCAAGAATTAATGGTGAGGCATACTTGAGTATTTACTGCATAGAGAACAGTCAGACAAAACTTTCAGGGGAACCCTCCCGTTGAGTCATGGGGTTCAGAAAGGACTTTGGTGTTTTCTTAACTACTTCTCAGAGGGGAGTTTAGGTGTAGCTGGATCCAGACTTAGACTTGGCCTGTGGTTGATGTCTGAATGGGTATATATTTGCAATCACAGAATCAATTAGGTTGGAAAAGGCCTCTGAGATCATCAAGTCCAGCCTTTGATCAAATCATGTCAACTAGACCATGGCATTAAGTGCCACATGCAGCCTTTTCCTAAACATCTCAAGGGACAGTGACTCAACCACCTCCCTGGGCAGCCCATTCCAGTGTTTACTCATCCTTTCTGTGAGATTGCCAAGTGTCAGTGTGCTTATTCCCAATCCACTTACCGAGTATTTGATGTGATAAGGAATCTCTCAACCTTGAGGAGTAACCTTGAGAGGCATTCCTGCTCAAGGGGAGATCCAGGTGTGCGGCCCAGTGCCATGCATGAAAACTCAACAGGCCTCAGGCTGTCCACTACTCATGGAGTAAGATGGCTGAGTCACAGTCATATTTGCATACTAACTACAGATGCTAGTTTATTCCAAATTTGCCCTGAGTTGGACACGGACCAGCATTTTGGTTAGGTGGGCATGTTGCCCAAAGGTTGCCCTTGGCTATTGTGTTGTTTTCTGTCTCCCCCCAGTCCACTTTCAGATTCAGCCATCAGGACCAGATACATTCATGACCAATCACCACTTATGGTTATCATTTGAGCAGAGTTACCATTTTGGAGCATAAAGGGCAGGATGGGGAGGGGAGCACATTGCCACATCTGACTGTGAAGAGAATGGGGAAAATTGGAAAATTTCTGAGAGACAGTTGGTGCTCTAAAGGCTTTTATTGGATAATATGAATGTAGGTGCATGCTAGACCTAGATAACTAAATTGGAGGAGAGAGGTGGCCTTATATATTTCTACAATAAAACATGTCTTGTGGCATTACATAATGAATATTAAATATCATATATGACTGAGCTAGTTTAGGCTGGGGAAGAGGTAACTTTCTTCACACTGACTAGTAGGAGGCTGTGTTTTGGTTTTGTGCTGAACACAGGGTTGATAATATAGAAATAGTTTCATTATTGCTGAGCAGAGCTTACAAGAGCCAAGGCCTTTTCTGCTTTTTGTACTGCCACAGTGGTGTGGAAGTTGGAGTTGCATGGGAGGCTGGGAGGAGACACAGCCAGAACAGGTGACCCCAACTGACCAAAAGGGTATTCCAGACCATATGATATCATGTGGAGTGTGTAAAGTGAGGGGAAGAGGAGGAAGGGAGGGACATTTAGAGTAATGGTGTTCGTCTTCCCAAGTCACTGTAACACCGTAACCCACAAGTTTTCTTCCTTTTACCCTTCTGATTATCTCTCCAGGGCTGGTGGTAGGGAAGTGAGCAAACAGTTGTGTGGGGCTTGGTTGCTGGCTGGGGTTAAACCATGACAATGATTATGGCTGATGGGCAAATTTTTAAGGACAGTGGTGATAGAACAGGAAAAAGAAATTCTTGTCTAAAAGGGTAGGATCTGAATTTTTACAAAAGTAGGAAGCTCATGGAGTTGTTTTGGGTTTTTAAAAGTAATATGATATTGAAAGATATTAAAATATCGTCGTATAGGCGTATATATATTTTTCCATTGAGTCCTCAGAATAAATTTGTTGCTTTTCTCTGAATTAGTTTTATCATAGTCTTGAAAGTCAGATTGCAAACTTTATTATCTCTAATGACTCTTACATTTTTCAGATTGTTAACCTGCAGTTTTGTTTGTTATTTATACTCATCTTTCAGCCTGTCATTAATGTGCATTACAATGGAAATGCTAAATTTGGTAAAGCTCCGTGCTAGTCTTTAAAAGCTGCATTGGCTTAGCTTCTCTGTTTTGGCCTTTGAATTGTATCACAGCAATGTTTTTTGGCCTGCAAACACTGCTGTGTTCTGCATGTAATTTTTTCTGCAGTGAGTAAGAGGTTTTTCTTTTATAATAGCGGTATTGACAGGATTGATTTAAACAATATTTATAAAATATTTTGTGATCATTAGTAAAAAAGGTGCTACATAATGCAAAACTAATGAACTGACAAAAAACAACTCCCCTTAAACATGCCAAAATAGAAAAGTCTTCATTCTGCTCTCTTGTGACTAAATGGATTTTAGTATGACAGATAACAGAAAAAATATGCTGCTTTTGTTGAAAACCCAAAGCAAAATTACAGAACGGACCATATTATTTATTTTGCCTCTATTTCATACCCTCAGTTTTTCTACCTGAAAAGAAATTTATTTCAAACTTTTTCTTTTAAAATATACTGTTTTTTAAAAAAAATCTTTTTAAAAAGAGCCAAAGTGATTTTGAAGTAAAAATGTGATTATTTTTCATGTGTTTTGCTTTTAAATTCTGGATGCAATTTTTAATATTCAAGCCAATATCAAAGCCAATATCAAAGACGTAATTTTTAACTGAGGGAAAGAGCAGCTCTTTCAAGTAAAATGACTTCATGATTTTGGGGGATTTTTTTTATTTTCTTCAGGAATGAGTGCTACTTTGCATATTTGAGTGCTACATATCATACTACAGAAAAAATCAGAAAGCCTTTAGTGTGTCTGGATGTAGGTAGAATTGTCAATATCCTGTCAATCCAACAAGTAAAAGCATCCCTTGGTCACGTATCCAATTATTCCTTTATACTTCTATTCTGCAAAATTATAATACTTTCCATTTTCAATTGCCTGTGAATAATGCTGGACTTAGGATTCAATCAAGAATTTCTTTCTATAGATGTTTGAAATGTTGCAATTAGCAGACTGGGACAGAGGAGCTTATACGACTGTAGAGAGCACATCATACACTAATTTTTGTCTCTCTGCTTCAGGTGGAAACAGCATGGAGACTGTGTAATGCCTCATGCTCTTTGTATTTGAAGTACTTAGAGTGCAAATACTTCAGCTTTTCAGTCCAGATCACGGGTGTACATTTATCAATCTTCCTTGACACTCCAAAATTTAGGAAGCAGACCTTTTGACATGAAACTAAACTTGCCAGCAGGTTTCTGGGTACCCACTGTCAGATCCTTCAGGTGACAATGTAATAAACCCCTTGGAACAGGTTCTGTGCTTTGCTTTTGCTAAGTCTGTTCTTGTTAGGCCACTCTCCTTATCCTTGTTGCCTCTACTGAGGGGAAGCCAGCCAGGCATTGCGCTGCCAGGTATTTTTGTCACTCTAAGAAAACTCATATGTATCATGTACATATGGGTGTGGGGGTATGTGTACATACCCTTCCTCTACACCCAGCTATACATTTTTAATTTGTCCATGGTGTTGGCATGTGCTGCAGAATGCAGCCTGTTGAAGTTGTTTGAAGCACTTGGAGATCTCAGACAGCCCTAGAATTGCATGGCCCAAACTGGCCTAATTTAAAGAATATATGTGATTAAGACCCATGGAAGGAAGATTGGAACTAGGTGATCTTCAAAGTCCATTCCAACCCAAACCATTCTGTGATTCTGAGAAGTTGATAAAGTTGTACTTTTTGAGTACACCAGACTATTTTTCCATAGTGATAGCTTTATTTTTAATTACAGCATAAAGAGTACAAGTGAATATCTACTTCTCTATAGACTTATTTTTTTGTGATTCCAGACAATGGGACTTGGAGGTAGATTCCACTGTACTAGAAAGGTGTAGAACTTAACTGAAAGCTGTTGCCAAAAATGAAAGAAGAGCTAGCATGGATGTCATCACCGTAATAGTTTTAATTATACAAAAGGAAGAAAGCTTTCCCATTCCATAAGACTTCATTTTGGAGGATTTCAGATTAATTTCTGTCAGAGACAGACGTGTTCTGTTGACCTTGGATAATCTAGGAAGTAAAGAGAAAATAACTGCTCAGTATTGAAGAGAAAGCTTATTTTGATGAAAAGTGGAAAAGAGAAATATTGCTTTCATGTCTTATTGGGCATGGAATGGCTTGATTACAATGGTGTTTCATTCATGTAAGATGAGGTATGTCTGAAATTTATTTTAGAAGAACGATTCTTTGTAATTTTAAGAATATTTAGGTTTTTTATGGCTAGAATTGTTTGATTTTTTACTTTGCAAGCTACCTATTAAAGTTCAGCCAAGCCAAGGTTGCTGTTCTGGCAGTACATAATGCAACATCAGTAATAACATTGGATAGAAAATATACCCCTCTCTTATGATCTTTTATGTATTGCTCTTAACATTATCCACTGTGGTTTTTACAGGAGCATTTTTTCATATTGTTTATGGTAACTTTTTTGAAATTTTAGAGTAGCTAGAGTGTGTTCTTACTCGTTCTCTACAGCAATACAAAAAGATCTCAGTGAACACCATTCTCTTTTAATAAAATTGCAAAATTAGCCATTTAAATGCTTTCTCATTTCCCCCATTGTTAACCAGGGATTAGCTGATCCACGCTGTAAAACTAACACAACTTCAGCACAGTTTCAGCAAATATCCTGAAGTCCCTACTGTTGCAAATTGTGAGTGTAGACTGTTTGGGACTATGACTCATTTCTAATCCAAATTTTACATAATAAAACCCCATGCTACTTTTAATGCAGTGAGCTGGTGAATCAGACTTAATAGTAAATTACATTTTTAATCAGTGTTTAGATGACCTACCATAGAGTATAAAACCCAAATATGCCACAGATAATATCTGTTTTCCTGATGTTAGAAATTGCAGCCCTCATAATTTTCTATAGAAGATTGACTTAGTTTGAGGGTAATAGAAAGTAAAGATTCCTACATGAGATAAATTTCCACGTTATTGAGATTGTTAATAAAGAGAAATGATAACTGAAGTGCATTTTTTTGGATCTTAGATTAACATATTTAATCAGCTGTCGAGTAATTTTTGCCCATAAGTTGTTCTGCATAAAGATGACAACAGTTTAAAATTTTTAATTCTTTATAGTTATAAATTATTTGTGCTGAATATGTTATGTTTTATGTTAGCAAGGCAGAAACACTTTATTGGATATTGACAAGTGTGATTCTGTTATTCTTTGCACAGCTTAAGTGAGCAGTAGTGTGGTCATAATAAAATTAATCTTGTCTAACACCCAAAGTCAGGACTTAAACTTTGTAAAGGTGATGGAAAGGTGAGCACAGTACACTGGGGGTTTATCTTAAAACTATTGAGCTAATTTTTCAAGTAATGTGCAGAGTGCAAGGTTTTTTAGTCACTCTGATTTCATCATAGTCTTCCTCTTTAGTAGTAGTTATCTGGTACCTTAGTAGTGCTCTTTCTTATTTTAAAAATTGTGAAAGTTTTCAACTGTCCATATGACCTCTTGGTCTTCCCCTAGAGGAGAGGTGTAATTTGTAGCTGGTGCTTTCAATACTGTTTAATTTCTTTTTAGAGGCGTTGTGTATTACTTTGAAGTTGGTTTGTAAAATAAATCGGAGAAGTGCTCTTCTTGCATTCTCCAAGCATTTAATTTTCATGTAGAAGGATACAAATATATTCTAGTTTATGAATTTTTTTCCCGTGTATCTTGACATTGTCATCCTTCTTTCAAAATAAGGACCAATCTCCGGGAGCCATTCTCATGTCTTAGGGAGACTGATCTCATCTATAAGACAAGTTGGTCCTCATTCAGAAGTGGGCATCCCTTTTTCAATTACACGTCTCAATGAACCTTATCTCTGTATGCAGATTTGTTGAAGAAAAATAAATGATACTTGACTTTCTCCCCAGTTCTTGAATTCCACGTATTTTTGATTTTTGGCTGTAGCTAAAATTGAGTTAATTTATATTTTGTAGACATTCCCCTGCTTTACTAAAGTTAAAGCTTTAATATTGTATATAATTCACTATCATTTACACTTTGAGCACAGTTTCTTATTTCCAGATCTTTTTCTAGCCATTCTTCTTTCCCTGCTGTTTCTTAGTGAAAAATGATTCAAAAAGATTGTGAGAATAGCTTTTCCTGTCACATTTTTCATCTTTCTGCTTCAGTGAAAATAGGAGGTACATAGCAACAAACACGAGTCTGAAAAGAATTTTTTTTCAGTTTAGCATTGCATCCTGTTGTAGTCTGTGATAGGAAAAAAAATGCTACATTTGCAGTACACGTGCACGAATTATTATGAGAGGGTTGCTAAATTCGTTAGCCTGATGGAGGCAAGGCTGCTGTGACTCCATGCCACAGTGCTCAGCCAGTAGCAAGGCTGGCCGTGTATTCCCAGTACGTACACAAGCACACACGTCTGAACAGAACACAGCAATCGGTGCTCACACAAACAAAGCACCGCCAATGGCCCCCACCATGTCCACCTCTCCCATGTGTATGCAAATATTCATATTTACAGTGTGAAAATTGCCAGGAGCTGGATCTGGACACTTGTTCAGCTCGAGAGAACTGGTCCCAGATCCTTGCCATCCCAGAAGCTGGCATCCAGGTGTGCAAGCACTTGAGCTTGCAACCCCTCTCCAGCTGCTGGTACAGACCCCTTTGCACAAGCCAACACACACCCCGTGGGACTGTGGTCCCTCCAGCATGGGTCAGATTCTTCCAGTGACTGGGCTGAGACACACAGTCCATTCAGTAGCTGGCTCTGGATCCTTGCTCTTCCTGCTGCACAGTAAAACACCCATACACAGAGAAATGGGTCTCAGTCAACCCCTGGATCCTAAAGTCTCTTGGGCAGTTGCCATGGATCCCTTGCCCCTTCAGTAGTCAACTTCTTCAGTTGTCTTACTTCCAGTCACACAAACACACCCTTACCTTCTGACTGCTTCGCCTGCTCCCCAGCTAGCCCAGCTTGATGTTTGCTGGCAATCACCCACTGCTGAGTGCACCCTCCTGCACTGCAGCTGCTGTACCACAGACCTTTACACACACACACAGAGGATCGAGCCCCCCTCACCTAAGAAAATAGGTATAAATTGAATTTAATACGAGACATGACAGAAGATGCTCAGCAGGCACAGGGCTCAGACAGGGAAGTGAACTGACCAGCCTTTCTACATGTGACTGGCCCCTTTTTATCCATTTACCCCTCTGTTTTCCTGTGCTTCTCCCTTTCCAAACCACTTTTATCCCTCCTTTTTCCACACCTTTTATTCCTCACCTAAAAATCTCCTATGCCTTGTGACAATGCCAAGATGCTCATTCCCTGCATCTTGCAGGGTGTCCCAGCCCCACAGGCAGTGATGCCCTCCCCAGGCTATAAGGTGCTCCCAGCTGACCCACAGTGCTGGGGGTAACCCTGAGCCAGGGGCTGAAGCTTCCCTGGGAGAGAATGGGTCTCTGACAGGTGGGTTCCTCCGCCTGCCCTTGTCCCTCTGTGCTCCTGTGTGTGTCCTTGTGCACACCTTTGAGGGGCTGATGGCTCCTGAAAAATAACTTGGATGTGGAACAGACATGCTAGAGCATGTACAGTGTAGTAATGGCAAGTAAAATGTCTTCTTGGTGGCCTTGTGAATATTAAAGCATTTGATGTCCAGGAGATAATTTATACACAAATCTAGCTATGATGGTCACTGGCCACTAACTTTATTACACATTGTTGAGATAAGAACCAGAATATTTTCCACGTCTCTGCTGCCAAATAGTTTAGTTCCAGTGTGGAAATTACAGGTTTCATTATGTCAGGAAGACAATGGAGAACATAGTAAAGATGCTTCATATAACTGGTGAAATATTCTCTCCTTCTGGAAGGAGATGATGAAATACTTGACATTTTAAAGTACTATTGCATGACATTAAACATTTTCAGATTATTTATGTATTGTAGTTGTGCATTTTAGTGTAGTAAAATATTTTTAGAGTGTTTCTTGTACCATACTTTATCACTGCTTTCTTAAAGCAAGAGAGCACTGCAACTTTTTTGTGTTTGTTTTAAAGAGCATTAGGTGTCAGCATTTTTCTCAAGCTTTCTTTTGGCTTTTTCCTCAGTTCTTCAGTAAAGCTTATCTCATCTCTGCTGTTGTACATGGAGAGGTAATCTTAAAAATAGTTGGTTTTTTTTTTTTAGAATACTGAGGCAATGCATAGAAGTTATTTTCAAAGTAACTTCCAAGTTCAGCTTTCAAGATTCCATTATTGTGTCGGAAATTAGATTGAAGGTGGATGAAAGTGATATTTCCCTCCCTCCTTAGATTTAAGTTGAAAAAATTTTTATGAAAACCTCAAGTTCTCTCAAAGTGATACAAACCAGTTTTTCCTAGCAAGAAAGCCTGAGAAGCATTTGGAATTTAGCATTGAATATTGGCTAGGCTTGGATTGGGACTGGTGATGATCAGTCAGGCTGCATTAGCTTTTTCTCCGGGTGTACACTGTTAATCCCTGTGAACAAAAGTTACTTCAATTTTTTTTTCCCCTGAGCTTGAGAGGAAGAGCAGACAACCGCTAATTTTGTCTCAGCCATTTGAAATGTCTTTTTTTTTTTTCTGCAGCAAAATTAATTTGGTATGAGGGAGCTGTTCTGCTGTGCTTTTAGTGGTAGAGTACAGAGGACTGTGGCTCCCTGCCCATCCATACACTAAATAGTCTTCCAAGATTTTAAGAGAAATAATGAACCTTTCCACTGCTATAAAAATACTTGTAAAGCAAGTGAGTTATGCATAAAAAGCTTCTCCTGTGGAATACATTTTTGTTTATAAATGTATATGTACTTTATGTATGTGAATAATCCTTATTACTCATTTTTAGTATTTGGGCGAGTATTTTCTTTGCTTTTTCAGGGCCGCTCCCTCCTGCAAGTGTAAGTACATCCACAGATGAATAAACGTAACTTCACTTACACTAGTACAAGCCCAGTGACACCAGTGTGATTGCACCAGTGCTGCTGACAGTAGAGTTTAGCCTTCAGTGCTTGTGCTAGAATTAACACATGAGAACAAAAGAACTCAAGAGAATTCATTGATTGTGGGGCTTTTTGTAGGCAATGGGGTGAGAGAGCAGTGAAAGGAGTATTAACTTTCAGAGGTACTGGGAGACAATTTTAGGCACAAAAATATGAGTCAGCATATGCTCCCATTTAGCAAATTGTAAGAGATTAGATTTTGTTAGTTGTATATTTATTTATGGAGGAAATGGTGTATACCTATAATGTCTATTACATATATTTCATTATATCATTGCTATATAAACACGTCGTGGATACCAAAGAATGAAGTTAATTAGTGCTATTCTTTCCTTGACTAAAATTTTGCCAGTTGGTATGCTACTAACTTCTCCCTAAAACTGAGAGACAATTTCATCTTGTATTTAAATGAATCAAACTTAACTCATGGTTTATGTATTAATTTCTGCCTTTTAAACACTCTTACAGTTACCAACTTTTAAAATCAAATTATTCAAATTAAAGTATTAAACATTATTAAAATAACGTTATAAGTCCCAATTTACAAGTACTTTATAATCTTTGTTGATGAAATAGGGCCATTCAGGCAACAGCAATTTTCCATTCTTATGTATCTTGTGCATGGAATGATAGATTACACCAGGA
This sequence comes from Ptilonorhynchus violaceus, assembly GCA_013397565.1. Classification (NCBI taxonomy): domain Eukaryota; kingdom Metazoa; phylum Chordata; class Aves; order Passeriformes; family Ptilonorhynchidae; genus Ptilonorhynchus; species Ptilonorhynchus violaceus. The sequence continues at coordinate 3,350,741 of VZRJ01008660.1, read as the reverse complement.
AAATAATTTCTAGAAATGTATTAACTGTTCAATTTTTTGAAAGGTTTGATGGATTTTCTTCTAAGTCTGAAATAGAGCAGAAGCAGAGGAACCTAATAAACTGAGCATTTATGATAACTCATGTATTACCATGTCAGCAATGGCAGAAGCACAGAAGAAAATAAAAGGCAAAGTGATTGTGAACTTCTGAAGCTGTATAGTAAATGACCTGAATTATACAAGACAGAGTGTGATTTTGTGGAAAGAAATTGCTGCGTCCCGTTCTCTGGAATGTACTGTTTCAAATTCCTGGACTGATGTATATTCTAATTTTAAGATACAAAAAATAAGGAATTTTCATAGAATCAGAACTCTTTGGATTGGAAGGACCTTAAAGAGCATCTTGTTCCAAGCCTCTTGCCATAATTTGAAGAAATAGTTTTTTTTAGGATGCAAATCCTAGAAGTCTAAAGTGTCTCCATATAGTCAGTGGGCAAGCAGGTTCTTTAAACAACAATTCCATCCAAAGACTAAGACACATGGCAGAAATCACCCCCTCTTGTTTCCTGTCTCCAGCACCTGTAAAAAAAAGCCTAGATCACTTACTGACTTAGATATTTACCCTTTAGATTTGTAATATGATGGCATATTAATTTCTCTTAGCATAAGAGGGTTTTAAGTACCAAAGCTGAACTGTGCACTCTTCTTCTTTTGTTGGTAGTAATTTTGTACAAGCTGGAAGTGCTAGCCTAAACAGAAGTCACACACAGATGTAATTTCATTTCCATTTACTATGAAACCTATTTGAAATCATGGTCTCTGGTTTTATCTGCTCCTGTATTGTGCTTATAAAACTTGGAGATTTGTGTTGAGTCTGCATTATCTGTATCAAGTGCTTACACTTACAACAGTATAGGCACTTTTCTTCTGTGGTGTATATGGCCAACATCAGAATATGAATAAAACAAAGAGAAGGCGAAAAAAATTTGATGGCTCCTTGTAAGCCTCATAAAATAACAAGAATACCTTGGAGAAGGGTATCAACATATTCGTTTTTCATACTGTAGAAAGTGTCAGCTCTATGGTGACAAAACAGCTATAAAAAAAATGTATCTAAATTGTTGTGGAATACTGAAAAGGATTGAGAGGAGTGAAAGCAGTGAGTAGAGGAAACCAGAAGAAAATCCCTTATTTTGACAAGGTCTTGAAACTATGGTCAAGCAGGTGAAGCATTAGTGAAAAGGATCAAGGACCATGGAGTGTATGAGTGGCTTAACTGGAGTCATGGGAGAGGATTATGTTCAAAGTTTAGTTGGAAAAGATGAGAAGGCAGAAAACTAATCATGAATAATACTTTGAATGAAGTGGGATTAGGTAAAGTAAGTTTAAATTGATAGGTGTGTGTGTGCATCTGTGTGTGAGAGGAAAAACAGAACAAATTTGGGAAGTAATAAGAAGGAAGAAAAAACTAAAGAAAAAAACTGAAAGGAATGAAAATCAGAAAGCAGTGGAGGCTGAGTTGGAGACATGAGAAGCTGTGATTACGGCTAGGGGATGGTGATTCACAGTAGATAAGAAAACATAACTGTTCTGAACATGATTTGACAAATGTGGTAGAGTAAAATTAAATTGTGATTTGGGAATCAACCAGAGAAGAGTGATAATGGTTACTTGCTAAATGGGTATTTTCTCCAGCGGAATGAAGACAAGAAAGGCCACGATAACACTGAGGGAGGCAGAAAGAAGAAAGAGTGTCGTGACAATCAGTGAAGAAGAGGCTGACTGAAAATTAAGTCCTGAGGGATATAAAACTTCATATATTGTCCTTGTTTCGTAAAGGAAACATGGGGTAAGAAGAAGGAAATGGGCTTAGTTGTGCACTGTAATTAAAAATAGATGTGGGATATCTTGTATAAAAAAGTCCATAAAATGCACTCACTCAGATAAAGAAGAGTAGCATGAAAAACTTTCTGGAAACCTTTTTAGGACAGTTTGAGAACACAAAATCATCACGTTTGAAGTCAGAGAAATCAGGAGAGTGTTTTTGTATGTTTATATGCAGTAAGAAAGGAAACTTCTAATGATTTTGGAAAGCAATCTCAAAAGAACATCAGCAGCTTTCCTTTGACAATTAATGAAGAAATAACCCAAATGTGGAGATGTCAAAGGACTTAAAGAAGGATGACTCTTTGATTTTGCTGAAAAAACAGAGATTGTGAAATGCTATTTAAATCTAATGCTTCTTAGATACCCAAATGGGCTTGATGTTTCTGAAATTTAAAATAACATGGTCTAGGGGAGGATGTCCTTGCCCACGCCAGGAGGTTTGAAAATAAATATCTTTAAAGTCCTTTCCAACCCAAACCGTTCTGTGATTCTCTGATTTTAATTATACAGCAAATTGGAAATTTTTAAAGGAACTAATATATCCTGGGGTTACTTGTACAACAAGAATTTGGCAATCTTGTATTCTGCTGAGGTTTGGGTGATTAGACAACTGGTGAAACCATACAGCCAAAGGAATAAATTTGGCATGTTGAATGAAAATCAGTGTCAGGGTAGTTATCTTCCTATGCATATGATAATAGAAGTAGAAGAAACAGTCTTCTTTCTTGAAGATGGCTGAAAAACAATATCCAGTTAAATATTATTAAAATGAGTTTTGTTTGTAATAAAAATTTACAGATGTAGTTTTTAGGCAAAACAATCTCTTCTTGAAAATAAGACTTAGTATAACAAACAACTCTAATGACAAATTTTTTAGAAAGGATAGGTGCAGTGGTTTTGAAATATTGCAGTTGTACAAACTGTACGTGTTTTGATTCTGTTGTTGCTGCTATCATAATAGAGTTCTTAGCATTAAAATTCATATGATGAAATACATATCTTATTGAGTGGGTGGATGCAGTTGTAGTAGGGTAGAAGTACAGCAAAAAAGAATTACACAATGTTTACTTCTAGAGTGTAAACAGGTCTATCAAATCAAATAATTGCAGAAGTACAACAGAAGAGTATCAAATTATTATTATGGGAAAAAACATCTTAAAAAGTCTTAATAAAGTGACAGAGTATGTGGCAGAAAATAAAAATCCCAACAGAATGCTTTTCTCAAGAAATTTAGGAATATAGCATAATCTGTAGAGTTCATTTTCATTAAAGGACTACTTCAGCTGCTTATGTCACGCTTAAACTGCAGTACAGGAGAGAAACTTCCTGAAAAGTAAATGTCTTCACATAAAGAAACAAACAAATCTGAGTTTGTCATTCTGTGTGCTGGGCTTTATTTCATACTTTTCACAAAATAGTGTATAAAAACCTCTCTTTACCTGTTCCTTATTTCTCATTCTCCTGAAAATGTGTCATTTGAAGATGACTAGTACTTCCTTCTGAGAAAGGTGAGTGAGCTCTTAGACTGATGAGAGCTTCACCAGGAAAGCTGTCTTGAATGATGGAGTCTAGGTAGTTACCATACATTACATCTCTTTCTTAAAGACATTTTCTTGTGGAAAGTTTTGGAGAGTCCTCTAGAATAACAGGTGCAGCTGTAAATGAAAGGCAACTGTTACCTTGCCTTTGCAAGCAGTTGTTTTAAGCGTTGGTGCTTAATTGAATTATGGTAACTTACTCTACAAGGGCCATGCATTCATCACACTCTGCATCACGAACATATGTAAGGTCAGGAGGCTGAGAACCTTCCTGCATTACAAGTGTGTGCTGGCAATGCAACAGAGGCCCTCAAAATTATCGAAAGATTTCGTGTGGATCTGCTCACTTTTACATTTTGTCCTGGTCAGTAGTATCTTTCTTCTTCTGCTGGAAATTAAGTGTGTTGCTGGATGAGACACATGTTGATTCCAGACCCTATGCCCTGAAGAAGGGATGCAGTTGGTTGTGTTCTCCCTTGAACCTCATCTTGTGCACCTCTTACCCACTCCTGCTATAGTCCTGTGGGCCCCTTGCTGTCACAGGTTGAGTACCTTTCTCAGAAGAGTGGACATCAGTGTCCCAAATCAGAGAGGAAAGTCAACGGCAATGTATCTTGGCTTTGAGCTTTTGGAGAAGGGGAAAGACTGAATTGTTCCTTGCGGATATCCTAACTGGTTGGGCTTGTGAGAGTAGGTGCTGGATATCATGCTGGGCATGTGCTGGCAGTTACTGGTGCAGACAAGCCCAGAAAAGCAATCAGAAAAGCTGCTAAACCGGAGATCTGGCCTTTCAGTGGTGCATAATTATGAAAGACCTACAGCATCCTTTAAGCATAAATTTGTTACCAGTCTACAGCCAGGAGAAATGCAGAGAAAACAGATTTAAGGCAAGTGCTCACCAAACTTCAAACATCGTTTTTAGACTCTGTTTGGACATAGCGAAAGGAAACCTCGGGGCACTATTCATCTCACCTACCTGAGAGTTATAGTGTAGGATGAAATTAATTAAGACCCTCACATGCCTGGTTTTTCTCACTTGAGTACAGAGTTAGATGACTACCTCACATTTCAGTGTTATAAATGTAAGTTTTACTTGAGATAAAGATATCTGTCATGACAAGCTTGCACTCCTGAAAGCTGAGAAAGAATTTTCCCAAACAACTGGGAAATACTGATGATTTCTTTGATTGTGGAGAAGAGAATACAGTATGAAAATGTTTGTAATTTTTCATAGTTATCTAAAATCACGCAGGCTATAGTAAATTTTCCTTTGTGTTCTTGCTGCAATTTGATATAAAAGCAGGATTAGAAAACTCATGTAAAGAGAGACACAAGAACAGGTTCTCACTGCTTGCAGGGAATGGATATTGCAGGTTCCGACAGCTTGTTTAGGTGCTTTGACAGGCCAGAGACTGTCAAGTTAAAATGTACAAAAACAGAGGGTATGTCCATATGCTGCTAAATGAGAGCACCAACAAGCCAGTTCCAGTGCTGAAGCCATGATTCTCTTCCTGCTTAACTGTTGGCTCACTCCTTGGCTATTTGCTTCCAGCAGGCTCCAGACAGAAACAGCCCTAAGCACTGAGACTTGGCTGAAAACTCACCATAATTTAGCAGTGTAGGTGCAGCCAGAGAGTCTAAATATGAAACAAAATGGTGCTAGCAATGAGTGGTACCGCATACAGCATCATTCCACCTGCCTCAGGTGGGTACCATATCTTATTAAATCCTTTATGAAATAACTACATTGGTTTGCTGAGCAACCAGCAAAACAAACAGGGCAGTGAACGGCATATGCAGACGTGTATGTTTAAATAAAAAAAGGAGCTGGATCAAGATCAGCTTTTTAATTCATACCACCCCTGCTGCTATGGAGCCTGATAATGGATCTCTGCTGCAATTAATTTCGATTTGAATTGAAGACATTTTCAGAATCGCCACTGTGGATGATAATAGAAACCCCTCAGATGGTCATAAGCAAGATATCGTTTGTGTGCAAATACAAATTGAGTATTCAGCTTGTGTTTTCTCCTTTCATCTTTACACAGAGGTTGCTCACTTCTCATATCCCTCTTTTTCCCATTTCGCTGCACTAACGAGTTTTTAATGCAAAGGAAAAGTGATTATAAGCAGTGAAGCAAAGACAGCTTTATAGAGCAAGACTGAGGAATTGAAGACATAGATCAGAGCTATCCACCAACCTGAGATGAAAGAGAAGTTCATGAAAACAGAGACATATAGATAGCTTTGATTTCATTATCATTAGACAAGAAATGACAAAAAATGGAATAGCTATAAAGATGTTCATACCTAGTAAGTTGCCTATATTAATAAAAGACTCTATGCAGAAACCAGTAAAGTGATAACATAGGACAGGAAAACATCCTGTAGTAAAATTTTTTTGTTCATCTCTGGTTTTAGTGTAGTGTGATCTGATTTGGTAATCACATTTGGTAATTTCAATTACCAGATTTTAATAAAGTAAAATACTCAAATATTATGCACATATTAAATATTTTATTCATTGATGCTGTGTTTTCATTCAATTGTTAAGCATGAATTGTTTGTTTGGACTTTTCTCTCTCTTTCCTTTTCAACACAGATTCTGGGGATTGTATTTCTGTTACTAATTTCATGGTTTATCAGATGTTGAATTGCAAACAAATTAAATAGTTGGTGGATTTTATAGGAAGCCTTTGTTTGGTAGATACATGTACCTTGTTATAATATTCACAAGAGAAGTGCCTAATTACATTTGAAAGGTGCTTGGCGAGATAAAGAATGATTTATGTACAGTGTTTTGTGATTTTAGTTAGAAATCTAATACAGAAAATTAGCAGTTGGGAGTGGGGAGGAGTAATAAATGTTCTTGTTCTGAGAAATAACAAATTTGTTCCTCCAAGATGAAGTCAATCCCACTGCTTTGCTTCAGTTTAGGTCTAGTAAAATATTTTTTTCATTAAGTATAAATTAAGTAAAACACTAAAACAAAACTGTTTTCCAGGGCATATCCTATCATTAAAAAAACTGAAATAGCATGATTCTTTTTTGTTGTTGTTGTTTTTTATTAATCAATACTTTCCGGCCATGTATTAAAAAATTGCTGACTAGTTGTATCGAAGTGATGCTTTGAAATTCTGAGATTTTAATGACAGACGTATTTTCATTGCTCTGCAGTTTACTTACAATGTAGTCAGCCTTTGTAGCTTTCTCAGATGTGCTACTCTGCCCATTTAAGAAATGAGAAAAGGAAGAAAGGTATGTTAAGTGAGTTGCCTGGAGAGACAAAAAAAATCCATGTCAGACTGGAACAAGGTTTCTGAATACTGCTTAAATCAGTGTCATGTCTTCAGCTGGTAGGTTTCTTGTCCAGCGCAATCCATTTTGGTGCTCTACATTTTGTAGCTTAATTTATTTTGACACTGAGACTCAGCGTAAGAATTACATTAACATTCTGTGCCTTTTTGCCATTCAGCTGTCTCTTGCAAAGGTCCTCTGTCATGTTCTTGCCCTAGGTTAATATAGTAAACAAGATGTATTTCAGTGTCTGTATCAGAGAGTGATTTTTACAGAAGTACTATGAATTTCCTGTCTGTTTTTGCATTGCAATGTAAATTAGAGCTCATAAGACAATGCATAATTAATTTTTCTTCCATTGTGAAAATATTAGAAGCAGGTCTTCTATTTTGACTTGAAACTGTTACCTTGGAAACTATTTAAACATTTGCACAAATTACAAAAACACTCTATATCAAATATCAGTCATATTATGTAAGTCATTTGTATATCCATTACATACTGAACTTTTACTGTTTTAAAATTTCTAGGCTTGATCACACACTGTTCAAGACAAAGGGGAGCTAAGTAGTCTTTTATTTAGAAATCATCATCTATATGTTGACAAATGTGCTTCAGTAAACTGATGATATTGGAATACCTGTACAGTATGCCTGTGAGTAACCTTCCGTGTGTATTTAAGGAATTTTCTGATTTTATTTTCTTTAGGTCAATGGAACAGAAATTGAATATGAATTTGAAGAAATTACTTTGGAGAGGGTAAGTATAATTTATTCACTCTTACAGGAAAAAATATAATCTGTAATAAAAATAATGCAATTATGAAATTAAAAGTGCTTAAGAATAAAATTGTTTACATTTTGAATAAAGGTTTAAACTGTTTATTCTAAACTATAAGAATGTGAGTGATACAACAGATAAGCCTTTCATGCTATTAAGAAGTTTCAGATTTAGCTACTTGCAGACAGTATTCAAAATGCTTTTCTTCCCCATATCTCTGTCAGTGCTCAGCTGGGAGTTTGATTATTGGGAAGAGCCTCTGTGACTTGTTAACTCCCTTTTTAGTTTGTCAACTGCAATTGCAGAATGTTTTCTCTTTAAAAATCTTTGCTTTCCTTGCCAATGTGCATAACAGAGGATATGTAGTGCTATACTATAAAACAAAAATTTCAAAAGGGTTTTTAATGTAGCCACCCAAGTGGCTACATAAAAGCTATAGACCATAGCTATGTGTAAAAGATACATTTATTCAAAGGCTGAATTACCTGAGCTATAATCAGGGCTTGTGGTGAAGGCTTTGTTGGTACTGTGGTTTAAAAGTAGCACCAAAAAAAAAGAGATGTGCTGCACCATGTGTCCCTGGATTTGGTGTTTTTCCCTTGCCTTTGGTTACGTAGCTGCTGACCTTACAGTGCAGATTTTGTCTGACAGATGAAGGCCAAATGGGCCATGTATAGTGTGAGAAACAAAAGTCTAAGCTTTGTCATGTGTCATAATGCTTACAAAGATTTCTAATGGATGCGAGAATGTCATTGCTGAATTCCTTCAGTATTCTACCAACATCTTGCTAATATGAAGTTTTTCCATCTTGAAGTACAGTTCAGCTTCTTTCTACATAAAATGATTGAATGAAAGGCCAGATTTATCAAGATGTGACTGGTGCCATATGAACAAGTGCCTGTAAGGTAGCAAATTACTATTAAATTAGATACTTAAATTATATAATTCACTGCACTTTTTCTGCATGTTATATTTTTAATTGTCCAGAATAATGAATTCCATAACCATTCAACTTAAAGGATACAAGTTTATGGTCGCATTTGATTTGCTCTCTCAGGCAAATTATGAAAGAGCAATATATCTTTTTATCACAGCCATCTTCATAACAGATAACATAGAAGGTTATAGGCACTTTTTATCTACTGTGTCCCAACTTACTTGCACATCACTAGTTATTCATTGGACTAGAGTTTCCAAAGGTCACTGAACAGAAAACAGAACACATGCCTCCTGGGTGATATTTTGAAAACCACTTCATTTTTAACAGATGTGTAAGTTATCAGTCTACACACTACAGAGCGAATGTACCTGCCAGATGCAGATAATTAGTTATTCATAATGCAGCATAATATCAGTTAAAGGCTGAACAACAATAACAAAAAGAGATACAGATCTTAATGGACAATGTTTGAGTTGCTTTCTCGATGATGCTGGATCTGTGGCTTCTGATTATTACTGCTTGAAATGTTCAGTCACATGTATCAGTGTTTTGTCTCAAAGGCAGGGTACTGTGTCTGCTGGGTTTTGTGTGAGATATAAAACACAAGTGATTGCCTTTAAATAGCTGTCATTTATGTCAGACTAAAAGTGTTTTCAAAAAAAAAGACATTCTCCATGTTGATTACCCATTTTCTTCCACTAAACTGCTTTTAGAAATTAGAGGAAAATAATTTCTCTGTATTTAATGGCAAAGCTGCAAAATGTATTAAGGTTGCTGCTGTTGAGAGACAAAAATGTAGTTTGTGCATAACAGCTTTGTAATAAATTTTACATTTTAGTCCAGTTATTCAAGTCACAGAATTCTGCATCCCCAAAACCGTCAAATATTTTCTTCATGACATTTATAAACATTTTGAAATGGTCAGTCTAATTTAAAAGATTTTACAATGTTAAAAAAAAAATGGTTGAGGATGTATTAGGGCTTTCGCACTCTTACTTGCTTTTTTTAATAACAGAATGAAAGGGAAGGTGGTAAGGGATTGATTCCTTCAGAGCACTTAGTCTCTCTAGACACCATGAATTTAATTTTAGAAGATCACCTTCGTGTAAAGGTGACATGGATTTGTGGGATCTATTCCTGAAGAGAGTTACTGGCTTTGGTATGAACCTTGCCCCAGGGTGAAAAGAAGTCTCCATCCCTTGGGATAAAATAAGACTACTGTGTGCATGTTGGCAAAAAGTGTCCAGTGTGGAGCTAGGGAGCAGATCACCAGGGTCCCAAAAATGCCCAAAGCAAACCCTGCTAATGGTCTGGTGGGAAGTACAGTGTGGGGCTTGCTGAGCATCCCCGAGCTGCCTGAGACCCAGCTGGTGTACTAAGAAATGACTGCAAGGATACAGTGGGCTTGTGAAGAAAACTTTTTTTAAAAAAAATTTTGCTCTTTGAAATAAGGTTATTCCGTTGTTTCTATTTAAAATGTTGTGCCCTAGTTTGCAGTTAAAAAATACTTGGGGATTTGAGATTAAAAGGCTTCACTGAGCCTTGACATAGACGATTAATTTGAGGCAGATCCACCTTAGATCTGTGATCAGTGCTGTTCCAGGAGTTAAAGAAGTTGTAAGTACACCCCTCCCAGCCCTCTCTTTAGTGGATGCTCTTATCCTTTTACTCTTCAGTTGTGCCAGCCACTTCTCAGGTACCTTCACCAATCCCTGAGCCCACAAGGATCACTGTTAAATCATTTAGAGCTCTCATAAGAACACACTTGAATAACAGTTACACAGTTAAGAGAAATCAAACAAATTCTCTTATCTGAAAAAAAAGGGGCAATTTTAATTCCTTTAGATACCTCAGAGAATATGTGAGCTTCTCTGCTAACTTACCAGCATAAAATACAGATCCAGCGGTAGACTAAAACTGTGATTCATAAAAAACTACAATGCCCAAATGCACACTCGGACAAAATTCTTCAAAATAAACCATTACCTTGCTCTATCTTGAATATTAAAGACATTTTAAAAAGGAAATTCTACGTTAAATGGCTCATATTAGTGCAGTGATATTAGTCTCCCATTACTGAAGGACTTTAAAAAAACATATCCAGTGCTATCAAGAGACTGATTTGCATTTGTAAATCAGTGGTCATTGTAAGAGATAATCAAATAGACTTTGGTGCAAGGCCTAGCCAACTTCCCTGAGCTTCAGGAAAGTTTTAATTGATTGACTCCTTGGTACAAGCTTTGTGCTTAGAGACTGATACTGAGGAGAGGATTTTAATGGAGGTTGGAATATCAGGCAATATAAATACTTAGCTTTAAGAAAAGTAAAGAAAGACAGTGGGTTACTTAATGATTCATGTTGGATTCATGCCGAGTTCAACATCTGAGTTCAGATTTCAGAACCTTTTTGCTCATCTAACCTTGCCTGCTTTTTAGATGTTAGAAAACAAGAGGGCAGTTACAGTTAGTAAACTGTTTCCATAGATTCTTCTCATGTTCAGCACATATATTTGTTCTGTATCTGTATAAAAAGAGGATGATATTACTTTTTGTGGAAGAGACTGTTTAGAAAAATTAAATTCTATCAGCATTGGAATAAAAGACATCTAGTTTCCAGTGCATTTGCATCCTGAGATTGACTGACCTTGGTATCTGAACAGGTCAAGCTCTGACTGAGAATTTTCCCAAGACTGAGACATGCACGAAGCGTCTCTATTTCTTTTTCTTTTATACTCCTGTGGATTTTCTGGCATATCATAACAATTCAGGTTACACTGTAGAATGTTTCTGTTTTTTAATGAACCGTATCATTTTACAAAGTGTTTAGGAACTTGTTGTTTTGTTAGCTCCTCACTTTTTCAAATTTGGTTGCAATTGCCTATTGTCTCACTACAGCTGAGGGAGTGACAGGCCTGGATGGTCACATAGCATAATTATTTCCTTAGAAAATCAGGTTGAATGTATTCATAGAATCATATTCCAAAACAGTAAATTCTCAATGATGATTTATTATCTTGGAGTGTGCTGTGATAACTCTGAAAAATGTAATTCTGTATCCACCACATGCTCTGTTCAGTGGAGAGAATAAAAATCTACTCTGTTTCTTCTTTCCTTTGACTTGATAGTTCAGTGACATCAAACACCATGAGAAGATTTAATTTTTCTGTTTGAAGATTATAATTCTCTAAAAGGTTGGGTTTCTACATTTTACCAAATTGAAGGATCTATTCAAATCTTAACTAGAAAGGCTAAAACTGGTCATAAGTAAACTTAGATTAGCTCAGTTGGTGAGAAAATGCTGCTAATAATGCCAACACAAAGGTTGTAGGTTTGACCACCCTATGGGCAATTCACTTAAGAGTTGTACTCAATGATCCTTGTGGGCCCCTTCCAACTCAGAATGTTCTGCGAAATTATGTCTTAAAGGCTAAAATTTAAATATCCTGAGGAAGCAGTGGAAAAAGAAATCCTTGTGTATTTCAAGAAAGGGTTTATTCCAGGCCTCAGCTTTTAATTACTTTGATACTTGTAAACCTAAGAAATAATCACTACTGTGTTATTAATCATGGTCTTTTCATCACTAATTTACTATGTGAAAACGTAGAAGTTTTCAAAAATATGAATGGGTGCATTCCGCTGAACACTGAAGACCTGTGAGAATTAGATTGTATGCAATGACACAAGGATTTTAATTTGACTCAATGTCTTATTTTTTTATACCTATTTAGATATCTTGGTTTTGTAAAGATCGTAGAATTATAGAACAGTTTGGGTTGGAAGCGACCTTTAAAGGCCATTTAGTCTAAGCCCCCTGCAGTAAGGAGAGACACCTTCCACTAGATCAGGTTGCTCAGAGCCCCATCCAACATTGTCTTGAATGTTTCCAGGGATGAGGTGTCCACAAGTTTTCTGGGCAACCTCCTCCAATATTTCACAACCCTCATTGTAAAAAAGGTCCTCTTGAGATCTAGGCTAAATCTACCATCTTTTAGTTTAAAATCCTTGTCCTACATCTACAGGCCCTGCTAAAAAAATGTCTGTCCTCATCTTTCTTATAAGTCCCCTTTAGGTACTGAAAGGCTGCAATGAGGTCTCTGTGGAGTCTTCTCTTATCCAGGTTGAACAACTTTCTCAGCCTGTTTTCACAGGAGAGGTGCTCCAGCCCTCTGACCACATTTATGGTCTCCTCTGCATTCAACAGATCCACATCCTTCTTATGTTGGGGTCGCAGAGCTGTATACAACACTTCACCAGAGCAGAACAGAGGGGTAGAATCACCTCCCTTTATCTATTTGCCACGCTGCTTTTGATGCAGTCCAGGGTACACTCAGGACATGTCCAGCTTCTCGTCAACCAAGATCACCATTTGCTTTTATGTCTGGGAAATAAGGTTTTCACTATTATTCAGTAGTGTATCTTCTTTCTGCCTTTTTTTTTAAGGTCTTAGACAGCGGCTGTCTTGCATCAGTGTGCTTTGACCTCTCAGAAATGAGACTGTAGGACACAGCAGTGCCAGGAAAGTCCTCCTTTAAGTGTTCCAGAAGTAATAGAGTGGAAGGGAGTGGTCAAGAAATGACCACTAGAAAAAGGTATTTTCAAAGTTTAAAAGCGTATGCTGTAGATACCGTTTGAGAACCCAGAGTGCCCAAATCAATATCCAACCATCAACAGCCCCAGTGGAGTGGTCTGACATCTTCCAACAGGAGAAAGTAAATCTTTTAAAGTGAGTGTCCCTCAGGTATCTGATAAGCTTCACCAAACTCAGAGTTGCTCTCTGTTTATTTTTGCAGAGCTGTAAGTGATTTCTTTATGATGGAAAGCTTTCTCTGGGCCCATAATACATATCTTCTTTGATGGGCTTTGCCTGCTTCCTAAGTGGTAGTTACTCTTGCAGCTTCAGACTGAAATAAGTTATAATTCAAAGGCAGAATCCTTCTTATTGACTAGTTTATATCAGATTCATAGTAGAATAGTGACCTGTAGGTGTTTATTGCTAGAAGGCTCACCCACAAGAAGAGCCTACAAGAGGAGGAAGAGTCTATGTATGGTACTGAGTTTCAGCAAATAGAAAATGAAAATCCCATCTTTTTCATCATTGTGCAAACAATTTGAAATACTGATCTCTTGGGTATCCATATAGAGTCTTTGTAGTGTATTTCTCTGTGTGTATATAAAACAAAGTTCTGTGAAACAGAAAAAAGGAATTAAGAAAGATCCTTGAAAATACAGGTGTAGTGCATGCAATCACTGTGCAAGAGATTCTGTTCTGCATTCTAGTGCCAATCACATCTTAGTTTAGAGTTGAGACTGATGGGCAGTTGTACCAGTGGCTGTTGTTTACCTTCAGAGAGGTCTTCAAGTACTGGAAAGGGCAGACTCTGGCCTCTGAATGCAATGGCTGAAGCAAGGTCTGTGTTGTCCTTTCATCTCTTGTGTCTTACAAGATTTTGCCTTGACCTGAGGTTGTGCAGGAGTGAGCAATGAAAGGAACTAAAGGAGCCTGGTGTGCAGTCCCACTAATGGGACACTGAAATACCAGGTCAACATTTTCCAAAACAACTGCAGAATTTGGTTGCTTTAGTTCAATGACCTAAATTAAGATTCCTTGGAACAGTCTGATTTTTTTTTTTTTTTTTGGTAACCCAAAGCATGTGATTTTCTTTCACCTCAGAGCAGCCCTAATTTGGTACCCAAAATATAACTAATCACTGGAAAACTTTGTTCTTATTCTGTCAGAGTCATTATGCTGAAACTATTCCTGGTTGTAGAACTGTACATGTCTTGTGGGGGCCTGTTCCACCTGTGCATGGTAGAGGTACAAAACGTGCCAGTCCAGAGTATGCATGGAAAGGCAGAAGAGCTGGAAGAGGGAGGGCTCTACCTTTTGAGAAACAGGAGCTCCTGCCTGGTGTTCTCAGCTGTCAACCTCCACATTCAGTGTCTGGGACTGGAAACTCAATAAACCCACATAACTGTCTTACTGAAGACTATTGAAAGCGAAGACCAGGAGAAGTGAAGGAACAACTGTCAGATATGATATCCCTCTTAGAGATGGGAACAAACTATTTTTATTTATTGTGATTGCTGTTAACAATTCTATTGCTAAGGAGCATGGTGAAGGAGAACAGGTGAGCTGCACAGTTGCAGCACTGATAGTATTCCAAAAACGGTGACAGGACTAGGAGGACTGCTCTTATCTACAGATAGTGATGTCTGGACTGCTTGAGAATACGTGCTGCCAGAAAAATGTGAGTTATCCAGGGCAAGTGCTAAGAAAGGCTGTGGCTTTCCCTTGAACCTTTGTTGATAAGGAAGATTTGCCCTATATTTCATCATTGCTACAGCTGTGCAGAGGGTACATCCTTTCCCAGCTGTGTAGTCACAGCACTTGGGCAAAGCTGTGAAAGGGGGGACAAAGGAGAGGAAAAGGCTGTAAGTGAATAGAGAAAAAAAAAAAACCTGCTACACTGTGCTTAGAAAAAGAAGCTGAAATAACACTATACATTTAGCTGCCTCTGGGTGCCTATCAAAGACAAACAATATTTTCATACTGTTTTCCTAGAATTCTGCTTTTAAATCTAAGTGTCTGAAAACCACTTCATGGATCCTAGCTGAGTTAAATCAGAATAGTGTACTTCTTTGGATGTATCACTGCAATGACATTTAAACTCCTCTAAGGGCATTATTGCAGTGAAGGATATCTCCACCCATGCATGTATGTTAGCTTTATATTTCAGAGTAAAAAAATGCATAGCTTGGATTTACACATGATGACTCAAGCTTTCCAAGGCAAAGAATAATTGTATTACTGTAAATTAATTAGGCTTTTATTTGTTTTATTCGTTTGTATGTTTATTTTGAATGTTTGTGTATTCACTGATTCATATAGTAATTTCTGGGTATTTCTTCAGATGAAGGGTTCACAGTTTGTTTCAATGAGTCCTCAGGTCCAGGGAAGATTAGAAGAGTTTTCCTGTTAAGTGAGAAACTTTAAATAACTGAAAATTCTTCTACGAAAGCTCATTATAATATTTCAGGTTTCAAAATAATTTGAAGCTTTGAAGAATACTCAAGCAGACAAAGAAAACTGGAAATTGTTTGCTAGATCTTTTTTAAATTTAATAAGAGTCACTTGACACACTGAGCTATATTGTTCCCAAAGGAGTAAATTTCATTCTCCAATATATTGAATCACAAGCCTGAAGTTACTTAAACTCCCTGCATTGAAAAATCACAGGGAACTCATTCAGGGAGAGCATGTCATTGGAAAATACAGACACTAGAAAGAAGGCATTAACACAACACTAGAAAGTATTCTAAAAGTGATAGAAACAAAATAAATCAACTGCAGGAAAAAATATATATATTCCATATCAAAAATGAAGAAAAGTTGAAAAGTTAAACAGCATTTATTTAAGAGTTCAAAACCTACCTTTGTAGGTATAGGATTTTTATCTCTACTTGAATCTTATCCCTTTAACTTTGCCAAGATCACCGAGACCTTGAGTTACCTATTATTTGAAAAGTTACTTCATGCAAATCATAGCTGCCTTGAGGCAATGTTCTGCTGGTGGTTCTTTTAAATTATTACTATATTGACATTTTATTTTTCAGGTAATATCACTCATTTATTCCTTTTCTCTCATTTCCTAACTCACTCGCTCTCAACATATAGTTTTCAGGGAGTAACTCTGCTGCTTTTTTGTATTATTTACAACTTCACATGAAAATTGCCGTTACTTCAGATGTACCTGTTTAGGATGTGGCCTTTCAGGCTATGTTTTATCTTTAGCTGATGAGGTCCAAGCTTTATCTCACTTCTGTTTGCTGTTTGGAAAGTAAGCATCTAACACAGGCAGTTTGTGAAGCTGGCTTGACAGTGGAGTCAAACCTGCAAAATACTGCAATTTCTGAAAGGAATACTTAAGTGTGTGATAGATAATATTGGTATAAGGAAAAAAAGCCTTGTACAATGAAACAGGGCAGCCTTCGGAGCTGTGTCCTAGTCCTCCAGTCTGATGCACAACAGCAGGCCTCTTCCCTCCAGCGTAATTTTGCCCGGAAATAATTTTGCAGGAGTTTAAATCATATTTAAGGGTGTCCTCAGTGCTTAGATTGTGTCCCAATTTTCAGGAAGTGCAAACAAATAGGCTTTATGTTTCACACAGTTTGACTTTTCCAAACTGGCATAAACTGGCATTTTGGAACAGGCTGCCCAGGGAAACAGTGGAGTCACCATCCCTGAAAATGTTCAAAAAACAAATACACGCGGCACTTCACAACACAGTTCAGTGGGCATGGTGGTATTCAGTCAGAGGTTGGACTTGATGATCTTGGAGGTGTTTTCCGACCTTAATGACTCTATGACTCTGTGAAAAAACCTGCTAGGGGAAATCAATCTGTGTGTACCACTCAAGTAAACCTGAAGTGTCCCACCCTGCCATACTCCACGTCAATTAGCATTAGTCTGCACTAATGAGCAGAGCTGCAAGTGTGACTTCCAAAGAAACACACCAGTTTGGAACAGAAAATTCTGGAGCACTATTGGGAGGATATGTATACACTAAGAAATCAGTTATATGTGTGTCTGGAATGATGTCTTTTCAAGAAAACGTGTAGGAATCTTTTTTGCAGAAAGATTGAGAAAGCAGTGAGGAAAAAAAAATATGAGCTAGAAAACGCTGGTTTGACTCAGTTTTCACTCAGTTTTGCAACTGTCGTTGGCAAATAGCATGTAGATTTAAAATATGTACATTTAAGTAAATGAGGAAAATGTACCTCAATTTACCAGTAGAAAATGACTCATTCTGGAGATGATAATAATCACCTTGCAGCAAAGATGGTCCTTTTCAAGGCAGGACTTTAAAAAGGCATCTTTGATGCACTGGATTTGTCTCTTAGAAAAAGTAATGTTTTTCACTGAAGAAAATTGCCTTTCATTTTTTTTATAATTTAGAATCAATTGTAATGCATAAATTAGGGCTGCTCAACCTTGAGGAATCAGTATGCCATTTTGGTATTATATTGCAAAGATGTAGAGGAATAAGGGAGGAAAAAATATTTGATTTACCCAGACTGAATTCCACAACTGTCATTGCTGTGCATCTTAACACATTATCCTAATAAAAATTTCTAATTTGTTCTTTAGATGCAGCATTGCAATTATTTTCTGTTTCATATTCATTTGTATTCAAAGCAGTCACAGGATCATTTGTCTTCCACTTATAACTACCACTTATTGCTTGTCTTTGACTCTATGAAGGGAAGAAAAGCTTTTCCATGTCATAAGAGGGCTGCAAATTTTTCTGAGGTATTTTTTTGCAAAGTGGTTTTTCAGGAGCAATGGCCCACTTTGTAGCATGTAAAAGTTCTTTGAAATTGTATGATATGGACCGTTTCCTCTCAAATTTGTCCCTGTGTTTAAAACTGAAACTAAATGTCAAATGGATAAGGTAACTCCTAGTATGTTGAAGCAATAAGTAGATGAAAAGCAATTGTATGCTGCTTATGCATGTTTCATATTGCAAGATATTGCTTTACCCTAAGAATTTGACTTAGCTGGTGAGACTCAAACATAGCTTGAAAGTCACCTTATGCAACTTGGGGAGATATATGAATTCTGACTGAATTCTATGAATAATTTATTTTTTGAGTGGTTTTTAATTTTGCAGACTTTAAGTTGTTCCACATTTCCTGTACCTCACCTGCAAAGGAGAAGAGAGCTACTGGTAGCATACTCCTGGTAGCAACTTAATACAAAGACTGCCATTAACAGGGATTACACTATATAGGGAAAAAAAAAAAAACCAAAACCCAAAAAAACCCCAACCAACTCCCTTTCCTCCCCACAAAAAATCCCATTTAAATAAATTATGGGCTTGTAAGTTTAATCTTTAGTAATGCTGAATGATACTTTAAAGTGCAAATATTTCTCTTAACTGTGAGGAGGACAACAATGTACCTAGTATTTTTATTGTATTTCATGATAGGGAAACTTGTAGAAAAGCAGGCCAGCTATAAAAATAGCATGAAAACACATGTCTTGGGCTCTGTGGTCTAGTAGCTTGATTTTGAAGTCCACTTTGAAGAGTACGCAGTGAAAAGTCCCTATTCCATTGGTATCAAGGGCCTTAATAGTACTGCAAAATTTGCATAAGTTTAGGAAATATGGGAAAGAAGATAGCATTTTTATACTCTTATAATGTCCCTTGAATTTCTAGGAAGGCTAAAATATGTGCACTTAGTACTTGTCCATCCAATATTTCTTTAGAAATGATAATAAATATTTGACAAATAGATATTTTTATTATAGTTCCAAAGCAGAAATAGGGCTACATTACACAGTGAGATATTTTTACATGCTTTTGTCAACAAGCATATAATTAAAACACTGAATATTGAAATATTAATTGGATTTTTAAGCAAGGAGAAATGCTATACCTATGCAGCTTACATCATAATGAATATGCTTAGATATTTCATATTAAGCATTCTCATGGGAAATCTAGAGCTCTATTGTTATAATTCAAGTGGGAGGAAGGCCTTTCTGAGAGGGAGCTTAGAAAAAGAATATGGCTTTTTTAGGTGTATTCATTATAATGTGGCTTAGGGAGAAATGAGTGAGTTAAGATTGTGTGTGTGTGTAGACCTACAGTAAAAAGAAAATGTGACTGCTACCTTGAGCTAAAGTAACAAAGGCCATTAAAAATCAATGTCTCCCCTGATTTTCCACCTCCAAACAATGCCATTACTCATCTCTCCCAGCGGCAGAGAAATATCCATCAAAACAGGCTGGAAAAAAACATGATCTTCCTGAAACTTCAGCATTAGTTTAACTAGGTGGAAGGAAATCAGATAAATTCAAATATAACAAGGATTCGGAGTCTAAACCCCAAAATTATCTTTAATTATGAGAATGAGCTAGGCCTTGATTTTCCAACCTGATTTCTAAAGGAGTTGGTTGAACAGCATCCGCATCTGTTGTGCTGAGTTTTCAAAAGATCTTTGAGTACTGAAAAAATTTGAACATATTGAAAGAGAACTAACGCCCTGGTGATGTTTAAAAAGGGTAGATGGATGGAGTGATTCATCATGGTGTCTGTGTAGGGTAGAGGAAAAGTACTGCCAGACTGTTCTGGGTAAAACACAGGTATTTTATACTGGCCAAATCTGAAGTCATGTGTCAAGCCTGTGTATGAAATCAAGCACTCTCAAAAGCAATGAATCTGAAAAAAAGTCCCGGGCCTCCTTGGCTAGTCGTCAGCCAAACACAAATTTTTAGTCCAATGTTGTAACCAAAGGTCTGGTAAAGACCTACAGTGCATAACTGAGAGCTGTAGAATAGAACAGGTTTGGGGATGTAGAATAGAACAGAAATTGGGACCTGTGTAAAACTTTTGGAATATCTTGCTTAATTCTACCTGAAAAAGATACTGGTAACTGAAGTGTCTTTAGGGGAGACCTTGAGGGTTATTGTGACCTAGGAAAACACACTTACTGAGAGGCATGGGTACCTTCATAAATTTATTTTCTTGGGGGGAAAATTATGAGGTGACTTGGTCAGAGAAAACATGCACTTACATGAGAAATAACCTTTAAGAGAATGTTCTTCATCCTATCTGGAAGGAGGCAACAGGACCTGAGGTTTTGATGTTGAGTCTGTTGTCCTGTTGAGACTGGACATCCATATGTTAATAGGTCAGCAATGGCAAGGGAGAAGGACTGGATAAAAATTTTTAGGGAAGGTAGCTGATAGGAAAGGAAAAAAAAAAAGCATATTATAAGTACTAAGAAGGAGAGAATATTAATGAATTCAGAAAGGGTTGTCAAACACTAACTGATCTGATAACGGGCAAACCCAGACATTTTTGGAAGGACAAGGGACACAGCAGGATGTCAGTGGTGATCATCAGGTTTAGCCATGTTGGTGTATGTATGTGACACATAGCTGTTTATGTGGCATATTTTTAAGGGATCAGCAAGGCAAGCCAAATACTCCAAAGCAACATACCATCCTTTACTACCATTCTTCCTGTATGATGAGTAGAAGACGTTAAGTGAGGAAGGTATTAAAGCTACAGTTTTTGTTTGAAGAATAAAGAGTTTTCAGGGAATACAAGGGGACAGATGTGTGCTCAATTTCTATAAGAAGGGGGAAACTGCAAGCCTATCATGGCTTTTGTCCGCTTTTTGCAGTAATTGCTCTGCATAAGGGGGAGACATTGTGGAATTAAGTGACATTTTTCTCCAGAGAGGGTTTAAGTAGGTCCTATAGCCTATATTAGGCAGGAGTTCAAGGTAAATGATCTGGTTGTCTCCTCTGTCTTAGATTAACTTTGAGGCATTGATTATATACGTGGGCATAATTGTAGGGGTAACGGTTTTTCAAAACTGTATTTGTGAATTAAATATCTTTGTCTCTTTCTTCTGAGGAGTGGGGTGTTTCAGGTGCTGCAGCATAATGCCTTTGGTTAAATTGTTGTAATTTTAATGGGGACCAGAGTCAGTAGAGGCTAACCCCACAAGTTCTTAATGTGTATCAGATGATCTATCAGAGTGTCATTAGTGGAAAACAGTCTTCCATAAATGGAGGCTGAACTCTGTATGGCCAAAATGATTTTTAAAAAGATCTTTGAAAAGATCTTTCAGGAAAAATAATCTTTAGCTTGTTCAGATTTGCTTAGAATATAGTGGAAGAGGGATAGAGTCTAACCATAATGTATTTGTTAAAAATACATGCTCATTGAAAACAATTACCAAGAAAAAGTGGTTGAAATAACATGCACTTGAAATAAACAAAATTTTAAAAGAGAAATAAGCATTAGACAAAAGCATCCTACATGAAGAGGAAATAAAAACAATAACAGCTGTTACGGGACACAAATGTATGCTTTGGAATTTGTAAGATTTTCATTCCTGTTATATTATTCTGCTATGCTTAACAAACATTTTGCTTTTATTGTATTATCTCAGGTAAATCTACTCTCTAGATACCACAACCAACTAGCAAAGGAGATTTATAGATAAAAAAGCTCTTGGCTCACTGAAAAACAGAGTGTACCTATGAAAAATGCACAAGTCAAATCGAATAATGAAGCACTACAGAGAGCACAACCACATTAGCTATTTCTGAACAAAAATGTGCAATACACTGACAGGACTATGATGCTAAATTCAGTCAATATACTCCTTTGCATACCACAGAGTCAGTATTAGTTTGAGATTCGTTGTACAGCAACACATTTGAAGTGAAACCATGTCTGAAAAACCCACAAAGATCCCCAGTTGTCAGGTGTGCAGTGAAAAACAAAGTCATGAAAAGGTTAAGGGGAAATAAAAAAAATAAGGCTCCAAAACAGGTGGGTTTAGTTGCAGGTGAATTTTAGACTGCATAGAGATCTGCAGCCTACAAGAGGGAAAGCATTTGTTGAGAAACGGAATAACAAATGATCATTTTTAAAAGTTAAGTTGAAAATGGAACTAGAACTGTAAACATTATTACCAAAATAACGATTT
Organism: Ptilonorhynchus violaceus; assembly: GCA_013397565.1. Taxonomy (NCBI): domain Eukaryota; kingdom Metazoa; phylum Chordata; class Aves; order Passeriformes; family Ptilonorhynchidae; genus Ptilonorhynchus; species Ptilonorhynchus violaceus. The sequence continues at coordinate 3,328,806 of VZRJ01008660.1, read as the reverse complement.
TATCAAAATATCAATGGAGCCAAATCCTTTCTCTGTCTTGAAATTTCAAAAATATTTTCTTATTTAGAATAACAAAAATTACCCTTGAAAATACCATCAAAAAGCAAATGCTTCCATTCCCAGTGAGGAGTTTTATCCTGTTCTGATTTTACCTTTATCTTACTGATGCCCTAGCTTTCAGAGTTCTTTAAAATCTGATGATGATTGCTTTTTTCCCTTTGGAAAACATAATTTTTTGGATGATGTTACAGGTTATTATTACCTGTATAAATAACTTTAAAACTAAATAAAAATCAAAGTTATGCATCCACAAAGATATGTGGTAAGGTGGGTTATCAGAATTAGGGAGTGTTGTTTTTTTTGATCAGATTTAAAAAAAAAAAAACCAAAAAAAACCCCCAGAGTGTTCACAGGATAATATTATAATGAATTTACTTCTCCACATTTGGGAGAAAGAGAGTTGACACCTTTTCTAAGGTGGTATTTGTGGCTCGGATTCGTAAAGGGAGTCAGATGGCCAAAACAGCCATATAGATGAAACTCTTAAAGTGCCTGACAATTTAGGCACAGTTTGGGGTTCATGTGCATGTCAGAATGTGCTGCAAATGATGCTGGGGATCTTAATTCTAGTCTTGTGCTTTCCTGAAAGTGCTGCTGCTCACAGATCACCACTTGTCTTTCAACTGGCGCCATTCGTGAACATGATGTCCCTGGGGACTTACGAAGTTTAATTGCCCAGAGGCACTCTGAACCTGCTCATTTAGTGGGAAGAAAGGAACAGCTACCACATGTCCTATCTCACCACTCAAGGGGAGATACAGATGGTGAAGATCTCCTTAACCTGAGGAGGAGCTATGAATATGGCTTCCGTTTCCTAAGAAAGCACTTCAGTCCTCAAGTAATTTGCATCCATAGGATACAAAGATGCTTGACCCTTCCTTTCAAAGGAGCAAGTGGAAAGAAAAGCTGCTGTGGACTCAGGGATTCAGGAGTTTGAGTGTTAGGAAGACAATAGATAAGAGGGAATTTGTTTCAGTAGTGCAAGGTTGTTAAACTTTCCCAGGGAGACCGGCAGTTTTTTAAGGGACTACTAGGATATTTTTCAGTTTTAAAAGTTCCTATCTAAAATCCAAAGACAACACTACATGTGAACTCTGTGAGTGGGTAGAAAACTGGATCTCAGGACCCATTCTATCTCAGCTGCAATGGATTATTTCCTCTTGAAGTGTTGGGTCTTTTTAGTACTCTAAATATTTGCTAAAATTGTTATTTAGGATGCTGTTTATAACACTCAGTTTGCTGACATGCTGGGATGATGTAGAAAACGGAATATGGCTTTGTTTTCATTTCAAAATAAGAGAATCTTCATTTGCTTCATTCTTAGGATACAGAAGTATTTTCTGGTTAGCTAGAAATTTTAACAGATGGATTTAAGTCTTTCTTTTTGACATATCTAACCAGAACACATTTGGGAGACAGTTCAGATTAATTTCAGAGTTTCTGGCACTATACAAGCACTTTTGGGAAATTATATGAGTTGTTGCATTGATCAGAGCAACTGATCCAAACCGTTCCTGCAACAGCAAGTCCTTTTAAAAGTGCACTGCGAAGCATTTCAGGGATTTGAAGGTCACAGTGTTTGCACCACAGACAATGGTGTATGCTTCAAAACAAAAGTGCTGCAAGGAAAGCATATATGAGTTCTCTTTGAGTGTAGGAAAGGGCAGCTTATCCCCATTACACAATATTTGGGATGTCTAATGTTTATACTGTGGAAACCTAGCCATTACACATATATCATTTAATTAATCGATGGCAAGAATGATGTCAACATCAATTTGAAGAGACTACTTCAGAAAATGGGAGCTGATTTTGGAAGTTGTTCTCGTGGATTTTGAGTCAACATCTTTATACTGCAAGGCAGAGTCTGAATTCCATGGACTGATTCTGGGAAGCAAGTTTGAAGGCATTAGGCATAGGCAAGACTGAATGAAAAAGTAAGTCAATCCTAAATAATTTTGTTATTGTAGCACTAAATTGTTTGAGAAAACAGTTCATTGTTCTGGAGATATTGAGAAAGAAGGCATTAACCCAATGTATAATTTAAAGCAGTGTGCAAACTTAAGTGGATGGAGAAGCCATTCTTTCTAATTATTTTGTTCTAGTGTCATAAGACAAAGACAAGTTCCTTCCCTTCCCTTTCTTCTATTTTATTTTCTTTCCTTTCTTTTATCTTTGTAATGCATCAATTAAATAATAAAACACATAGCAATAACGTTTCCTTGAAACAAGACTAGTGAGGCAGCAGTATTGTTTAGCATGGAATTATAAACAGCACTGCTATTAAACCTGAAAACTGACAAAAACTCACTTTATTATTCTTTGTTGTTGTTTATATGCTAACCAAAACCAGTGTCCTCTCATATTTGGAGGAGAGAAGAGTGTTTTGCTCTTTGCTTGATTTTATGTAGTAGTATGTGGCTATTTAATAGACAAAAAGAAAGCAAGCTATAATCTGAAAATATTATGGAAATGAGCTAGAGAAATGGCAGCATCCTATGCTTTTTGAAACTCAGAGGGGTAGTGTAGAAGAGAATGCTATTGTAGCTGGTGAAAAATAAAATACAAAGAAAGAAAAAAGAAAAAGGCACCCACTAGAAATTCTAAAGTTATGGGTAGAGAATAGAAATCAGACCATGAGAGAAAACAGATGGCATGTTCATCTTGCTGTAGGCTCACACCCATAAACTGATCTAAAGCCTCATGAAGTCAATAGAAGGCTCTTCACAGTCACTAATGGATTTTGGATCTGGCCTTAACGAAGAGGGTGATATAGGCTAATTGCCTTACTTAGTCTGCTGATAGAGCTGATGGATGTAGTTTCATAAAAGCAAACAAGTCAAAAAGATTTTTACAATTCTTCAACCAAATATCTACAGGGTGAAGAGCTCACAGAAACCACAGCAGGAAGAAGCTTTGTTCTGTCTTGATTTCGTGTTTCAGTCAATATAATTACTTGTGTATTTTTCATTTTTCTATGCAAATATTTTATAAATAATAAATTTAATAATTTTATACATGGACAATGGGAAAAATGGCCCATGGGTTATTTAGCTTTTATGCAGTCAGCCTGTTTATATGTTATTGATTTTTGAAATACACAGACTAATGTTAGTATAGAAATTATTTTGCCATCTGTATCATCCTCACTTTGCTTATTGATATCCCCTTATTCTCACTGAATTTGGTGATGCTGTTTCAATTTTAGTATTTCTGCTTACTGAGAGAAAGGGACTGTATAGGAGACACAACTTTTTTATTTGGAGGACAAATGGTGCTAATAACAGATATTAGATAACCCTGGACTGAAATGACAATGTATTTCTTTATGAGATTGTAACTGAAACAGAAAGAATTTGTAATATTTTAGATCTCATTAATAAAGACCTCATAGAAGATCTGAATTTAGCAAAGAACTTAGGACCAAGTCCTTTCAAATCAATTGTTAAATTAAAAGAAAATGTTTTTATTTATTATCTCTGTGTATAAGGAGAGAACTCTTGGAAGCCAATGGAACAAATTATTCAGCTAAGTTTTAGAGGTAAACACTGAAAATGGAAAAAACTTCAAAATACTTTGAATGAGTTTTTTGACTTAGTAGGAAAAAAAAAGAGCTCTAAGGAAAAATCCTTAAGTGGAGAAGACACTTCTGAAAGAATGTTAAGAGTAGAAAAAAAGATTGGTCTGTGGAAAAAAGTATGTCTGAAAGGTCAATATTTAACAGAAACGTGATTCTTAGCGAAAGTCAAGCTGAAATAGATCTTTCTTAAAAATAAAAAAATGGAAATCTAAATAGAAAAGGAACAGGGAGTAAGTTTTGGAGCACTAACTAGTGAGATAAAATAGCGACTGATTTTGTGCCATCTACAAACTAGTATTTTGAATCCATCATTCTTAAGGACTCTGAGTATGGATGAAGGGCAACATAGCAAATTATTTTAAAATAGAACATATGAGCAAGGAAAACTTCAAGAGCCTGAAATTAATTTAAGATGTGGAGGAAAGGTGATTTCCTTTCTAGAATTTTAAGTAAATCAAATGAAGTTTTTGATACATTCATCAAGGCAGTGATCACACATTTGAAGCAGAATATAGAAAATTGGTGTAATGGGAAAGGAGAAAATATGTTGTAGCCCATAGAAGCAGCTAAATAGCATGCTAAACTTAGAACAGCTTTGAATCTTCTTTCACAATCAGGTCATGGAAATAAATAGAAAATTGTATAAAATCCAACACAATTTAGCAAAGCTAGATTGTACCAGAGTAACTTGATAGCTTTTTTTCTTTTAAATGACTCCCTACGAAAAGAAAATCTATTCCCCCTTTCTTGACTTGAACACAGTAAGAATTGTGCTGGACACTGTGGGGATTAGTAAAACAAGCTCTGAAATAGATAGTACCTGTTTTTATGGGAGATGACAGGGATTGCTCTAAAGAGATAACTGTCAGGTTGGACGATTATTAATGAGTCCTTCTTGATGGTTCCCGAGATGCACTTCATTTAGTAATGATCTTAGCACAAATCATTTCTACTTGACGTATTCTATGTCAGTGAAATTACCTGATGTCACAGCATTGGGAAGAGTTTTCAGTATGGGGAGGATGTAAGTGTGCTAAAGAGATCAGTGGGTAATCTCAAGCACTGATGTAAAAGAAAGGTAATTAAATTTAATCATGCCAAGTGATGTGTTAAGTACCGATAACTAAGAACAAGAACTTGTGCTATGTAACTACAGCTCATTAGCTGACAGAGGTGAAAAAGATTTCCATGAAGTAGTTTTGTATAAGTAAATTAGTCTTAAGTAGTCGCCAAAACGACAAACTGAAAAAGATGTGCAGACCTACCAATATCAAAGGAGGTATTTCCTGTAGATATGAAGAGATGTGAAAGTTATGTGCCAAGGTATCATTAAACCTCTTGGAATATTGCAATTGTATCTGGTTTCCTGTGTTAAAAAAAATAATTTAAATGAAGATAGGTTCAGAAAATGTCTACTTGAATATTGTAGGTAATAGGCTGGCATCTGAAAAGACTAAAACTTTGTCCCATTGAGCCTAGAAAAGCAAAGTCTGAGAGGAGAGATTATTGTCATCTGTAAATGCAGTTGAGGGTAAAAACCAAAGAGGGAAGATTACTAGGAAGATTAAAGGAAATTGTTGATAGAATAGCAAATGAGTCTGAATTGATCTTCTACAAATATCAGCTGAAAATTGAATAAAGTAACTAACCTTTTAAGCCATTTAGCTTCCCTCCTAACACTGACTTTGTGGTATAGTCTTCCAGTAAGAATAATTTCTGAAGTGGAGCTTGAAAAACTTATGAAAGGGAATTACTTTACACAGTTGTCTGCAGCAGCCAAAGGGCTCAACTCAGAATCCCAGGATCTCTTCTTGTCGTTCTGAGGCATGTGCTCACAGACAACACTGTAAGATTCCTGATTCTAAAACCTATCTAGACAGATAAATAGGGCAGATCAAATCCTCATTTGCATGCAGAATGTGTCATATAGTAAACTGGTGCTCCAGGGCTAGACTGTGATTTTGAACTGACACCTGCTCCAGGTGCATTAAAGCAGCCTCTACATCCCTCCTCAGGCTATGTAAGAACCACAGTCGTGCTCTCTTGTCATCTGAGCAGGTGGCTGGATTATGCATTAATAACTTCAGCTGCCCTCACCCATTCGCCACAACTGAACAATGGAACAATACAATTTGCCTCTGGTGTTGAAGTAAGGAGAGGAGAGAGCTCGTGGTGCATGAGGACTCAATCTGAGTGTTGTGCTTGACACGCCCCCGCCAGCTCAGGACCGTGCTGAAAGGCAGCGTAGGTGTATCAAACTGTAGCTGTACATGCTTCCTGAAGTTATATTATGCTGCTCTCAGCACCTTGAAAGTGCTGTCTACTTCTGTGTTTGTAAAGTGCTAGGATAATCAAATTCTGCTTCGTGACTAGAGCTCTTAGGGTAGGCACAATACAACAGATAAATGAGTGAATTGTTGTTCATCCAGTGAAGGATTCATTTATATAAAGCTGATGAGATTTCATGGAACTACTGGGGACTGGTTTTGCAGTATTTCACTAATGTTTCTTACATTGGAAAAGATCTGACAGCTCTTCTTTGACTAATTTTCTCCACGGTGTACAGGTACTAGATCTGGGCTTTCAGTTCATACTATTTTTCTAAATAACTATTCAGGGACTTGAGAAAAGGAATATTTATCCCTGAGCTATCTTTATCGAATAATGAAAACAACTGTCCCTTGACAAGTATAGAGGAGGAGATCATCAAAAGGGTACATGCTTCATTCAAACACTTTCACTGAATGGACAGAAACATGGTTTATTTTTCTTTCAGCTTTTCATTTCTATAGTTTTAGCTACATTAGTTTCACTCCAGTCCTCACCTGAAATGAGTGCAAAGGATAAAGTTCATCTTTACCATTGATCATTCTTCTTTTCTGAAAAGGCAAATAGTTTGAATTGTGCTTCAGCAGCTACATATTTGTTATTTTTAAGGCATATTTCCCACTTCTCACCTGTGCATTCTGTGTCAATGATTTGTTCTTGACCTGGCTTATTTTTGCCAGAGATAAAGTTTTTATCCCATTGCTGTTTCCTTTCTTGTCCCCAAGTGCAAAACAATATTTTTTCTTCAATACATTGTCTCACTCATCACCATCTCCAGCGCTGAAAATAAAGGAAATCTTCTGTATGCCCATAATTTTATTAAAATAGTTGGAAATGCACCAAATTTCAGTGGTAGTAGGATAGTTTTCATTAGCTCTCATTCTCTTTGGTTCATTTAAAAATTCTACTTCATGTCAGTAGAATTTAATTTAATTTATAATTCACTGCTTAGTACATTAATGGTCAATCTTTGATCTTTTTTCTCTCTTTTTTTTTTTGTTGTTTTTTTTTTTTTTTAATTCCAAGCAGACAAGCCATTCCATGTCAGAAATCAGATGTCAAATTTGGAGCTCCTTTGCTTGAGCAGATCCTTACAGCTCTGTTAACGATATGAAGTTATGCAGTTTTAGCACACAGCTCAGTGCAGCACATAATTGTGGGGCCACAGAAGTGTCAGAGCCCAGGATGCTCACTGTGCACCAGGAGAGGCTGGAGGAGATAGTGGGGAGGACAGGAAGAAGAGTTAATACTCACATCTGCTGATTTATGCATGGTGAATGTTGCATTTCAGGTCTTTTCATGCAAGATATCCTATCCATGAGGAAAAGATATTTTTGAAGAAATTTCCTAAAACTTGGTGTTAAGTATTAGTAAGAATGCATTGATTATCCTGGAAATCACTGTTAGCTCTTTTCACCACTTCTATCAAAACAGGGTTGTGTCGTCGTCCTCTTCCAACTTCGTGTTTGGTATCACTTGCTGAATAGCATGTTCCATTGCTCCTCTGTATTCAGCCCTCTCTTTGTTTCCACCACCAGTATTGTATGCATCTTCTTACACTTGGATTGTAAACTTGTTTGGGATCTGTGTTTGCATAGTATTTCACAGAAGAAATTTACATTTATGTTACGGTATATGTGAAAGCTCCTGAGTATGTATGGTTGTATCCCAGCTCCATAACCCTTTTTCTTTCGTCCCCCAGAACACCCCTTCCATCTAACGATCTTACAAAATAAAGGAAAGTAGGACGTACAGATGGACATCGTGGAAAGTGTCAACAACCTGGCATTGAACGCTCCCAGGGGATAGGGTATCCACAACTTCTCTGGGCACAACTTCTCAGCATCCTTACAGTAAAAAATTTCTTCCTAATATTTAATCTACACCTGTCTTTAGTTTAAAGCCATTGCTCCTTGTCCCATGACTATATGCCCTTGTCAAAAGTCCCTCTCCAGCCTTCTGGTGGGGCCCTTTAGGTATTGGAAAGTGCTGGAAGGACTCCCCGGAGCCTTCTATTCTCCAGGATGAACAACCCTAACTATCAGCCTGTGTCCACAAGCAATGTGCTTGAACCCTCTGATCATCTTTGTGGCCTTCTCTGGACTTACTCCAGCAGGTCCATGTCTTTGTGGCCTCCTCTGGACTTACTCCAGCAGGTCGTGTGCTGAGGACCCCAGAGCTGTACACAGCACTCCAGGTGAGGCCTCACAAGGGTAGAGTAGAGGGGCAGAATCCCCTCCCTTGCCCTGCTGGCCACACTGCTTTGGATGCAGCCCGGGACACTGTTGGTTTGCTGGGCTGCAAGTGCATGTTGTTGGGACATGTTGAGCTTCTCATCACACAACAGCCCCAAGTCCTTCACCTCAAGGCTGCTTTCAATATGTCTTCCTCCCAGCCTGTACTTGGGTTTGGGATTGCCCCAATCCAGGTGCAGGGCCTTGCTGAACTTCATGAGGTTCACATAGGCCCACCTCTCAAGCCTGTCCAAGTCCCTGCGGATGGCATCAGTTCCCTCTAGTGTGTCAACTGCACCACACAGCTTGGTGTGTTTGTCAAACTTTCTGAAGGCACACTGGGATCCCACTGTCCGTGTCACCAAAAAACAATGCTGAACAGCACTGATCCCATTAGCAACCTCTGAGCATATCCATATTGTTCATGACTCTGCTTGTAATTGATGATAAAAACTCTGATTAAAACAGTAAGCAATGTATGGGCAGCAACCAAATTGGGACCACTGAAACAGAAAAGAGAATAACATAATTCCCCATACTGATCAGTTTTACCTAAGAGCTCTGGCACTGTTCGTGGATGTACAATGCTAAGCTCTCCTTTAATTAGAACCAGTTCGGGAGAAGAATGTAGTCAATAAGTAATGAGAGACAAGCCTTTCAGTTGCCAATTAGCAACTTCAGATCATGCATATTTTATGAAATTCTGAAAACATGGGTAAACATGCAGCAGCAAGTGTATTAAATTATATGAAATTAATGATGGCTACAGGGGCAGATGAGTTTGGCTGGCATTTAATCATATGTTTGTTATATAAATATATTGCAAGTCATTTTTACATAGACAAGTTTTTATAGGTTTGATTATGTGCGTTCTCTCATTTGCCAGCTATGTTCCTGAGTTACACCACTCTTGAGTAATGGTTCAAATGAAAAGGAGTTTCTGATGTAGCAAATTGAGAAAGACAAGACTGTATCTTTCTGCGCACTTACACAAGAGATCTCTGAGGTGCTTTTGTAAAAAAGAGTTTTCTAAGGGGAATTTTTTAAGAACACTTTATCTATTATACCGCCTACAAAATTTTTTACATTAATTATATTTGCAATTTTTGTTAAATCAGAAATATTTTTCCTTCTGATTTGACCTGAAAGCAACCTAGTTAGATAGTAGCATTTCCCCATGACCATCAATTTCAAATTTTATTAGTTCTAATTTTTGCTGAATCTTACCGGGTTTTTTTCCAATACTAATTGTTGCCTAATGCCATCCTAGTAAATTTAAAGAAAAATATTCCTTATATTAACCTCTGCTTATTTTCTCATTATCATCAGCTCTTCTGTATACAGCATAGCTCAAAATAAGTTTTTGAATTCAACCAGCAGTAAGAATACCATGCAGGTTTTTTTTCATTTTTCAATTGCTTCCTAAGAATTGCTGAAGTCTGTAGACAGATTTTTTCTTTCTCTTTCCATTTCATACTTACATGTCAAACAGCAAGTCTGTAGAGAGAAAGTAGTGCTTTCTCTCTCTCTCTGTCTTACACTGTCCTTCTCTCCCCAGTTTGTTTTATTTAGTGTGATTTAAATGCTGATGTCAAGTTCCTCCTTGGTGAAAGACACGGAAGCAAAGGCAGTATCAGCACAGGTTTTCAGGATTGCTTCAGTTTTTCTTTGGCAATATGCCCCTGCTGCCTAAGCATCAGCTTGGATAAGCAAAGGTGGTGTGGTTTCCAGAAGAGGATATTTCTTGGCTTCTCTCGTTACACCAAGTTGCCACTTGTTAATGACTATCATGTTATAAATGTTAATACTCATAACATCCCCCCTCAAAAAGAAGTGGCTACTCTGAGGCTTACTTTTTTGCACCAAAGAAAAACTGCTATGAACCCTTCTAGCACTGAGAATTACATTCTTCATCCTTTTCTCTCAGCTTCCTGCCTTCTCATCAAGAGACACGCGCTCCTCCTTACCTTCTGTCCACTCTCACCTTCTTATTTGCTTTATTCAGCTTCCCAAAGACTTGCTCAGGTTTCTTAAAAGTTCACTTCTGTTTCCCTGTGTGCCTATGTGTTCATAAATATCCTCTTCGTCCCTCTTCACCTTCTTTAATAAGTTCAGTCTTGTGCAGCATCTGATATTCAGCATCTGACCTATTTTGGGGAAAAAATTTCCTTTGCAGGAAAGAATAAGACTTCTCTCTTGAGGAATTTTATAGATATGGTTTTAAGTATATGTTTGTATAAGGCAGTCTAACCAGAAGATGTCCAAAGCAAAAAGACTTACAGACAATTTCATTGAATATTTATTAAACCTAAGACTCTAAAATTTAACTTCTTTTCTTAGATTCTAGTTTACTTAGCAGCATCACAAGTGCTGATTAACTAGACTTGATGTTAGGTTCCCTTAGATTTCTGTTAGATTTAATTATACAGGGAATGCAGTTTCTTACATTATTTTGACACTACAAGAAAGCTTGAATATATTAAAGTCAGTATCAGACAAAATAAGAAACCCAAAATAGTGTAATCACAGCATTTAGTAGCGAGTTGAGAAACAGAAATATGGTAATGAAATGCTGAAAAATATTCAAGAAAGCAGAAAAATGCTTGCTTTGTTTTTTCAAAAGAAAATATTATGAAGAAATAAAGAATCATGAGGTCATTGAATTGAAGTAGGGATTGTACAGAGGTTAAGCGCAGAGCAAGACTAAACAGGGAGTCAAGAAGTGTTGCAAGGAGATATGGAACAAATTAATTTACTTTTTAGAAATGGTTAATACTTTAGCAGTGGGCATTAGGACTGGGATTAGGATGGGATTGCATTAGGAGTGAGTGGCTGCACTGCTGCTGGTGGTAAACCAATGGGATATGGACAAGAGGTGGAGCTTTTAAGGAGCTATTAATCATCCTATTTTCACTTTAGTACTGTAATGTGCACCTGGGGCACTGTTCCCCCACCAGTGCCCTTTTAGTCAAGGCAGTCTTGTTCCTTAGGTACCTCCTGGTATTCCTCACTTCTGCATCAGCTCTTGTGTTGGCTTCTTCATCCTCTGCTGGAAAAATCGTAAAAAATAGCAGTAGATCTCACAACCATCTTTTGAGCTATGAAAGCAGAATGTGATCCAGTATTTTTGATAGGAGAAACTTATCCTATAATGGGAAAAGTAGCAGTCCTGGGAGAAGAGAGCCAGAAAATGGGGTGATATATCCTATTTCATCTGCTGTCCTCAACCAGGGGAAGTCCCTTCCAATGCCTCTGAAAGCTGCTCTTCCTTCTGTTGAAGAGAAGCTGAGTAAAGGAGAAAGTTTTCTGAAAGGTAAGCTCCCAGTGAGCAGTTGTAGGTGCATATGATGCATTCTGGTGTCAGTTGTACCATCTGGAAGAAAGACTGCCTTGTACTTTTTTTATAGTCACTATGAGTTTTCTAAATCTTAAGAGGAGAATCATCATTTTGTTTTCTTGGGTGATTTGGTCAAAAGAGTGCTTTGTTATTCCAGAAGAGGATGTGTTTTAACTGTAGGGTAACTGCAGCAATGCTAATGCAAAAAAACTGCCATGAAAACATGTTTTAGTAGGTATCACATGAAGGACAAAGTACAAAACTAAAATCTGAAGTGCTAAATTACTTCTACAAGTTGTCAGGTAAGATTTCTGTAAGTCCTCAAATAGTGAAAAAGAGCTGAAGGAATTCAAAGCGAAATAGAATTTTAGCTTCTAAATAAGATGAAAGACTCATCCTCTACATGAAAAAAAAAAAGACTAGAAGATCCATGGAAGTGTTCTGAGACTAGATATAGTAAGAGGAAGCTCAGATGAACTAATCTTCTGAATTTTGATGTTAGAACTATTATGCAGGAGTTGATTGCTTTGCTATAAAGGAAAAATGAAAATAGTTGCAGACATGATGAGGAAGGATGGACTGATTAAGTCAACACAGCAGTCTTTCTAATCACTGGGGAGAGGGTAAAAATTTTGTGAAGCCTTATCAGGGAAAAGTAAACAGAGGTGTAGACTGACTGTACACTACCAATCCATACTAACCAATCGTGAATTTTCCTGCTGAGAAAGTAGGTAGGATGCCTATTCTATGATATATTCAGTGTAGGAGCCTGATCCAGAATCTATCTACCTGTGGAAAATCAATGCAATTGTTCTTGGCAGAAGAAGCACATATGGAGTAAATAAGTACAGGATTCATTCCTGAAGATGGAATACCTTTAAGCAGTTTCATTGAACATTTAGCCACGGCTGTGAAAGGTGCTCTGTCTCTGAAAACACTGGTCTGCTGCTTTTTGCAGTATAGTATTCCCTGGCCACATTTTCCCTAGGAAACACGGTCTGTTACTCATATAAGTATTCTCATGAGCATATAAATTTCAGACTGGCTCCTTTAAAAAGCTGGCTTATTGGATCTTTGTTGGGTGAGCAAAGGGGAGGCTTTCTGGAAATATAACAGTAATGTGGAACCAGTACAACTCATTAGTTTAAATTAATTTCTTAATTTTTGTCTATTTAGTGACCACTTTAAATAGAACTGAATTTAATTTTTTTATACTCAGCAAAGCTGAGAAAGAGGGGTCTTCTTTTCTTCTATTTGTAATTACTGAACTTGATATGAAATCTGGAGGAAATCTTATATGTTCGCTGGGGTATTGTTCTTTGATATAATAAGGGTTTTAGTCATGTTTCCATGTGCTCATATACTTCTCTTTCAATTTTATTTGCCCAGCAAAAAATAATCCCGCTTTCAGTACGGTGCCTTGTTTGAAAAAGTTTACAGTGCAATTAAATGAAAGCAAGTGAAACCTTCTATATTATTTCATAAGTTGACACAGTAGATTTAAATTTGAAAAGTTTTATGAAACATAGTTATGGGATTCTTGAACAACAGATGGTGGATAAACACTCTACACTTTGAAATTTGGTATTCATAGCACTTGTTCTGTCTGAGCTGTGGGTTCACTCTCTGTGGATGACTCACACAAAAATATGCATTCACAGATAATGCAGAACAAACTTAAGTTTAGATTGAAATTTTCTTGCTTTCCTGACTGCGTGTCTAAATGTTCCTAACGAAGCAGTCTGACTTGCTGCTCTGTGTATGCCGTGCTACTTCATTGAAAGGAAGATATTTTTGTTAATTGTCATAATGATTTTCATCTTTGTGCTGGCATTTAAAAAAAAAAAAATCCTGTAATTAAGAATCATTGTGTGAAGCCGGGGTGACAGTGAGAAAATATTAATTTGTTCTTGTAAGTCAGTAGATTTTAAAAAGGCATTTCTTAGTGAAGTAAGTGGGTTAGTCAAGTGCTTGCTTCATTTCACCGGAGTGCTCTGTATTCATTATTGTTAAATTTGATTGCGAAATAATTTTTAAAAAGTAACTTAAAAAAACTGTTGCAGAAACATTTGAATTTAAATGAAACAAAGCTCTTTAAGCATCTTGTCTCAAAATGAGTATTGAACACTTTGGGAGAACAGGGGGTGGATGGAGGTGCCAAACACGTAACATGTTCCGTTCTCGCTTTGGTGTTGGCACATGTGATGGTGGTGTAGGCTCCAAAATGGGACATTTGTAAAATCAGGCTTGTTAGAAAGGGTCAAGTCAAATATTTTTTATGTAAGTGTCCAAGCAGTCGATTTGTCTAGTGTAATATTAATTCACATGTAAATGATTTCTCTAAAAATCTCAGTATCATGTTGCAGCTTTTGGCACCAATCTAACAGTTGCTTGAGGCAAAGGTTGAAATCTTGTCTAGTAGAGTCACATGCAAAACTTTTAATTTGCTTTCAAAAGCTTCAGAAATTTCTCTTATTCCAAATACTCATACTGTTTTTTCATTTGTTGTTTTAATAGACTATCTTCAATTCTACGAAGAATTTCCTTGAAGCCACTTGCTACATTAATTGTAATGCATATTGTGGCAGATTAGTATTTTTGTAACCTGATTCAATATTGAGGGACTACAACGTTTCTGTGTCACTGAACTCGAGTCTTAATCAGAATTAAAATTTTCTCTCTCTGTTTAGCTACGTAATTATCAAATAATTTCTTTTTCTGGCTTTATATTTCTGTGGCTTAAAAGTGTTAAATCATTAAGTGCATTGAAATCTATTTTCTCCTTTGTACTGATACATATAGTTATAATAATTCCGATTAGGCAAAGCCCATGATGTGTTTGTCTTATATTACCACTATGACTGTACATCCCACAGGCTTCCTGTGTCAAATGTACTGTTCAGTGCTGAGATTCTTTTGATTACATTTATGTATCCCACCAGTTTCTCAATAAAAAAGTCCGTCTTTAACTTCTGCATGGATCTTTTTATTTGTTGGATAACACTTTGAAGATAATGAAAAGCATTAATAGATGCTAAAAGAAAATTCAACGTGATACTTAAAATTTTTCTTTGGTGGAATTCTACCCTTCACATGTATTTTTTAAGAAGTAGCTAACATTGCAATGACAATGTCTAATTTATTTTCTATCTGTAGAATTTTGATGAGAAATCTTATTTCAGCTAGAAAATTCAGTCCCTCCTCGTTTTTTTAAGGAGATTGCCATTATTAGCAGGAGGTTTATACAAGTATACTTAGGCATGTAAAATAAAATTCTGATGCTGAACAGAGTTTGTGGACTTTACAAAGTGTAATGACAATGTACTCTAGAAAAGGCATATGCATTAATGTATGTTTAACTTTAGATTAAGTTGATGCGCGTCATGGGAATGGGGAGGTGCTTAATGCTTAAAATGACCCTGTTTGTGCTTTGAATAGGATTTTAAACAAACCTAAAAAAAAAGAAAATAAATATTTAATGTGTATTAATGAAAATAATATAGATTCTGTGTGTTAAATATTTTGGGACAATACCTACTATCTGTGTACTGAATTTCCAGAAGGAATCTTGAGAAAAGCAAGCCAAGGTACCAGCAATGGTTTCTCCTAATTGTTTCTACCTTTGGCTGTATATAACAGATGGCAGGGTGAGAGTTGGATGTGAAACATTCATCACCAACTTTTTTGAGGTATCTTCTTTTTTTCTACCACTTCTTCACACTGGCAGAAATTTTCTCTTTCACAAGTTTCCTTGAGGGACATACGTAAAGTGGAAAGAAAAGGATTCACAATTGTTACAAGAATACTTACCCAGGGTGTGGGAAAATGGGATTGACATGCCTCCTCTGCCTGATCAGTAACAGGGATTTGTCCATGATGAATGCCTAGCTCTGCTCAGGTGTGTCTTTCTCCTGTTGGACCTGTTCCACTTTGAATATACAATTATGTATTCATTAGATCGGAGATAGTGTGCCTAGTGATTAGGGCACTCCTTTGAAATGTAAAACCCAGTGTTACCTGTTCAGAGCAGTAGTTTGTTTCAGGTTTTGCAGCACAGATGAGTTCCTCATCACCAGCCTGCTGGTTATTCTGATCTCATTCTCTCTCTTTCTTGCTTTTTAAAACCCTTTCTTACCTTAATTTTCTCTCTCATTTTAGAGCACAAATTGCATGCCAGGACTAAGAAACTATTAAATGAAGGTTGATTGCAACCGATAAATGTATGTGAAACATTTTGACGTGTGCCAATTTGTATGTTGATGAATTGCAATGCAGAAGTGCCTCTTTCTATACAGTATAGAGAGAGGGTATGTGGCATGCTTACCCTAATTAAAAATGTTCTACTGAACATGTTTTAAAAGCCAGGTAAAATGCATTACACCTGTTTTGTACAAAAAAGGCACAGTCATCCAAAAGAAGGTAAGATTCTTTCCTCATTCTTGCAGCTCCATATATTCTACTGATGTTACAAATCAGATTTTTAGGGGTGTTACTCCCAAGGATTTTAGTACACCAGTAATATTCAGTGCCGTGCTTCAAAACCCAATACAATTCCTTAGCTCTGAAGGGGATATGAGAATTGCCTCTCCTTTAGGAGGAGAACATGGGAATTAACAAGTCTTGAAGTAGCAATAGTTAATATGCATGTTCATAAGTTAAACAAAGAGGGAAAGCTTCACTACTAGGGGTACTTAAAAATGCTGAGTTAGTAATAACTTTCTTTTCAAATAAAATTGGTTCCTTCTCTGAATTTTCCAGTGTTGTCAAAAAGTGAGCATAAGCAACTATAGTATTAGGAGCATACTGCTTATTTTCTGTGACTATTTTATGAGTAAAATTTCATACATATTTGCATTGCTGAAGTATACTCACAGTCACATAGTTCTTTTCACTTTCTGAAGGGCTATTTTTCTAGGTTTTATTTTGCATTGTTAGTTTACTGTGTGGATGATATGTGCAATATGTTCCAGGAACACAGTGGAAGCTGGTTTTTCATGCTACCAATAAGAGGAATTTCAGCTTTATTTCTGAGAGTGATTACTCCTAAAATGAAGCAACAAAACAGGTTTTTAGTGACAGAAAAAATACTGCTAATACTAGGTGGCTGTTCTGTCAGGAATGGGAATAGGCAGATTTTTCTGGAAAATCTCCTCATCGATCTTGTTACTATACTGAAATAGTATCTCTGAGCAAGCCACATCTGTGTTTGACCCAGAGGCATCTCTGACTGTGGTCTTTCCATTGAGAGTCTGAAATCAAGTGAAAACGTCTTTGTTGACTTTCGCCTTTCTTCTTAAAAAATGTACATTAGTAATTTCTAGTCTAACTTCCCTTCTTCTGGTAGGAAACTTGGCTTAGCCTCTGTCTCTTCCCCAGCCTCCCTTCCTACCATCTCCAAAAATCAAAAGTGGCATTTGTACATCTAGGGAAGAAAGGACTTTCTTTTTCCATGAATCACAAGACCATTGTTCTCTGCCAGTGAATCACTGGCAAACACCTTTAAAATAATGTTACTAAACTTGAAAATTGCTATTAATTTATCCTAGGTATTTTTAGTATGACTCAATATGATTCATTGCTATGACACTTAGAAGTAGGACATGGGAACTTTAAAATTCCCTTGAATTTCCAATAAAAAATAATATCTGATATTGTATGTTATTGGATGACTACTGTTGGGAATGGTAGTATAGACCTGTTGCACAGTGTTCTCTGTATTTATTCATATATATGCATAGTGCATTGAGAACACTACCAAACATTTTACAAGTGCTGATGTAGGTAAAGGAACAGTGAATCTTATCTCAATTGATTTCTAGAAGGACAGAAAAATATTGCCTAGGGCATGTTTTACCCAAGCTTGGCAAACATATACCTGGTTAAAGATTCCTCTTCACTTCTTCCTTCCAGAAGGACACCTGTAAAATTGATTTTTCTGGTGTAAAGAACTGTGCATTTCTCATTTGACAAAACTAATTTGTTTAGTTTCAAAGAACTGTGCGAAAGTTATACAAGGTGCAGTTTTAACCATGAGTTTCATCTGGCTGTTATAGAGGTCGTGTCAAGAAAGTCTCTGCACTTAAGCGTGGATAGTTATAAATCTTGGAAAAGGAATTTTTGTGGAGACATATATATACAAAAATTTTCTGTATCATGTAATTGTGAAGATAAAATTCAGAAGGAAAGTTTTTAGTGACTGAACTATTCCTTGGCTGTTAGCAGATTTTGGGAAATGTTTTGTATTTGTAACATTTGTGTTTCATAGAAGCAGAGAATAATTCTGTTTGGGAGGATTTTGTGGAGGTCATCTAGTCCAAGCTCTTTCTCAGAGACAGACAGCTTTGAAGCTGTTTCAGATTGCTCAGTCATAGCTAGTCAGGTTTCCTAAGAATAAGAAATAAAATGGACACTGAAATGAAATGTTACAACAAAATAGGGTCAGCACAAACTTGTGAAAATGAGATTTAGATGTGTGTCTGTGAAAAACAAAGATGAATTAATTGCATTTTATGTTACTCATCCTTTGTACTTCTAAGTAAAATGTATACTTGAGCATCATGGGAAATGCCTGAAAGAAAAGTCTTAAGTGTTATTCAACATATGAATGTCTTTCAAAAGCTTGCTTTAATTTATATTAAAAGAGAAGGTAAGCTCTGCGTGCTTAGCCACTGGAGTAGTGCAATGGTGGAAAGGTAAGTGATACAACAGTAAGAATACTCAGTTATTTGCCTCTAGGATTTGTGCTTGAACTTGTAAGCCCTAAAGGCCTTTTAGTTCATTAATAATTTAGCTTTTTATTTCAGATTACATACCCTGAAGATCATGATAAGGTGGCAAATTAAGAGTTTTACTCATGCATTTCTTTTGATGATAGATTAAATAAGAGTTGGAAAGAAAATATTATCAAAATCTTATAATGAATGTAAACATTTCAGAATTTTAACCTTAATGATTAAGCATATATGTAATTCAGTAAAGAAATACAACCCAAGAAATTGTTGGAAGATGTTAAGAATATGCTAAAAAAACCCAACCAAATTGCAAGTTGAGAGCAACTTAATATACTCATTTCATATCTGTGACTATGACAGTCAAATGGAAAAGAACAATAGCTTCGACAGTACCTTAGGACTTGGGTTTATTCCAGCACTTGTGGTACTTCAGGGGTCTCAAATTCCCCTAAGTGCTTTGCACAGCAGTGCTATAGTGATCGTGCAATCTGTCAAAATAAACCCATTTAGGCATGCAGCAGTTTTTCAACACAAAGACTTAGAGCTACAAACTGGTTTAACCAAGGAGTTTCCACATAATCTCAAGATATCCACTGGGGTTTTCATAGCATTGAATTATCAGCAGAAAGGGATGAGTTGTGTCATCATTAGAGAGGAACTGAAGTCAGCAGTAGGAGTTTTCTTCTTTCCTTTTAATTGCTACCCCTATGTGCTGAAACCGTGTTGGTTTCCATAGCTTCAGTAAAATCAGGTTTCTGTTCCCTAAACCCTTGTACAAAATGTGACTGTCTACTTCTGTCATAGAGTTACATTTAAACATGTCTTAATTTCCTCAGTTTTTGAAGATAATTGCATTGTGAAAGTTTCAGTGGTGATCATGTCAAAGTTTTATAAGTAGCTTGTCTCTTGAATAGGCTTTGCTGTTCTTTCAATTCTTTTCAGCATTTAACTCCTGTTCTTCCCCACCCCCCTTGTATCAAGTTGGTATTATCACTTAGTGGGTGCTTTCCTTTCCTTGATCTGGCTTTTTCACTTTCTATTGTGTAGCCCTGGGAGCTCAGAAAACTCTCAGGGTCTGACTGATGAGATATCTAGAGCTAGCCTGAAGTGACACAACATGACAAAGAAAGATAGATACACACAGAGATATATATATATATTATTTTTTGCCCCAAGTGAAACTTTTCACTTCCCGGGATCAGCATTTCCCTGCTCCAAAGAGCAGGCATCTGTGTTTTGATGAAAAAAATTGAATATTTAGTTTTCTCTCATACTTCTTTTCATGTACCCTTCAGATTGCTTTTTTTGACATTTGTTTGCTATCACTGTATGTAGCCAACTAGAGGAGGACATATGTTGCCTCACTTCTCTGTCTGAGATAGAACAGGCAAGGTCATATGGTCCCATGATGCTGGGAAAGACAACTCCTACAGATAATACTGAAGTAGGGCAAGAAACACATTGAAGAAAAAAACTAGGTGTGTGTCTGTCACAGCTCAGAAGCTGCTAGTGTGGGATTAATAGAGATAAAATAGTGAAAACCAAACCTGGAGAGAGTTCACATCTATTCTTTTGCTTCAATCAGTGTAGAAACAGAGAACTCAGTAGCACTTGTTTCAAGAGTTGCTTCACTTTGGAAGTGGTTTCATCTGTTCTCTAGATTTGCTGTTTTACAGTGCTCTAGATTTCATGTCTATTACGAAAAATCAAATCCCTTGGATCATTTTTTAAAATTCATCCTCTTGAATACTGCACTTGATCTGTGCAGAGCTGAGAGAACAATACCACTCTACAGCTAACAAGTGAGAGTAAGCATATGAAGCAGTTGTAGTCATGTGTATTGTGGTTTTGTAATGAATGTGCTGAACCTGATAAGGGGCTTGAAAACAAATGGCACTGTGAGAGATGAAAATCTGTACCATATGGAGCATAATATAACTATGGAGCCTCAAAACTCTGACTCTGGGGAGTGTGCCAGTGTACGTGGGAGAAGTGAGAATTTCATGAATTATGTTACTCCTGAGTAGATTTGAAAGTACAAAAGGGTTCAACAGTACTCTGATAAATATGCAAATGTTCTTGTTCTCTGAATGAGACACAAATGCGGCTTTGATGTTTAGGCTTTTGAAACTGGGGTTTTGGACAAAACGCTGAAGAAGAAAAGTGCAATACAGTATAGCATGTGCAAATACCTGAAAGCATTGCAGGAATGATTGAAGTCTAAAGACAGGACTAGATGTGGCGGGATTATAAAGTTGTGTTAGAGTGGGAGACGACAAAAGATCTACATGCTGTATGGCAGAAATTGGTTTGGTTATTTAGCATGCATCACTCTTTCTTCAGAACATAAAACCAATGAGAGTATAAATGCCAGATTGTGAAAGAATTGCAAAGCAGAATCCTGTCTTAAAGATCTTAGTGCCTTGAGTAGGTGGATTTAACAAACATTTTCTATCAAAATCCTGAATTAGATGGAAGTGTTTTGCATATTATAAAATCACGTATTTGTTTCAGTGGGATGAAGCGTTAACTTGTTAGGCTCTTGTTTGCACCGTGGCTGTGTGCTGTTGAACTGGGCATTGTTGAGTGACAGGTAACACACCCGCTATATATGTGACATTAAAGTAACCATGGCTGAGTGAAAGGTACAAAAAAATCCTGTATAGCTTCACTGTCAGGCGAATAAAGGAGAGTTATAGTTTTTAGGTGACAAGTGCTTTGGGGAGAAAAATCTTATTGAACAAAGTCTACAGAAGTACTCAGATCTTTACAGCAGTCTCACATGATCATCCTCTTTTTCAGTTTGGTATATCTAGAGATATTTCCTCCTCATAACCCTCTTAGGTGCCAAACTAAATAACCTCATCTGCTTTAACACAGAAACAAAGAGAAAGTCTTTCATAGACTATTGCAGAGCCCCAGCAGATCCTGGTCTGTATCTAATCGTCCCATGACTAACAATTAGGGTCAGAGTTGTCAATCTTTTTTCTCATTTGTAGACTATGTTACTTGATTCACTCTTCTTGCCCACAGCACTTAGTATTTTTTCCTCCTGTCCCTTGCCAAAGTAATTAATTCCCCACAGTTTTCTACATTTGTCTCATTCTCAGCTTTCACTTTCTCATGCTGTCAAGTACTTCTTGGAGACACCCGGTCTTGTAGAACAAGAATGAATGTGGTTTTTGGAAGGAAGTGTTATATTTTTTTTTTTTTTTTTGTCTCATGGGAGAAAGTATTGTCTTTTTTATCTGAAACGGAAGTATCCTGAGGCAAGAACCCTGAGCCAAAGATGGTAACCACCTAAGCCAGGACTCAGGTACTGGCGTTCTGTAAAACAGAAGAGGTTTTGTTATTAAAAAGGTACCCTCTGAGAGATGAATTTTGGACATAACAAAAATTTGCTGAGTATTTCAGGCAAACTGGTTTTAATATCTTCAGAATACAAGCATTGGTTTAATATTTTACCTTTCAAAAGAAAGCTACGACTTCAGCAGAAATTTGAAAATTAAAAATGAGTACAAAGAGATTTTAAAAAAAACTTACTACAATGTATAAAATCCATCAAGTTTCAAAAGAAGTGTCTCACTGTATGTTTTATAGTGCAAGGGATGTTTTTCCTCCACCTAGAATAAACTCGGCAATAGTTCATGAATTAACATTTCCTTGCAGCAACATTTGCTTAAAGGAAGGTGCTGCATTAGAAGACTTGAAAAGCAAAACCAAATAAATATACTTTTTTTAAAAAAAAGACCATAATTTCTAAACCAACACCAACATCAGGAAAGTGTGCCTTATGCAGAGTGAGAAAGTGCCCTGACTGTAGCAGCCCAAGTTGAAAAGCTTTAGTATTTTGATGCATGTATGTCAAATTATGAAATTCTGTCAAATGCAAGCCAAACTCACACTGCCTTCAGAGGTTGTAATTTACCTTTGTATTAAGGTATTTTGAAATTTTGCGTAACAAGACAAAACCAGTATTGCTTAGACTCAAGAAAGGTTAGGATTTACTGAACCTACAGATCATTGGTACTCTTAAAAAGCTGAAGGATAATTCTCATTGTCAAATTCTGCAGAACCCTTTTAAGGAACCAATAACAAAGTTGATAGGGTCTTTGACAATTGTAACAAGAGAAGACAAAAAAAAAATACCATGTATTTAGGAATCTAGGAATGAGTCAGCTATCATTCTGTGAGCCTTCTCTTGACTAAACTTGCTCTGAGAAAGCCTGCAAGTTCAGGCAGCAATTCATACTATAAAGCCATCCGTAAAAGATGTGAGAGAAAAAAGCATTCCACAAATTTGTCTCTGAACACCAGAGTAGAGGTAGGAAGTCTACAGGGAAAAAAACCTTAACATCTTGATAAAAAATAAATTATACTTACTCTAGATACACTGTCAATTGTACATACAGTTCTGTTTCTTATAAACATGTGGTTTGGCAAGATATTTTTTTTTAAGTCTCAAAATTGTGTAAGGGAACAGAAGTAATGCAAGATCACAAATCACAAATTGAGTTGTTTATTATCTAATGAACTGTTTTTCCTTATCACTTTTGTTAAAATGTTTGCAGCACTTTGCAGATGTATATTATTACTGCCCTTTCCATTTCTCCAATAAAACTTTCCACAAGAAAAATGGCAACAAATACAAACTCATAAAGGCAGTGAGGGTCAGGAATTTGGCTTGACTTACATCAATTCTTTTATTAACATACTACTATTTATTATTTGCATAATTCAGCACATTACAGCTTTATTAACATTAACTTACATTCCTTAGCAGCTAATCAAAATGGGTACCTTAAACCAGTGAGTGAAAAAAAGAATTAAAGGTCATTTCAGTAATAGAGACTGCGGGAGTATGTGTTGTTACCTGAAACAGCTTTCAGCCTCTGGAAAACACTTTGGGAAATAAAATTCTTCCTTCTGTCTTAGACCTTTTGCTGACTGATGGACTCTGAAACAGGCTTCCTGATGTGCTGCCATGACAGGGTGAGGTTGCAGGAATAGTTAAGTGGATTCTTTGAGGTTCACGTCTATTTTTTCTCTTACTTAAATGCTAGAGAATTTCAAAATCATGTCACTTCAGAAGATTATGAGAAGTTATTTTAGGAGCACTGAAGTAATTAACTCATTCAAAAAACATCTATGTGAATTCTGCTGTCACCTTATTGATTAGAATTAAAAAGAAATTAAAATGGAGAACAATTTCCATGTGGTTGTATTAAGCTTATTTAATAAGGTAAAATACAAATCTCTTGGCCCTTATACGGGGAAGTACCCAGTCTGCTCTTGATATACATTTCTGATCTCATTTCTGCTTCTTGGACTTACATTCTTCCATGATTTTGTTAAAGACTGAATGACTTTACATCGTTCATAATCAAACTATGTTCTAAGGTAAATGCAGCCCTTGAGCAGAAAAAAAAGAGACAAATAAGACACAATAAGGACGAAGTAATTTGTAGAAGTGTACAGAAGGCTATCATCCACAGAGAGCTGCAATGTCATGGGAAAATAATTTCAGTAGCTCTCAGCATCAGCTAAACTCTGTTCTTACAGAAGTCAGTGTGGAGTACTTCTGACAATTAATCTCTGACAAAATAAAAATGTGCAACCTTATGAAGTTGCAGCCTGATATATGGCTGCTCATAGAGGTGTGTAAAAGGAGAAGAACACAAGATAGAAGGCTAAGCAAGAAGAAGGATGGGTCTTAAGGCCTTCTGGCTACCCAAAACCAGTACATGCTGAGGATTCTTACTTTATTTTTGTGATCCTTGTTTAGAAGTATAACAGTCTTGAGGGAAGAGATTCAAACTGGCCACAACTTGCAAGTTTTATTTTCTTTCCCTGGCATGTGAATCATCCATCATCTTATTCTGGCCCCAAGTGCTGTGTTTCAGTGTTGGGAGAAGGTGCAACACCTGTCATCTGCAGTCATGCTGTGTCGCTGTCGGGGGTTGTCTGCCACCCCAGGGCCAGAAGAAATACAGCCAGGCCTCTGCTCTGCTCAGGCTGAGCTATAAAGAACTCAGCTGGTCCTTGTGGAATGCAAAGCCCCATCTGAGAAAGTCATAAAGGAGGCAGGCTGGTGTAATAAACCTTAAGAAGGAGTGCTGACCTTCCCTTCAGAGGAGAGCAGAAAGGTGGCTTCAGGGATTGGGCTGAGAGAAATTGTTTTGATGTGGTAGTTTGACCTAATTTTCCATGTTTGAAAAGTAAAGCTGAGCCAAGAGAGAAATTTGAGCTTGGTGGTAAATCCCTGAGAAGCATGAGATATCCAGCATGAATAGGAGGAAACTGAGGCCATGTTTTTTTAAACCAAACTGGGCATGTTGTGCTATGGTAAGCCTTTTGTCAGGCTGTGTGCATGATTGGAACCTTGCAACAAAAGGTGGGGAAGGTAGTAAGAAACTAACAATTAAAAAGTACATTCACCCATCTATTGCTGTGCAATTTTATGCAAATCTTCCTTGTGTAGTCAGTAACTAATTATATGAGGTTTTTATAGTAGTAGAAATTGAGAGCTTGGACAAAGAGATGTAAAGATTTAGGTCAAGAGATAATTTAGCTAATAAGAATTGAACAGAAAACTATTTGGATATGAATCCTTATATAGAAACAGAGTTTTTAATATATATTTTATATTATATGTTATATGTTATATATTATATATTATATATTTGGACATGTGAATAATGATGTTTGAGCAATGCCATTAAAAGTTTCTAGGTCTGAGGCTAGTTCAAACTTTTTTGTCCCCTACATGTGTTGGGATTTTTGCATGGATCTCTTCTACTGAAGGATCCTGAAGCAAAACAGGTGAGCATATTTAGGCCTAAATATAAATCTCAATTAAAGAGTATCAATGGAATATTCCGAAAGATAAAGACTTTTTCATCTCTGTATCAGCTGCTATTAGTTCTCATTAAGTATTTATCCACATTGTCACCAGGCCTCTGAGCTCATTGTTAACTTGCTTTGTAAGCATCCAAGAGATGTAAGGCTTGGAATAGAAAGAGTACAGTGAATTAGCTTGACAGATATTTATGGGGAACCACTCCCAAACATGAATCAGCATGAGAGAAAGCGTGATCATTCCACCTTGGAAAATGCTGTGGCTAAATGATGGTTCAGTTGTTGTTTTGGGCTGAGGAGTGGCATTTTCACTGGTTAACATGAAATGGGAGGGAGACAGATATGCCAAGAAAAGCTGTGAAGATAATTACCACACCTTTTTTTTCTGGGATGAGGACAAAGGAGGTGCAAAAAGTAAAGGGTGGGGAGCCAACCCTTGCGGAAATGTTCAGGAAGCACTGCAGTAGTAGACAGTACTTATTTGGAACTTAGAACTACAGCTTGATAACAGCAATGAGTTTTTAGTACAGCAACCATGTGCTGGTGAACCTGCACACTAGATGCAGAGCATAGAGGGAAGCATGAGGGAAGAGATCTGCACATCAGTATTGCTGCTCAGAACTGAACTACAGTAGCTTTTAACCAGAATGTTCCTATTGCATTATTTTTCAACCCAAGGCTCTTAAAAGGCCAATTTACCCATGAGTGATTGTAGCTATGCTTTTAGCCCTGTTGGCCTTGATCTGAGGTACAGACAGATTTTTCTGAGTAGGCAGTGCAGACCCTTGAAAAACCATAGTGGAGAAAAAAAAAATGTAATTGCTCTTAACTTTTGCAGCGCAGTTTCTGGTGCAGGCAAGCCTTGCAGGGATGTACCTAACTGCCGAGGCAGCTCGTGCCTGACAGCTTGTAGATCCTGTTGATCAAGTCAAGGACTGCCGCCAGAATAATTGCTTGAAATTTTCTGGATACAGAAGTGCCAGTGAGGAGTGCTACCCTGTTCTTTTAAGAGGTTGCTCCGAAGGGGCAGAATAGGAACAGTCTTGCAGTATAACAGATGCACATTTATGGATAAATGTCAAGGATAGCACTAATTCTCCTGAGAAGTGTGTAGCAGTTTTACCACATCACTGCTTACAGCCAGTATTGCTGTATTTTTTAACTCTAAAATGTTAATGGAAAAAGATATGGTGGGAGGAAAAGAGTGCAGAAATTATTTCCTCCTAAATCTAATGAATTTTATGTGACAAACCGTAACAACTAAGCACACCCCACATAACAGGCAAGCTTTGATGGTTTTTTAAAGCTCTTCAGGCTCACTTTTTTATTATGATATAGCTGTTTGTGTTTTGTGCTAATAATTATGCCCAGATTTGTCCTTCTTACCCTGCTCTTTCTCTTTCCCTATCAAAAGTAGGTTTTCTGGATTTGGAAATCTACCTCTCTTCAGAAACACAGATTACTGTGTATTTTTAAAATCTCTTTGAAGTTAAGAATAAACACAACAATTTTATTTTAATTTTAGAGGTTTGTTGGCAATTTTTTTGTTTGGAAATCAAGTATTACTTACTCAAAATTTCTAGAAATTTGCCCTTGGTTTTACTAATGATTTAGGGTTTTTGTTCCAGACTTCCTGAAGTCTTTTCTTCCTTCCTAAGTTTTGGACAATTAGCTTAATTAATAATATGACATATAGAAAAGGTTTCAGGAAAATATTCTTAAAGTATTTATAGAGTGCATAGTACTGTAAAGTGCGCTGTGTAATTAGGCACGTGTTAAAATATTGGGAGAATAACCTGAATCTGACATGATCCTAATGATGAAAGGGAGATTAAATCAAAGATTTATAATGCTGGCCTGGAGGTGTTTACTCGCTGTACAGAAAATATATACAGAGTGTTTCAGTACTATAATGATTTCCATATTATAGCTAGCTGAGAAGCATAAAGATATGTGCAGTCCTAAATCCATTTCCTTGGATTATAAATTAGTTCACAATTATATGCTGATAGCACAGCTGCACATTGCATGTACATTTCTTGAGTAATGAGAACTGCATGTCTTGTTAATGCAGAATACTGATAACAGAATTCAGAATTTGACATGCTGCAGGCAGGCAACATGTAGGCTTCCACATACAAAATGCATCTCAATGAATGCATTGAAGTACAGTTCAAAAATGCAGAAGTGACATTTGATTTAAATTATTTAGAAAAAAAAATGTACGGAGGTGCCATTTTTATTAGTAACTTTTCTCACTAGAACAGAACTAGATGCATGACCACAAGCAACAGTAAAAGAAACAAACTCCCAATAGTCTGAGAAGTTTGTGAAACAGAAGTATTTTAGTGCCCTAAATATACTTCATTTGCAGTAGTGTACATATTCTGCAATATATATATCTGTAGTTATATCACTGTGATAAGCCTAAATATCTAACTAGAAACTGAGAGGGCCCTAAAGAATCAAGTGTTGCATTGACTTTTACGACACCCCCTATGCATGGGTGGTTCTTAAAGCTGCATCTACCTTTCTATAAATAAGAAAGAATCCCTTGAAAAATAAGTTAATTTACACAGAAAATAAATAGCATATACTTAACGTTGACTTATATAGAAAAGCATAACCAAGATATACTTCCAAAAAAGAGTTAGAATTGTAGTTTTGAAATGTATGTGAAAAACGGTGACTTAATTTGCAAGTGTGTGTCTGTATGTACATATCTATCTCTCGTGATATTCTCAGAAATAGTAGAAACAATAAGTAAGATTATTGAGTAGAGTCTTATAAGGTCTTTCAAACATTTTGTTGTAGCAAATCAGTAGGATGAAAGAAATAGTCTTGTTTTGTGGATTTCTTTTTTTGTTTTTTTTTCAATGCACATGAATCTGAGCAATGATAACTTTTCAACAGAAATTTGTGTAGTAAAACACTTCAGAGTTAAATGTTTTTCACTGTTTCTGTTTATAGATGACAGTGGTTTTGAAAGTGTTTTTTCAAAGCTCTGAAATGTTTTTAGCCTCTAACTCTCATTGACTTGGATGAATTAATATTGGAGTTCAGATGCTAATTTATGTGACTGCTTTTGAAAACAAATTTAGGTCAAATCCTGTTTCTGTAGGAGCATCCATTAACTCTCTCATTAACTCCAGGAAATCTTTCTGTTCACAGCCTCTGTTCTTTAACTGACAATTAATTTTTTCTGACTGAGTCACCTGCCTTCAAGTATGGAGTTGCCAAATGAAGTGCTTTCTTTAAGAAGCAAGGATACTTTGCTCATGCACTGCAAATGAATTCTGTAGAAATCTAGTATCTGGGTGATGGATTTACTTTTTATTATTTTGCCAGGGAAATTCCGGCCTGGGGTTCAGTATTGCTGGAGGAACAGATAACCCACACATTGGGGATGATCCTGGGATATTCATTACTAAGATTATACCAGGAGGAGCTGCAGCAGAGGATGGAAGACTCAGGTAAAAACAAACTTATTACGTGTGTTTGGAAACAAAATGCATAATTATTATAATTATTCTCTGTGAGTCAAATGCCAACTGCATCTGTCATGGGGTCAGGGGAAGTAAATGACATGGCTGGAGTCTCCTTTCTGCTAAAAGAGGTGATTCAAGGAGCTAAAGCAACTGAAAAAGGGTAGTTAAATCCCATGTAATGGGGCATTTGATGGTGCCACCTCCATCTTTGTACCAGGTATTTCCCTCAGTACAAAAGGCAGGATGGGGGCAGCAGGAGGAAACCTGCATATCAGCATGCAAGTCTTCTCTGCTTGGCTTTTGTGTGTTCATGGCTGAAGAACTACACGTTGGTCTTATACATCAAGACTTCCCAAACTACAAAGCCATTGCTAAATAATCACAGCCATTTGTAGATGCTTCCTGTCATTTGGCTGCAATAGTGAGGTGTGTTTACTGCTGTTTCCAAACATTATTTTGCTCCATGAGGATGTGATGGCTATGCTCTATATTCTGAGTCATCTCCAAAGTAGTCTGTTGCTGTAGCTCCTGAAACGAACATACAGATCACTTGATGTAGTTCTAAAATACATGGCAGCATCTCTCTTAAAGAGGAACCACAGAAGTGTTTGTGCATGCCTTTCCTTATGGACTGGATGCAGAAAAGCTTCTGTCTATCACAGAGGCTGCCACCTTTCTGTCGGTCATGAAGCCTGCTCATGCTCCAAAAAGCCAATTTAACTGGAGAGACTTGGGATAAAATTCCGATGCTTTCATGATCTCAGCACTGGAATCAGCTCTGGGAGCCTTTGCCAAAACCAGATGGTCTAAAATTCATAAAATGTACCAGATGGTAGCAATACTTTTTTCCTGAAGCCTTTTCCTTTAATTCAAAGCTAAAAGTAAGGGGAGTTGGCTGGTTTAAACAGCAAGTTTTGGATATTTCTTATGCTATGTTAATAATTTTGGAAATGATCCTTTCTTTTACTATGATAGTGATGAGGAGTCATGGTGGTTGGCAGTGCCTGAAGAATTTACGTTTTAACTAAGATTGCAGATAAAAGGAGTAGGACTAATGCCATGTAACTTTGTGACTGAAATGCAGCTATCTACCACATAGCTCCTAACAGCCAGTGAAGAAAAACCTAAGCATTTCTAGGCTGTGATTCATTTCATCCTAAAATCAATGTCTAAAATAGAACAGAAGAATAAAAGAGCCTATATTTTCATTGGTGAGTCAAATGAAAAGGAGTTTCTTTGCCTGGTCCAGGGGTATTGATCTATACTGTAAATGTCTGCACTGGGCCAGAAGAGCTTCATGGAAAACACAGCATGAAGAAACAGCAGTATTTGGAAATCATGCTATTAAATTTGATATGATGAACAACATAGGGGGGTCTTAAACTTGAAACTACCTTTCTACAAATAAGAAATAATTCCTTGCAAAAAACAATGGTGTCTTTTTAGGAGAATTTTTAATTACATTCAAAAGCTTTTTTAGTTTAAGCTATTAAGACAGAAGCAATTGCAGTATTTTTTCTTGCTATCTTTGTAAGAAATCAAATATTTCATAACTCATCCTTGTATTCATCACTGTAAATTTAACCCACAATTATTTCTGTGTTGTAAACATCTCGGAAAGACTTCCTAAACCCACGAAAAGCAGCATACTAAGGCAATTCATTAATCCATATTAAGATTAGACCTGGCAAACTGTGTTTTGTAGTAAAAGTTTAGTAGTACAAGTATAGTTATCTTATTACTATGATAATATTCTAAGCATATATTTGGCATGGTCATTTTTCCTACTGTCAGATTTTAGAAAGATTCCACCTTTCCTTGTTTTATCAGGTAAGTGGGTTTCACTTTGCTACAAAGACACAATCCTGTCACTTTTTAGGAACACCTGAAAATGTAATTATCAGTGGTCATTACTGATATGCCACTGAAGAGGCACTGCTGGGGCAGTCTTCTCTGACTTACATGATAATTAATTTTTCATAACAGAGCGAATTTATCAGCTAGCACCACTCTATAGGAACAAAAGCTCAACAACATGCAGTAACATCTGCTAAGAATAGTGATAACCTAGGTTTCTTAGCAAAAGCCCAATTTTTAATTACCTGAGAATAAGAGATTGGTGTGAAAAAATATATACTTTTTGTCTGCTTTTGCTTTAGACTCTGCCTGCAGATACTTTACATTATATAGCACTGTGGACTGTCTGAACTGGCTTCTATATCTACTGTCTGTTTTTAAATCATAAAAGCCTGTAAAATCACTTCTACTGCATTTTACATGACATCCCTTTGATCTAACTTAGCTGAGTGAAGTTCTTCAAACAACCAGACTATGAAAGTGACCTGTGAGAAATTGACTTCATGCTCCAGACCCTTGGGAATCTTTTACATGAATATACGGGTTGACGAGGGAGGAGTAGGTCAACTGAAGTTTCACATAAGTCCAACAAAAGCAAATGCAACCTCCTGCACCTGGGAAGGAGTAACTTTCCAGTGGGAAATGTATAGTTATAAGTACATAAATATCAGGTATAAATACCTGATGGGAGGAAATGAAGAAAAAGGAGACAGACTTTTATCAGTAGTGCCCAGTGACAGGGCCAGAAGCAATGGACAACAAGCACGTGAAATTCCATCTTAATCAGGAAATGCTTTTTTATTGTAAGGCTCACTATCTCTGTCCACAGGTTACCCAGAGAGGTTGTGGAGTAACATTCCATCCTCAGAAATATTTAAGACCTGACTAAAGATGTTCCTGTACAAACTTTTCTAGCTGAACTTGCTTCAGCAGAGAGGGTTTGACAGGGGGATCTCAAGACGTGCTTTCCAACCTAAACAATACTGTGATCGTAATTTGGCCTGAGTTAGCAATGTGCTCTGGCAGCGCTGGAGACCAGCATGGAGGTGAGCAGAGATGCACAAAGAAAGGACTGGAGGCAACAGTCACGTGTTGCAATAAGGAAAATTCCGATTGGGTCTGAGGATAAAAGAGATGTCTTTAATATGACTGATGATTCCATGAGATTATGGAATCTCTGTTCTCAGAAAGGTTCAAAATTCATCTGGATGAAGTCCCGAGCAACATGGTTAAACTTTCAAATTGGTCCTGCTTTGAGCAGGAGATTGGACTAGATGACCTCCAAAGGTCCCATGCAGCCTGAATTGTTCTCTGATTCTGCAGATCATTCTTGTATATAAAACCTGTATGTGAGACTGAAACAAAGGTGAATCAGTTCCTGCATTTTTCCTTCAGTGGAGAACAGTACTTTTATTGACAGTAGTTGCAATACATAGTGTGGGTTTGTATCGCTTCATGACCTGTATGTCTGCTTAAAAAATAGCAATAGTTATCAGCCAGTTTAGACACATTCATTTTAATAAAACATTCTCAGTTTTGAGAGACTTCCTGAACTTGCAAAATGCTAATCATAGCAGCACAGAACCACAGGATATCTGAATTTGGAAGGATCCATGAGCATAATTGAGTCCAACTCCCTGCTCATTTCAGGTCTACCTAAAACTAAACCATGTGACTGGGAGCATTGTCCAGATGCTTCTTGAGCTCTGACGGTGGTGGTGCCATAACCACTTCACTGGGGAGCCTGTTCCAGGGACAGACCACACTCTTTGTGGAGAATCTTTTCCTCATGTCTAATCTGAACTTCCCCAGAGCAGCTTCATTCCTTTTCCTCGTGTCTCTCTCTGGTCACCAGAGAGAGGAGATCGGCACCCCATCCAGTGCTCTCCTCAAGGAAGGAATAACTAATATGTTTACATACTACTCTCCCTGAAATGTACTGACTTGTGAACTAGTATAAGAACTATCACAATGAACAACCCAGATTTTAGAAGACATTCAAGTAAGTACACTAACTCATCTTGCGAAATAAACCAAGATGTGGAATCTTTAATGAAATCCATATAATATATAGAATATAATTTCATATATAGTAAATAATAGACAAAAAATCACTTAATATAATTTAAAAATATATTTTAGATTTAATTATTTACCTAAATGTGGATATGATAAACTTGGAACTAAATGAAAATTATTTTTTCCCTGAATGTTTCATACCATGTTTCTCTGAAGATTTGAGTTCCAAGTCAGGGATAAAGAATATAAAACCTCTGAAAGTTGCAACCATTCCCACTGAGTTGAAGGAGAATTTCTCTCAACAGTGTGATCTTTTAAGACTTTTGATGCATAAAAACCTCTGCTTTTATCTCATGAATGTCAGTTGTCCATGAGCCAACATCTACTTTTTAATAAAGAAACTCAGAATTTAGACTTCTTTTCCTTTTTGAAGAAAAGGAATTTCAGTAATTATGACTCACTGCCTTCTCTTTGTTTTATTTGAGTTTGTCAGAGAAAAAAAATACAGTGCTTGTTTCAATTGCATATATAAAGCAAAGAGCTTCAGTATAATATTCAGTAGTTACTTCTATTGACACTTACTGATCACAAGTCAAAGTCTGCTTTCTAAAAGGCCATACACATATAAACCATTCATCATATTCTGTAAGAACAAAAGTGATCTATTCTGTAAGAACAAAAGTGACACTATGGAACTAGATGCACAGTGTAGTGGCATAACTTGATTGGGGGGGGGAACAACTAAAAGAATAATACAAGTCTTTCAGTTATGATCAAGTTTAAAAGAGCACAGACTCCCAAAAAAATAATTCATTTTCAGCAATCATAAATCAAAACTGTTTTGAGTTAAGAATCATTTTTGCTGATTATACTTTTTCACAGTCCAAATTTGATTTTATGGTAGAGATATTTTTCTCAAAACTCTCTCTACAGGAATGAGAGGGTATATGAGCTCCTTATCTATTGCTATCAAAAATACACTTCTTCTTCTGAAGACAAGTTTGAAAATGTGAATTTTAAAAGGCCTGGGGATCTAAAAAAAAAATATAAAAGAATTTTGGATAGAACAAGAATTGAAACTTTGTTTTATACGAATCTCTTTGTCACAGGAATCTTGCTGAACCTGTGATACAAAAATCAGTTACTACGTATGTGCCTGAATATGAATGAGTTTCTTCACAGGAGCATGAGATAGATTTGGACGGTCTTGAACTTCAGTTTTCAAGGGTTAATGTTGTACCAAAGGTTATTTTGATATTTAAGCCTGAGCTGTACTCAAGAGAAAAGAGGGTTGATGTGAGGGGTGAGTCAAAGGGAAGAAATTGGTTGTGCCTGAAGGATGCATATTGCCTTTGTTAGCTTCCCAGACCTGTGACTGCTCTTTTCTTCCTTTCTTCCTTTCTTCCTTTCTTCCTTCTAGGAAACTGGTTTCCAGTCTCTTTCCATTTGTGAACCTATCATTTTTTTTTTCCTTAAGAGTGTGGACATTTGTAAGGAGAACTTACACAGGTTGAGAAAATCAAATCGAATGAGAGTTACCTTTGGCAGACTAATCAGAAACAGCACTGGTACCCCCAGCTAAGTGAATACCATAGGTTGAAAATTACTAAGTTTGTGCATTGTTCATCTTTCCTTAGTTAATGTACCCTTCCTGATAGTACTTTAATTACTGATTGCCAGGAGGTTGAGGATTTTAAAACCGCAACATATTTTAGACATGGTGTGTTGTTCTACCATCACCCTGTCAGTTTTCCCCATTGGATTTTCCCCCCACCCTCAGCTCTCAAAGTGACGTGGTGTGAGGAAAGGAACGTTATATACATGTTAATGGCAGGAGACAAGAACCAAAATAACTTGCCCTCAGTCATCTAGTAAATCAGAGAGAAAGCCTGGAACAGAACAGTGATTCCATCTCTCGTATTTCTGTGCCTTAAAGGCTTCAGTTAAATGCCTACCAGCAAAGGCTCTAAACAAATTAGATTGGTGTTCCCTTCAGTTGTCAACTAACCTGCTGTGATGTGTCAAAGGGTTATAAATTTAGCTAGGTCTATGTAGCAAGAGAGGATCTCTGAAGATAAGACCCTTTCTCATGGATATTTGTGAATTAAAAAAATAAAAAGAAAAAATAAAGATTGTGTTGTGATCAGAATTTTAAAAATAAGTCTGTGTTTCACTAAAATGAAGCAGAGAGGAAAAATTACAATTTCATGCTATTCATTCAAAGCTTGAAAACTCGAATTAAGACACACTGGTATTGTGTGCAGTTTACCCAAGAAACTCAAAGGAAAGAAGAAATGGAGAAGAGGAAGCAGAAGTGAGCCCCCACCTGAGAGCTGATTAGATAACAGACCCACTTCAGTCTTTGCCCCATGGGCTGTGCTTTGCCTCTGAGGAAAAGTCTGAAGCCCAGATCTCTCCAGCAGCAGCAGCGGGCACACAGTTGTTGCCCACTGGTGTCCATTTGTGGCTCGAGACTGCTTACTAAAAAGTGAATTGAGAGTGATGCTGTGGGGCCTTTTGAGATTGACATGAAGAGCTCTTCCCAGGAGAGATCATGTTCTTTATAAGCGTGTCATGTGTCTGTAATACAGCTTGGGAACTGGCTTTATTCCACCATCTTTATATATCAAAACAGAAGTGTGTCTGCTTTGTGATTAGCTGCCTAAGTCAGTATTTGTTAACTTCTGATCTTGTACTAAGCCTATCAGTACCAGGTCTATGTGCGTTGCAGTGGCACACAGCTTGTTTAGGATGTTGTTATAATTATGGTGCTGCCACAAAACACTGATTCATATCTACACTGTTTACAGGCCTCTGACAATGCTAATAGTTCAGTACATAATTTAGCACTAAGTTAATAAAGAGGCATTCACCCCATTAGGCAAAACATGCTTGCTTTGCAGACAGTCATAAATTAGATCATGAATTATTGACTATTCACTCTGTCCTGGTTTGTATTAGGAAGTTTGATCTTATTAACTCTGTTTGTCTGTGTATCTGTGTGTATCATTTTTTGAGCTACCGTGGAATTAAAAAAAATAAGAATTACCACAGGGGAGCTACATGAAAATAGACGAGTCACAAAATCAAAATCTGCTTTTCATACATTGCTTTCAGAGTTGAACGTCTTACCATGGCTCCCATTTTAAATTAACAACTTACATGTCTTTTCAACAATGGAATATTTGACCATGTAATTTTGTTCTTCATTGCCAGCACCACTTCACTTTTCTTTGGCTGAATCCTTCTTTTTTTTCTTTTTTCTATGTGAAGATGGCATTCTTTGTTCACTCTTGCAGATCCCGAGTATGTCTCTGAATTGGATTATACTTTATTATTTGTCATTATTTATGTTGTGCTTTTCCTATTTTGAAAATAAGATGGTAGGCTGTAAAAATTCTTTTATGAGATGCAAGGAAAGGAAAATTATGTTTTAACAGCTGAATTGTCAGGCAAAGACAAAAGAGAATAGAATTTAATGAGTAATAAAAGGTACCCCGCTGGCTTGTGGTATTTGAAAGTGATGAATTTTAGGAACCTCTTTATAGACATCAGTGATGGACATTTTTACAGAAGTTTTCTTTTGTAACACAAAGGATCAGTATCTTCCCCCGTACATTTCTGAGCTGCTTTCCACTAATTGAATTCCACTGCTTGTGACTAACACTTAAACCGAGTAGCATGATACTAGGACTCAAGCTTATATAATGCCCATTGCACTAGGAATTCCATGCAATGGTACTGAACTGGTTAACAGGTCTCTTTCCAAAGAGTTCCTTTTATTACCCATCCTGCCTGAAATTAAAATCGTTCCAGAGTGCTGCAGCAGCAGAACAGCACCATGCAGCCAAATCCAAGTGATTATTTCATCAACATGTTTGTACTGATACTGCAGTTATGAATTTAAATAGCTCAGTCACAGTTTATCTGGAGTAAGAAGCTTTCTGTGGTTGCATACCTTAGAAATCATCAGCTCTCTATGGCGTCTAGTATTAGTCAAGAAAAAAAAAATTTCACATCTCTTCCTGTACTTGACAGGTGTAACCCTCTGGGGTGCTATTGAATTTTTCATTTCTTTCAATTTCCACAAAACATGAAAATACAATTTTAGATGAAAAAAAGAAACTGACTTAAAAAAGAGTTAAGCTCCTTTTAAGCAGCAAAGATCTGATTTCAAAACTTTTAAGAAAAAACTCGGTCAACATTTTGTTTGTGACAGCCAAACCCATTAGTCCGTGGTGAGACAGTTCATACGCTGTCAAAACTCCCGGCTGTGGTTTGTATAAACACTTTGGACTTTCAGACTTTAGCCAAGCCATATTTCCGGACAGTACATCATCATTTGTTGTTACACTCCTTACTCCACTATTACTGCAGCTCTTAGAGCAGGGGTTCTAAATTTATTTCCCCACAACGTGTGAGTTTTAATATCAAACTTGCGAGACGTAGGAATACTTTGTTTCGATGTATTGCTTATGTCATGCCACCCTGTGTATTACTCGGAATTGTAGGAACACAACCAACGAGCTTTGAAGTTTTTTCTATGTACCTATTTGCACGCTACTTCGAGTTGCAGCTATGTTGTATGCAGCCTAATGGTACTGATGCTCTGAAGCTGGTGAAGGTTCTTACTGAACTTGAACGACGTGTTTTCTCCTCCTCCGTTCGTTTTTAGGCTACACCTATGTGGGGAATAGCTATTCCAATCACATTAAAGCGGAGGGAGGGTTTTCTGCTTGTCAGTGCAAGCACGGGGATGGCAGTGCTGCTTCATTTTGTGCTCAACTTGCTGGGCCTGATCTTTGGCAACACTTTTCTTCTTTTGTGCTCAAGTTTCTCCATTTTTAAAATGGATACGGTGATCATTATCTTTGCCTCACGGGGATTGTTGTGAAGCTAAAATGAGTTCATATTTGCAAAGCCCTTTGAGATCCCCAGATGAAAAGTACTTGTAAAAATCCTGAACCTGGGATTGCCTCCTGGGTTATCTGTTGTAACTGGTTTTCCTGCACAAACCTGAACGCGCTGCAGACAACGCTGGTGTCAGCTGGGAGGATTTTAACCTGGACTGAGGAGTAGATGAGCACTTCAGTGCCTTCAGCAGGCAAAGCACACCTTGGTTCCAAGCAGGCACCTTGGCTGTCCCCTGGCTGTACACGCCACAGACTGGCCCAGGCTGCTGCCATTCCCTGGGCTCTGGGTCTCGCAGCCACAGTAGCACTGGGGACAGCCGGACCAGAGGGCTCCAAGGGTAAGTCGGGGCTGCGAAGCCGGAGCTGTCCCTGCCCTCTACCACACCTACAGCGCCTGGCCCGGGGCACTTTCCCGTACCTGCCAAGCAGCCCTGCAGCTGGGAGGAGTTTGGCTGCTTCCTGATGCCCTCATTCATCCCAGGCTTTACAGAGATTTGTTTTCTTTCCCTTTCCTTTATCCCAGCACCTTCCTCTCACAACACCCCACAGCTACCTACACCTTCTTCTGCTCATCCTTAGCCTCTCCACTGTTCCACTTGGGCCTCAGCTGTTGACGGGCAGACATGACTCCTTGTCCTGTGACCAGCAGTTTTGCTTCTGGCCACCATTAGAGGCTGCCAGAGCCGCCTGGATCCAGCCGAGCCACCAGCAGAGGCTGGATGCACTGGGAGTTCCAGCACTCGGTTGCTAGTGGGAGCAGTTTCTGAAGGAAAGCATCGTTCATGACAGTGGCAGGAGACGGGACACAGAGAGACTGAGGATAACTTGGAAGTTAGAGAACAGACGGAGGAATGGAAAAATGTGGTAAGAGCAAAGGATATGAAAACTGAGGATTGAGCTGGATGTGAAATGTAGAGGGAGAAGAAATGCAGGGTGGGAGAATATTTTGGGAGAGGCAAGTAGAAAAAGTAAATAGTAGTTGCTATAGATCTTGCAAAAGGTTACGAAAGAAAATTTGACACAAGTTTGAGCCCGTTTCAGGGAAGGCTTGTGGAACCCCTACCAGCCCCAGCATCCTGCCCACCTTCTGCATTCCCCCTCCCCTTCCTGCCCTGTCCTGCCCACACTTCCCTGTCTGCTTGCTCAGCCATCCCTTTGCTGGCATGAACTTGCCATCGAACATAGACATTTAAACACAACTGTGGGCTGGCCAGGGCTGCCAGCTGGGCAGTGGCTAACTGGGCATTTGGGCAGTGTCTGGCCAGGCATTCAGGCAGTGGCTGCTGGCTGGGCAGCGTCTGCAGGCGTTACCTGGTGGAGCTGCTGCCCTGAGTCGTGTCGCGCCTGTGTCTGTGCTGCACTATTGCAAATCTTTTGCTTTTAGTAAAGTTGTACTTCATTTCCAAAAAGTTAAGGTGGAAATCAGGTCTGCTAAGTGCAAAATGGTCTTCTCTGTTTGGAGAATTGTTTTGATTTGTCTTTTATACTTGTGTGTCTGATTCGTTTCCAACCCAACAGCTTTACCTTGACATGTGTTTGTGTGTTGCAGTCCCAAACTCTGTTTGAAGAGGGCATTAATTATGCAGAGGACATTTTGAAAGGAATAATGTGTGAAGTGTAAGATCATAAACTCTGCACAAAATTACCACAGGTGTGGCTTACCTAGCAAGAGAGTTAATTTGCCTTGAGTTATTCTGGCCAAGCAATAACTGAGAGCTTGATGGCACAGAAAATCATTTCATTATAAATAATTTAGAACAGCTGAAGCTCCAAAATCATTCCACAGTGACAGGATATCAATCTGTTTTCAGGATGTTTGTGATAAAGGAAAATAAGTGATAAAAGAAGAGATCCTCCTCTTATAGATGTACTTAAACTTTTATTCTAGAAATTTATACTTGAGTCTGTGTGCAAATTGAATGGGTGTCAGCTGCTCCTCCCTCAACCTACAAGCTACACCCTGTGAGATGAGCTACCATTAGTTAATAACTGGTCCTCATGTTCAAACTGTGGGTAAGGAGATGCAGCTCTTCTTGGAGGCATTAAACCAAGTGGGCTTTTGCATCTCTCCTCACTCTGCATATATCAAGTAGATATATGAAAAATTTTATCTGTGTGGGATTATTTTTTTTTTTCAAAGGTGAAGATATAGAGATTCTGTCTTTATGAGTAGATTTTAAACAGTACCAAGTCAATACCATACCAAATTTCAAAACTAATATTGATTTAGAAATCAATAATGTGACTTTATTGTTATTATTATTTATTATTATTATTATTATTATTATCCGAAGCTGAAGTTTCTTACATTGTATTAATTTGGTAAAAAATTCATTCCTACAGATAAAAATTGCCTCAGATTAACTCCTTACCACGCTGGGATTTTTTTGAAATCATTAATTTAAAATGCAAATACTTAGTGCCTTTGGCAGTAGTGCATTTTTAAAAGTTTTCAGTGCATGTATCAATATATTTAAATTACACTGTTTCTTTATTTGGCTTGTAATTTAAATAGCCTATTTTTTATGTCTCCCTTGCCCTTGTGATCATTTCTCAGTGGAGTGCTGGGCTGTATCACTGCATAAATTTTGCTATCTACAAATTCCGAGTCTAAAAAGAATATTATACTGAAGCTGAGCAAACATTTTTTTGATACAAAATTAGGTCCAAATTGCTTTTAAGTTCCAAAGGGAAAAGAGTAGATCAGGACTGCTTTCATTCACAAAAGTAGTGGCAAAATCACCTTCCAGGGAAACTCACATTTGCTGTCCTTCTCTCTCTGGGGAATGTGAGGCTCCAGCTTCAAGAGGAGCAGCCAGACCACTAAACTGTAGGGGCTATGAAATCAATGTATTTTATACTTTCCTCTCAAAGTTGTTTCACTTCCTCAAAGACAACTAAAGGTTACTTGGGCCAGAGCAACCTTTCAGGTGTTTTGAAAGTCAGGTGGAGGCTGTGGACCAGCGTCTCCTCTTTGTGGGTGCCCTGAGCACTGCTCAGCAGCAATCCTACATGGACCTGCATAAGTTACTATTGTTGTTAGAGTTTATCACATAGAACCACTGAATGGTTTGGGTTGGAATGGACCTTAAAGATCCTCCAGCTCCAACTCCCTGCCATGAGCAGGAGCATTCTCCTTCCCTTCCACTAGACCAGGTTGCTCAGAGCCACATCGCACCTGGCCTTGCACACTTCCAGGGTGGGGCATCCACAGCTTCTCTGGACAACCTGTGTCAACCTCACCTCCTCCACAGTAAAGAGTATCTTCTCAAAATCTAACCTATATCTACCCTCTTTCAGTTTAACGGCCTGTCACTATGTGCCCTTGTAAATTTCTGTAACGTATGTAAAGATTTCATCAAGTCAAAGCAACAGGCAGAATTTCTGTCATCTTGTGACAGAGGATGCTCCCCTGAGTAATGGGATTCTAAGACTGCAATTTAAGAAGAGCATTACATTATATAAAGTGCAGCAGGTTTAGTGATGGAAACAGAAGTAATGGAAGTGTTTTTCTGAGAGTTGATATTGGAAACAGTAGAATGTTGTTTTCATTTTTGTTTCTCAGACTGTCTGATCTTTCAGTTTATTTAATTTTGTTTTCATTCAGAGATTATTAGATCTAAATTTATTTTTGGCTTGACTGGAAAATTTATTCAGCATAAACCAATGCAATTTTTGTCAAGAAAAAAGCTTCATAAAAAACAACTGTGACCTTAACTGCATTTTATTTCAGAGTTCAGTTGTAAATCTGTAGGTGTTACTGCCAAGAGGCATTCAGATATATAGTAAGATGGTTGGTGGTGTTTCCATCTCTGAAATTAAATTAGTTTTACTAGTAGTTCAGCTATATGCCTTTGGCTTGAGGAGCTTGTCTAGCAGGGTCTTTTATGATGAAAAGTCATAAAAGTGTGTCACATGTAGGAGATTATGATGGCCAGGGACCTATGTTTGCTCTCCTAACAAAAGGATTTGGGGACATCAAATGAAACTAATAAGCAGCAGGTTGAAATAACCATAAGAAGCATTTTTTAACTGGTAGCAAAGCTGTGAGATTCATTGACAGGGAACTGTGACATCCAACACTGTGGATGTTGAAAGTTTACAAGAGTATTGAAAACAGTTGCATTTGTGTAAGAAGAATTTATCCAGGGATATTAAATGGAAAAAAAAAAGTATTGTGGGTAAAAATTCGTATAGCTTTTATCTTTTAGAAGAGCAAACACCTGCCTCCACACATTTTAGCTCTGAGCAGCGTCATCATTCTGGCAAGAGGGGTGACACTGTTTCCATTAGGCCGGGGGCTGGATCTCTGTGTGAGCCACCAGACTCTTGGTAGGGATGTGGTCAGTAGGTTCAGCAGGGCAGCTCCAGTGCCAGCCTCCTTGCTGGCTGTTTTGCTTTGCTGCCTCGGTGTGTGCTTGCAACAATCCTGCTGCCAGGGGCCAAAGTTTTAATCTTTTGCACAGGCTTTTGCACTAAAGCTTTGTGACTGCTCCCTTTTCTATTTCTGTTCCTGTTGGTAGACATTAATGGTCCCCTCTTGAAATGAATCACTGCATTGCAGGATGTGCAGGAGCTCATGATAGTGCCAAATGAGCTCAGCATTGCAGAGCTGCATTCATATGGCCATTTACCTGTGGTAATTGGCTGTAGACATATGGAAGATACTGATCCGGGTGGATTTCTCCTCTTGATCTACTGTCAATGTCTGAGCTGGCTTGGATGTCTCTGCATGGGATTTCACTGTGCCAATTTTGATGTAATATGAGCTGTCTTTGGGATCAGATGCTAGATATTAGCTTGGGGGGTATTTTCAGCCAAGGGGTGTGTATATATATACACTCCCAAACAAACAGACAGCCAGTGATAAAGACATACTACCTAAAAGGATAAAAGAATCTCTTTGGGGTGGCACGAAGGATTAAGTGAAGGAGAGCCCCAGCTTTGCCCAGCAAGTTCTCGGAAACAGAGTAGAATGCAGAAAAGATCCAAGGTCTTTTAAACAATAAATAAACTGCTTTTTAGCCAATTTTATGTCTGGAGTGAAGTCTTAACAGCTGAGTTTAAGGCCTTTAAGAAAAGAAAGAGAAATAAAAAAGAAGGAAGTGCTGATGCATCCTCTATTGAAAATGTGTGAATAGGAACATATTCAAGCTTCTAAATGTATTTTCTTCTAAGAGTCTAAAGGCTGCAGGGACTTTTCCATTTCTAATTATATAGTGCAGTATGCCGTCTGTTTCTGACTTACAACTTCAAAAATAGAACTTAGAGTCATAAATGAAACACAAGGAGAGGGATAAAGAGACGCCGTATATGATAAGGAGCTGCTCTGCTAATATTT
This sequence comes from Ptilonorhynchus violaceus, assembly GCA_013397565.1. Classification (NCBI taxonomy): domain Eukaryota; kingdom Metazoa; phylum Chordata; class Aves; order Passeriformes; family Ptilonorhynchidae; genus Ptilonorhynchus; species Ptilonorhynchus violaceus. Next base: position 3,286,060 of record VZRJ01008660.1, on the reverse strand, counting down.
TTACTGATGTTGTAGCCAGTCACTTGGGTTTTAAATTCAATGACTGTTATGCAAACCCTTTCATACACTGGCATTTCATTAACAGGCTATTTAAAAAAAAATTCTGTGGGTAACTAAAGCAATAGCAAAGGACAAGCAATGTAGATGTCTTATGACACTTGCATGGCTGTACTGGTTGTGTCTCAGGTCTCAGCAAGGTCACATCTTTAACAGGGTATGGAAACACACTCATTTCAGGCAGTAATACATTCTGAAATTCAGAAGTATTTCCTGAAATCTGATTTATTCCCTGGCAATATGGGCTCCAGTCTCTGTTGTGGAAGTGAAATAAAGCTCGAAGTCCTTTGGTGGCACACCTGCAGATCATGGTAGTGTGACCTATAGCCCCCCTGGATGTGATCTGAAATTTTTGACTGCATTACAGTCGGCATTTTTACCTCCAAAACCATCTTTGGACTCCTGGTCCAAAGGAGGAATTTAAAGGAGGAATTTAATTTGTCCTTTTTTATTTCTCATGCAACCTTCAAGAGGACAAGAAGTAGGATTTAGTGCTAGTATGTCCCTGGGTATGGGAATCAGAAAAGTGACTGAGACTGCACTGATGTAGCGTGAGCTGAATCCACACAGGCAGGCTTTTGCTGATGCTCTTCTGCTTCTTTTGCTTTCTGCCATTTAGGCAGGAATACACTAGAGATCACCTTTCACTTGGAAGGATAAGTGGCTCTTTTCTATGCCCAGAATACTGAAAAAATTTCAAAGGAGTGAGTTGTGGGGGTAACTAACACAATTTCAGGTCCCCCTCTAAAACCTCATGCCAGCAGCTGAGGGCTGAAGGCAGGTGGTACGCTAAAGAACAGACCATTATGTTGTAGTATCTACGCACATACTTAAATGGGAAACATTTATAAGCCTTTTTTTTTTATTTCAGTCTCTGGGCTGATAGTAATTCCAGTTTCTGATATGAGTTGTGAGGCTGCAGAAGCACTGCACCAGGCTTAGGCAAACACACCCTGCTTTTCAGCAAGACTTGTTAGCTCAGCCATGCACTGGTTGGCTCAGCCGTCAGGAGCTTCAGGCTCCTGAGGCCACACACTGAAACTGGTTTGCCAGTGCAGGGGGAGAAAGCATCTGCCTGGGTGTATCTACTTATGGAAATGCTGTGCAAGAGTTTAGTTCCTGTCTTTGCTCACACACACAGAGACACACACACAGAGCAGCCTTTGTGCATGGTTGAGGTGTTTGCCTTTCAACTCTTGCTTCTGAAGACTTGTTGCGAGGGTGAGCGCAGCCAGGAACAGGCAGGGAGCTGTTTGTGTTGGTTATCCAATGTTTATGCTGAGTATGCCTAGAGGCTGCAATGAGGGTTCGTCCCTGTTTGAGATGAGCCAAGAAGGTGTAGACTTTCCTCTGGAAAGCTTATTTAGATGGTAAACAGAAGAAAAAGGAAGCAGCGTGCAGGTGAGGTTTTAATCCTACATTTATAGATTATGAAAAAAGAACCTGGTGGAGATTGCACACAAAGAGTTGGGGTGGCACCAGGCCACCATTATCGGGAAAAAGGTTATATTTTATTGAATTTATTTTGTTGCAATAGATTAATGCCATTGATTCAGAGGCTTGAAGGATGATGTTTTTCTCTCAGAAGTGAAATATTGTGGATTTAGTCCTTATTTACTTTCCTCAGAACTAAAGATCATTTGTTCTTGCTAGAAGCTTAGGTTAGATTCAATACTTGAAGTAATACCTTCATATTAAATACAGTTGGGTTACCATTTTATTGCATTAATATTTGCACATATTTTTAAATCAAAATCAATCCTAGGATTTCAAATTCAGTTCTAATTCTGCTGTGTCAGTCATAAATTAAAACCTCCCTCCAATCATAAATTGTATCGCGTTGTATTTTCAGTAGTAAACATTCAATGAGATATTTGAATTTCATTATAAACCACATATGTGTCAAATTTTGAGTTAGGATTGGCTATTAACTTCATCAGACATTTTCATAAGCATTAGTTCCTCTCTGGCTTCAAGAAATAGATGAGAATTTATTTCCACTGATAAGTTTTATCTCTTTCTTTTTAAAATAGACATAGAAATAGTTTTCTGCTACTTTACAATGTCAGGAAGGGGTCTGAGAGTATATGTGAATTTGGTACAGAAATTGGATCATGTGTCTAAGGATCACTATACGTAAGAAAACAGTATGCCCTAAGGTGCATACATACCACTGGCGTTTAGTTTTAGCTCTATATTGTGTAATTTTAAAGGCAGATCTCAAGACTACTGTAGTAAATATGAGATTCTTTATTCTGACTAAAGAATAAATAAATAAATATCTATAAATAAATATAAACTTTAGCTTTTCTGAGGAGGCAACTAAAAAAACATGGTTAGCTTTGATTAGAAAGACTCTATTAATGTTGGCCATTCGGCAATGGAAGGCATGGTAACTCTATTTGTGAAAAGCAGGGTTGTCCCATTAATACCCATTAACCTGGAGGTGCCTGGATGATAACTAAGACCTGTGGATTACTGCAGGATTTAGTGTCATGGTGTTGATCCGTGGAGTAGATATTATTCCCTTGTTCTTGAGCCTATAGTTGGTCCAGCTAGCTCTGTTATGGAGCTGCAAGTGGACTAATGTGTGTTGGCAGGACCATTTGGTCTTCTGGGGCTCTTAGCTGCCACACTACGCAGCCTTGGGTTTCCCTTCAGGGCACCATATTGCACAGAACAAGGGAACAGAATGATCATTACCAGTTGTCACCTACTATATGTCCAGTAAGTGCCTAAGGATTGTACTCGTCTTGTTTACTTACAAATTGACCGAAGCGTTTATCAGCATCTCAAGGATGTCTGCACAGTTTCTTGAAAATGGTAAAAAACAAACTCAGATGAAGATGGTCAAGTTTAAGCCCTTGAAATTAGGGGTTTTTCCTTAATACAAGCCCTTATTTGCTTTTGAAGATATCAACAACTATTTGTAAACCTCTGAGCCTCTGATCTTTCCCCTTAACAACAAAATGTCTCTTATATTTCTTGTATCAGTTGTAATTGTTTCAGCAGGATTATTGCATGTGTTCTATATTTAAATATCAAAGGTCCTTCTTATCTGATTTATACTACAGAAGTCTAGTAGAATATGTCCATTTTATTAAAGAACTTAGATGAGCCAGTGGGCCATAAGAAGAGCTGCTGAACTCATTTTAATTTGGCTGTTACCTGTGTGGGGGATTCTACAGACTCTAATAAATACAAGTGTATGCATAATATTTGAGAGCAGCCCTGGGGAGAAATGTGTATGAGAACAGCCCTGAGAAGAAGGACTTGGGACTATTGATGGATGAGAAGCTTGACATGACCTGGCAAGGTGTACTGGCAGCCCAGAAAGCCAGGCATATCCTGGGCTGTATCCAAAGCAGTGTGGGCAGCAGCGTGAAGGAGGGGATTTTGTCCTTGTGAGGCCCCCCCTGGAGTGCTGCATGCAGCCCTGGGGACTTCTAATAAAGGACTTATTGGAGTGAGTACAGAGGAGTACATAAAGATGTATGAGGTCCCTTCCAACCCAAACCTTTCTCTGCTTATATGATTATATGAGATTACAACTACTGTCTGTATTGGTGAAACTATAAGGATCTCTTTTGTTAGGCTTGTATAGTACTATCTTGGATTATGAGGCAGATCTTCTCCTTGGGACAGGTCTGTAACCACCTGAAACTAATTTGTACATATAGTGTATATCCACCTAGAGGCCTTAAGAAGATTATTGAGATAAATGGGAAAAGGAATCACTGAAATTAACTTTCGCGATATAGTTGTTATATGAATATAAAGCCAGGAAAATACATTGGAGAGCTGTTTGCAAGGGCTTGAATAACTTTACCCCTAAGTGGTAAGATCGTGCACTTTAATCGTCTGAAAAAACTATCTTGAACTGTGTTTATTGACTTTTTTTTGCTATTATTACTTTAGGTTTATATTGTTGCAGCATTTGGAGGTCACTGAAAGAACAGAGATCTTCATCTTTCTTGTTTTATTCTCTTCTCTGAAATTGTCTTCTTTTTAGTGAATAGTGATTTGCTTTTATCTTCCAAGTGCACTCAGTTTCTAATTTTAAAAAATATTCAGATATTTCTGGATTAATAATAATGAAATAATAACGTAGCCATTGTGGTTAGAGTCATCTCACCAGCTTAAGTCACTTATTTCATTGCACCTGCTGTTTTAGAGGGCTGAATATTCTCAAAGAATACTTGTTGACCTCTGAGACCATTGTGTTCACTTGATCTAGTTGGTACTGGATCAGCATGCCCTACAAAAATGGTGTTAAAGCCCTCCGAACTCTATAGGCACGTATGTAAGTGCAGACGTACAAGTATGTGCATGTGTGTTCTTCAATATTGTATTTATTAAAAATGAAAAGCTCATGTCTTTATGAGGGAGAAAAAAAAAACTACAGGTGTGGGCAGGTATAGAATCATAGTAACATAGATTGGTTTGTGTTGGAAGGGACCTTAAAGATTCTGTAGTTCCATCATTCCCAGCCTTGAGCAGTGACACCCTCCACTAGACCAGGTTGCTCAAAGCCCCACCCAACCATGAGTACTTCTGGCATTGGAGTAAACCACCAAGCCCAACCATTGAATGACGTCTGGAAATTTTGTGATATAGTACTTTTTCTCAGAAGGGAAGTATCAATTTTATGTCCTTTCCAAGTCTGACCACTTTTGAATAACTGTGTTCTTTTTGTTGTTTTGATTTGGGTTTGTTTTAAACAAAAACAGCAGCATAAGAACATGACAGAAACCATCCTAAATTCTCAGAGTTAAGATAAATTTTAGGTAAAGCTTCATTCTCCCTCCGTTTGCTGAGACTCGTGATGAATACCCAGCTCAAGTGTTCTTTTGCTGTAAAGAGTAACATTTGATAATCGATTTTTATGTATAGAAACATAACAGAAATGAGAATATTTTTAGCAACCCATATTTGCTTTGTTGATAGTCTTTTCAGACATGCAGAAGAATACATTCATTTACACAAGCCTTTTTCTTCTGTACCCAAAATACTTAGAGGCATCTCACAATAGTCGTACTGCACAAGAACAATAGCGTGTCAATTAATCTAGTTATTTGGAATTTGCTCTTTTCACTTGCCCTCATTTGCAAAGAAGGGATGGCCCAGTAGTTAAATTGCTATCCTGCTGCTTTGGAGGTGGATTTTACTGTTCTTAAGTTGTAGATTTCCTTTCCAGATAGGACAAATCTGTCACATGAGGAGAATACAACTCCATCTAACCAGGACACTTTGGGGGTGATTATATGTTCATCCTCAGATACCGTAGTAAATGCTCAAAGTAAGACTATGAGGGAATTTTATTAGTATTGTCTGAAAAAGAAATGCTGTTACCATACAGCAGATCTTGTAGCCTACAGACAGTGTTGAAAACATAGAGAATGTAACTTGAGTAAGTTGTTTAGCATCAAGCATTCTCTTTCAGATTGTCTGCTTTTCATAGGACTACATTTTTACTATGACAACTTAGAATTCTTTGTATTAAACTATGTGACTTTTGTAAGAGCAACTGTAGTAGTAATAGCATGCAGCAGGAGTGCTTTAAGTCAATTATATTGTTTAGTCAAAACTGTTTTAATGAAGTCTGTAAAGACAAGCTGTTTATTACTCATTTCTGTCACTCTAGAGGATCTAACCCCACTTTGTGAAGGGGAATGGTAGGTGTGAGTGATTAGATAGACTGCAGTTTGAATCAGGTATGTCTTTTGGAAGGACTAAGTGCTCTGTCTTATTGCTTGTGAAGCATATTGCATTGTCTGTCATCTGGCAGACTTGGACTCAGTGATCCGTGTGGGACCCTTCCAACTCATCGTATTCTGTGATTCTCTGATTCCCAATGAGGTATTCTTCATTTTACAGCACTACTGACCCAAAGTAACAGCTGAATGATTCAGGACGTACAATTCTTTGTTTCTCTTGTAGGGTCAACGATTGCATCTTGCGAGTGAACGAGGTTGACGTGTCGGAAGTCTCACACAGCAAAGCCGTGGAGGCCCTGAAGGAGGCTGGTTCCATAGTGCGATTGTACGTCCGGCGAAGAAGACCTATACTGGAGACCGTGGTAGAGATCAAGTTGTTCAAAGGACCTAAAGGTAGATAAGAAAATGAAAATATGTCCATTTTAAACTTGATGTTTAACCTCTCTTGTAGCTTAAATGGCATCTGACCTTGTTGGTTTGCTAACTGGTTGACCTGTCAAATACTGAAATGTAGTTAATTTAGGCTGGTAGAACTTGAACTCAAGGTCGCATTTCTCTTCCTGAAATATAAAGGAATTCAAGGAGTTGTGGTTTGCTTCGTTTGATGTTTACTGTAGAGATGGCTTGTTACCTTCCGAAGAGACTCAGAGATACTATGCTTTACATTGGCAGCACATACACTGCCTGTAAAGTTCCTCTGCTGAGACCTTTGACTTTCATTTAAGGTGCTGTTGAATACAGAGTTTCTAAGTTCTCCCTTTTTTCAAAAGACTTTTTGATTATCCAACTTACCCTTTCTACTTTCATGATGGTTTCTTCTAGAGTTACCTTTGGAACATGAAGGCAAGAATACCAACTTACCCAGATACATAGGAGAATTTCATTTTATCCTTCAGCAAAATTATGTGGAAATCTAGCACAAAACCTTCACTAATCTAAATCAGCTTAATTGCTTCCAGCAGAACCTTCTGGTTACAGAACAAAAAGCTGAATTCCTTTCTAGAAGCATTTTTCTTCATAGCTAATTTCTGGACAAAGAAAATGCAGATTTTCACAGTACATGTGAATGGAATGAAGAGCAGTAGATTTTTGGATTCATAATAGCTATTTCATAAGCAGGTCTTTAATAAATGTGTATATATGAAATGAAGAAATTTGCATGTATCTTCATATATGCGATGCAAATGAGATTATTCTCCGTTTTATCTATAGTGAATAATCTGTAGCTTTTTTAGCGTTTTCCTTTACATATCCCCTCATGTGAATATTACAGTATGCTTCTACATAGGGGGTTTTTATACCAGTAGTGGAGTATATTTAATATATTGAGACATATTGTTGAGACTGACTTCTCATAGTCAACAAAGATAGTGCAACACTGAAAACAGTGCACTGTGCCTCTTCTGTATACATCACAGTTATCTGACACTGCAGTGTATTCATTATGCTCTAATCTTGGAGAAGAGTAAGATACATTTAAACTTGCATCTGACAGTAAATCCCCAAAAGTCTGGATTCTTGTGGTCAATTTCAACAGTAGATTGTTTTTCTAATAGAAAATAATCTCTAATGGTATTTTGTACATGTATGAGCTCAGAGTAGAAGTGCAGGCAGTGTTTCTAAAGATTTGGAATTAAACTAAGTGTGTGATATGATAGTCATTTTGAGTAACCTAAGGCTAAAGAAACTAAAATTAATATGTCCTTTCTGGTTGTGATGAAACAGTAAAAATTATTCACCAGGACCGGATTTTTGCTACATTGTGGAAATGGACAAGAGAGGCAATCATTATCTAATAATTGTTTTGCATCGTGTTTGTTTTGGTTGTATGCCTGAAACCATTTCTTTTTACAATTATTTTCATGAAACAGAATGGATAGAAAAAAGTGCCTTTCATGGCAAGCTAAAGAACTTTTGCTGCTTACTGCTGTAAACATCATTTTGTAGCTATATTCTTATGTGACGTATACTACAGATAAGTGCTATAAATAATGATTTTATTGTTAAATTGATTATGTTTTTTTAAAATTTTCACTTCAGTTTTATAGAAATAAGTTAACTGGAAACTTGGATAAAAAAAAGTTGATGGGCTAGTTTTCTGCAAAAGACAGGGGTTTTACCTTCATAATTCAGACAGTAAGGAGGCATGCTCTATTATGCTTTCTACATTCCACAAATGAAGAAGCAAAATGAAGAAAATAAATAATTTATAGTTGGGATAAAAATCTTATCAATACTATTTTTAGTATCTAAAGCACTCTTCCTTTGATATTTTTTTCAAAATCTTTACTGAAAAAAATTATCTGTTGAGAGGCATCAAACTTAAAGCAGAAGTTGAGAATAAAACCTGTGACTCTTGGCTGTAGTCACTTCTGTGATGCTTATCTCCTTATACTGCAGGTGATTTATCTGTGAACTGCTCTTTCACACCATTACTATGCAATGTAAGAACCACTTAGTATTTATATAAACAGTGTTTCTTACTTTCCAGAGTGAAATTGAGATGTTTTGGTGTCCAGAGCAGGACCTGAAAACCAGCGTGGTAGTTTCCACACCATTCCTTCTTTCCTACTCACAAAATTAATAAAGAAAGTGAACCTGTTTTTTAGATAAGATGGTTGTTCCATACCAAACTTGGAGCAGCAAATATCTTTTCAGTTCTTTTCCTGACTGTCTTTGTAGTATATAACTCAGCGTAGACTGAGTTCATTCCTCACCACGTTGAGAATTTACCACATGAAAGCAAAGATTGGCTTCCATAATACCAGGTGAACTCAGAGATCCCTAGCTTGCCTGTCTATGTGTAGTAGGTTATATCTGTCAGCACTTGAAGTTGGTCAAGAAGGAAATTTGCAAGGCTTTTTATGTAGAGGTCCTTTTAATTTCATCTGAGGTATTTAGGATGAGGGCTTTCACAAGTTATTAGTTCATGGAGGTTAGGGTGTTGGTTTTTTTTAATGGGTGTTAATTTTTCTAGCTAGCAACCACCATATAAAAGACAGATTAATTTGGTGAATGTATTTTGAACATAAGAAGTTGAATAAACATGGTCTGGTAACGGCTTTGGGCATATGACAGAGGGAAGGGCATGGTAGAGTGCCACCAGGAGGTCCCTTGTGAATGCAGATCTCCATGCTGTTCCTGTTGCTTTACAAAGAGGCTCTCCTAGCATCGTATGTGCTAAGCCCTGTAACCTTTGAACATTATTTTTTCGGGAAAAGACATAAACAAAGACACAAACGAGTTGTATAGTAGAAAAAAAACGAGGATTCAAACACAGCTGCAGCTGTGCAGGTATTTAAAGCTGATCATTCGTCAGTTTGCCACACCAGATTGCTAATATTGGCAGATCATGAAGGTAATTGCTAACTGTCATCATTGCAGGATCTTCCTCTCTTCCACGTGCTTGGGAGATATCTTTTGTATGCCTCTTGTGTGTCTCTTCAGTCAGGCATACAATTCACTGTATGGCTTTGCAAACCTTTTAGCAGCCAACAGTAGGTGTTTGATTTCAGTCACTCCCAGGGCACTGCAGGTTTTAGCAGCCAGCATCTCTAATATAACAGAGGAAAGATATACACGGGGCTTTCTTATTGAAAATCATTGGGATTTGAATCCTGTCATTAGGTAATACGCTTTTCTTGCTCGGTGTTGAGACAAGGCTAACAGTAATGAGAATGGATTGTGTATGCTGCAGTAGTTGTTCCTGGGCAACAAACATGCAGGCATTCAAGACAAAGCAATTTAATGGTGATGTCTGGCTTTGTAATATAACTTGTGCATGAGCTTCCTGTAAGACCCTGAAAAGAACTGTGTATGGACAGTGAATTGTGAACTTCAGTCACTATTCAGAGATTACAGTTCTTAATCCCATTTCATTGTATTTGACCGGAGGATTTTAGATCAAATAGTTCCATTGACTTCAAGATTTTCATGCTGTCCTATCACACTGCAAATATACTTTTACTAAACCCAGAAGCATTGTGTAGTATGCTGATTTACGATTAGTTATAGGAATTAAACTTGATTCTTTTAAATTTCATTTTTTAAATAATCAGCAGAAAAATGGATTTCTGCCGTTGTAGAAAACTTCTGACAGTCAGAAACGTAGATAAACACAGAGGTCGTGTAATATTTTACCTACCTTCCTATCAACTGATAATTTAAGCTCTGATACAATGTACCAGAAGAAAAAAAGAAATGCAGGGAAAAAAGGATTCTAGTAACTGAGCAGTATTGGATCAGACAATAAACTTTTGACCTCAATTCTATCGGAAATGTGGTATCTTAAAAGACAACAGGACTGGAGAAATGAAGTTCAGGGTATGTGAAGCAGAACAGCTGAGTACCAGGAAACTTGAGAGGAGAAATGTCAGACTTAAAAACACCCAAAAAAGGAACAACATAAAGGACAGCTAATTCTGCTATGTGGATATTCTAGTGGCTTGAGTATAACGTCAGAGAGAAGCAGGATTACTTTCTCACACCCTTCATGATAATTCAGTAGTAGCCATCATTACAGTGTTTGAGCTGTGTCAGAATATTGCTGCAATGACTGGAGCTGCCATTTTGTTCACTGCATTTTAGATGAAAAGGACCAGCAACTCTGTCACATTTTTGTTTTCCATAAGCATGTTTTTTGTTCATTCCTGATGAATTCAGGCAGTGACACGTTCTCATGAGGCTCACCCCACCCTGCTTTGGCCACTTAACAAAACATATTTAGGGGCACTTATTTCTTTCCTCTTTCTGCTCTCAGAATTAGGGCCATGTCAAAACTTTCCTTCTAATCCATTTGGAGTGTTATTATGTTTTGGGGCTCTAAATTAAAAACTAATGCATCTCTTAGGCACTGTTCTGCCCAATTCTGTATCTCCCTCTGGATTTCTATCCTCCTTATCTTAATTTTCTTCTTAATCAGCAAAGACTAAGCTCCTAAACCACACATCTCAATAAAATATCCCAAAATAAAATGCGATTAATATAAACAGCATAATGCACATTTATTCTGAGAGTTATGTATATCCATCCAACTCTTAGACTATGTCACTGGGCATGACCAGTTTCAGAGTTTCCATTTCATTGTGTTCTGTGCTGAACTGAAGTGACTCTGTGGCATGTGGTAGATTTCCTTTTCCCAGAACTATTTCTTTTATTCTTGATGACACTGAATAAAGTCAGTGGATGGTAATGAAGCTTTCTTATTGTAGTAAGAAAAGAATCAGTATGGTTTAAGTAGTGTATTTTTTAACTCTCTGATAAGTTATGGAATTTTCTTGAGAAGATGCAGAGATTTTTCACCATCAGTATGACGTATGATTTCACTGTAGATTTATCTTGGGTTGTTACTGAAATATCCTGTAGTCCATTACTGTCTGTAGTTTCGTAGAGGTGCATGCTTCTTTTTTCATAAGAATAGACATATTTTAGTTTGGATTGATGACTTTATTGGAAATATCTTGTGTTCTGTTGCATAGATGGTATCCCAGTTTGCAGTGACAACTGAAATAGTCACAAAAGTACAGTAGAATTATGTGTATTTCAAAATGTCTGCTAAAAAAAAAAGTGCAATTCAGAATAGCAGAATAGAGGGTTGGTTTTTTTTAAAAAAAATTTACAAGTACTGCTTCCAGTAAGGAAAGGAGGAAACTTATCACTTTTATCTAGTAAAGCAAAGTCAAAAGTTACCTTTTTAGCTCAGGTAACAGCTACAGCACTTAAAATGAAAGAAGGGGCTTTTTGCAAACAAAGAACCCCAATTATTTATTTACCAATTTCAGAGAACAGTGAGAGCTTTCAGATCTTGCTGTTTGATAACTGATGACAATACATATTTTTTCATTATTTTTTGATTATTACAGCTATTGCTTCTATTACTTTAGTGGTGTATTTTCTCTAGTTTAAGAGACACTAAATATAGCATAGCAGACTTTAGCATGTAGGAATGAGGGGGTTTATGATAAGTTAGGCAGATATTTTCTTAATTAAGAAATGTTTTGTTAGGTCCAAAGTGTTTTCAACAAAATTGTTTTTTCGCACTTCGAACAGAACCTTTTCTTATGGTCTTTAAAGAATTTTGGTCTTATAATCTCATCAACTGTGAATTTACTTCTGGTTTTCAGTGTTCTCTTAATTCTGTGCTCTGTGGATCCTTACCTAAAACAGAGCAAAATGGGGCAACTTAAAAAACAGAGCTGTATAAAAACAAGGAAGCGGGCAAACTTTCTCAAACCTGGGTTTAACAAAATATTTCGATTCTCAACTCTAATTGAAGTTTTTCACTTCATATTACTGTAACAGTATCACTTCCTTCAGGTACAAAGAGGAAACCACCACAATTGAAACTAAATTACCTTTTTTTTTGAAATGTCTTTGCTTGAAGGTACTCATATTTCCTCCAATTAGCAGAAAGTGCTCCATCAACCACTAATACATAATTTCCCAATTTTAAGATAGAGACTCAAACCGTCATTTATAAATTAACATCACTAAAAAGCATGGCTTTCCTCCAGGGTAGGATTGTCTAATGTAAGAATATGTTAGTATCTGATAGTTTATCACTTAAAAATTGTATTCTCTTGAAAATCATAAATTAGAAAGCTCTGTGATAGTACTATAAAAGCCTTCGCTGTTTTCCAACAATATTTTGGCATCTTTGTATTGCCAGTGCCTGATGTGGTAAAAGTGGTGGGTTATAGCTGCACCTTTATATTTCACAGACTGAGGATCATGTTCTTTAATTTAGGTGATGACATCTGCATGCAGCTGCTATTATCATATTATTCTTTCTGGTATAAATAAAATATCAAATGTATTATCTGCCTTTGGTCACTAAAGACTTGCCATCTCATTTGTATAAACTACTATATATGAAATTTTTCCTAAAAAAACCACATATTGATTCTGTGAGGTTGTTCATTCCATTCCTGGAGAAAAGTAGTTCTTATATACAATTTCACAAAATAATAGTTATTGGTATTGGAGTGGATCTTCAGTTCTAGTTTTTCAGGCTTTTGCTATAGTGTTTTTGTCTTTAGAGAAAAAAGGTAAATCTGTCATGGTTTTTGTTAGAAATGCAGTTAAATGACAGAACTGGTGGAATTGAATTGTTGTCACATCAGACCAAATTCAGCCATCTTTGGAGCTTAGCAGTCGATCATTAAAGAAATTATTTTCCAAATCAAAAAGGATAATTTCAAATGGAATTCAAAATCCCTGCTTCTGGCTGGTTGGTTCACATAAAACTGGAGCTATCCGTGAGCTGTAGGATATTACTTGTTTGAAGTCTTTTATATTTCCATGATAACCATGATTTTCCCCTTTTGTATTTAACTGTCATTTTCCATTAGGAGTAAAGAAATAAACAACATAACTGGGAAGACTGTGCAGCGATTTTATATGCACGTATTTTATCTGTTTTTCCCTTGAAACCATTTAGCTCTTAAGAACTCTCCAAGCAGGTCTAAGAATCCTGTGTTCATATTCAAAATGAACATCTAATCTCATAGTAGATTTTAAGTATCATTTTCCAGAAATCATTCACAAAGAGTAAGGTTTCCATTGAAATGAACAGTGCTTTCTGCAGCTCCATCATGCTAACTATTTCTGAAGTGGTGCAGCAGCAATTTCAAAGTGCAGTGCTGTATTTTAATAGCCAATTGAGATGGCTATAAAAATCCAGCACTGTGCATTAAGATTATTACTAAATTGCTTCAGCAATACTTACTGATGAGGCAGCTTCAGCAGAACACACTTCATCTTAATGAACTGTGGCTGCAATAGAGCAAAAGCAGCAGCTCAGGGAAAGATAGATGTGCAGGTAGGCTTGGATGCCAACAAACTGGAGATTTTATTTCAAGAAAAATAAGCTTTGCCTGGTTGCTTTTTGTTTTCAGTGGAGAAAGAAGCTAAATCTGTCATCTTGTTTGTTACAATTGCAGTAAAATGGCAGAAGAAGGTACTATGAAATTGTCACATCAGAACAAATTCAGCCATCTTTGGAGCTAGGTAGATCATTGACATTTCAATTGACAGAATCTTCTGTGCTTGTCCTTTCTGAATTAGGTAGGAATTTTGTATTATTATCCAGTTGCCTAGATAGTTTCATCAGCTGTGAGTAGAGACAGCAAGTGGTGTGGTGTTCTGGTGTGATCTTGGTTTTTATCATTCTCTGTCATGAAGTGTTGGTCCTTTTGCTGTAGTCAGAGCTACTTCTGTGGCTTTTGCTGAGAACCAAGAGCTGTTAGCATGGCTTACTAGGTTCCCCTGATACTGCTTCTGTCAGCTTGGCGGGTTTAACTCAAACTTTTTTCTGGAAGTTTGAGAGAAGGAATATGTTGCGCTTTTTTGCCCCTTTTTTGGGGGGGGTGGGGTTGCTTCATCTACCTGTACAGAGAGAAAGGGTTTATTAATTTCTGTGCTCAGCTGTTGCATAAGTAATGGATGCACCTCCAGCTCTGGCTCATATGGCATCCTTCTGAGTGACAATGAAGCAGACCATTTAAAAATTCTGTATTTGATTTATCCTGTCCTTGTGGAAATGCTTCAAAGGAACTTGCTTTCTAAATGGATTTCCCAGTTACATAAAGATCTCCAGCACACTGCTGAAAAGTTTCTTGGAACATCTTTTGTCTCAGGCTTGTATGAAAAACTGTGATGTGTGTGCTTTGGGATTCTACTTGATACTGTGTCCTTTTACTCTATATAATTTTTCAAAATCCCAAAGACTAAGTGCCTTTTTTTTTTTTTTTGTCTATGCCAAGTGTGAGGAAAATTCCCCATGGATCTTGCCCAGCTTGTTTTTCAATTCTAAAGCTTTCTCCTGATTAAATGTAATGCAATAAATCTCATAATTTTGTCATTATAGCATGCCTTTGTTCTCCTTTTTTCCTCTAGGTTGCAAATTTCTGAGTCAGAGAATAGTTTCATCCTTTCCCTCCCTGTTCTAGAGTGCTGTGTAAGAGTTAAAAGGGGAGTTAGAGAAGATCCCTTTCATTATGTGTTGCTATTCCTGTTTTCATCAGGTCAGCATAAGAGAAGAAGGACATCCAACAGACAGTGCAGCAGAGTGTTAATTGTCTCATCAGGATTTCCAGATACAAAATAAATCAAAAGATGAGGAAGAACTGTGGTATTATTTGCTAAACTACTGGGCTGAGTGTTGAAAAAAGTCTTTCTGTAGACAGGAGGCCAATATTTTTCTGTTTTCTTAGTGGAGTAGTGAGAATTTCCTTGGGAGGGGCAGTATTTTTGGCATTTTTCATTACCTATCTGATCCTTGTTTTAAGTTCTTCAGGTAAATTTTAGAGAATCATCATGCTTGATCTTTCACCACTTTAGTAACAAACAGTTATATGACAGCTATTGCTGGAGCCTGATGTGACATCCTGACGGAACCGAAGATATATTAAAGATTTAACCTCCTGTATGGAATATGTTCATTGACACATCTTTCATTTCACCTGAGTAGTCTGAAAGTCCTTATGTTTCCTTCTTTGGAAGCCTTCATCCTTTTTTGAACACAAAGCCAAATGTGCAAATTAGTCACGTGAAACTACAGAGCAGTGTTTTCATCCTTTTTTGTTCAGTTAATTATCTGTGTAGTAAGTTCTGTCTTCTTGATAGTTTTTAGATGTCCCGATCTCTCTTGAGAAATCTGCTGTCTGGAAGACAACACACATCAGCAAAATATTGCGTTGTCATGAAAGGCACCTTTAAAAGAATAAATTGTATTTAATTAAATTTTTATAGATTAGGAAGCTGTAGCTTTTTATTTTCCTTATTTCTTGTCTCTTGTTTTCCTGTAATCCTAGCATGGAAAGGAGTATTTTAAGTCTGAGAAAGGCATTACGGATTCTAGTCACAGTGGAGAGACAAAGCTGGTTGAAGCTTTAAAGATTGGAGTGATATGGTAAATAAGAAAATTTATTTAAAATTTATAAAAATATTCTAGATTGTTAATATTATTCTTTTGTTTGCACTAGTTGAAAACAAAAAGAAAAGGAGTTACGTTAAAACGTCTCTGAACATCTGAAGGGAATAGCTTACTTAGTCAGAAGCCAAACACCAAAGTGATTAATTGCTGTATTCATTCATCTGACTATTTCCAGTACTACACTCTAGTCCTTTCTGCGGGTCTGTCATCCTCATTTTACTTTTGGTATCCCAAGTTCTAGATAAAATTGTAGTGATCCTTAATGAAAATAAAAGAAATTATACATTTGGTAAAAATAAATTTCCCTATAGTATTTCCAAGGTTCTTGTATTGCAGACACAGCGAGATGAAGCTTCTTGCAGAAGCAAAGTGTAGTCTTGCTGTGCCAAAGACTTGTGCTTCCTGACACATAAACAGCTTCTCTTCAATTCTTCTTCTTTTTAGTGGGCACAGCCATTGATTTATGAGAGTATCACTTGTTTTTCTTGTCTTGCAGAGACTCATTTAAGATTTTCTTGTTCAGAAACTCTGCCACTTGGTCCAATGGCAAGTTGATATATTTTTCTCAACATTAAGCATTTGGTGTGCTTGCTAGATGAAGAAAATATGACCTCTTCCAGGACAGATTTTGACCATCGTTATATGAGAAAGGCAAGGAGATAGCTTAATGCTTATTTCTTTAGTGGCTAATTTCAGAGAAAAATGCAACTCTGAAAGCTTGAAAAAACAAATTATATCTGTGAAGGGAATCTCCACAAAACCATAAACACTAGATAGTGTATCCAAAGCTCTGTGTTCATTACCTGGGATGTTGGCTTCTGAATTTTGGGTTGCAATTTGTATGAACAAGTAACAAACCTGCTCATGGATTCTTTAGGAAAAAAAATTGTCATATCATTATTGTTTGATAGGATGAAACAGTTGCAAAACAAGATCCTAGAGCTTCATGACATGTAAAAAAGGGAATAATGACACAAAAAGTCTTCAGGATATGATAAAAGATGTTGCATAAGCTAAAAGAACAATACCCTCAAGACATGCTTGACATGCTTATTTTGGAAAGTGATATTTGCAAATAAGGACATGATAGACTTTTCTTTCTCAAAACTGTGTTTTGTTTTTTGTTTGTTTTGCTTCTTATGCAAAATAATTTGTAGGATGTCTTATGAAATTAATAGAAAGACATATTATCCACTCCAACAGAGAGAACTAAGGAAACATAAATTTGCAGCAAATAATTTAGTAAAATTATTTATTGTAGGCACATTTACATTTTATATACTGTAGTTGAAAAATAAACTCAATATAAATGGTAGGCCAGGGGTAAATCTTATCCATAGTCTGTAGATCAGATATGTATCATTTCTAAATTTGAATTATTATCAAATGTCATAGCCAAAATTTCTGAAAGTTATTTTTAAATTATACTTTTAAATACTATTATAGCAAATCAAACCCTCTCTGTAATGTAAGAGTGTAGTTTTAGAGATATACTTGTCAGTTACAGAGAGATTGTCATTGTGGGTGCTTTCAAGACAAGATATGAAAAGCGCCTGCCTTTTTTGCTGGCATCAGTTTTCACAGAAAGGTCCTCTCTGATAATGTTACTATCATGATTAAAATCAGAAACAAAGGGATGACCTCAGCCTCAAACGAAGAAGCAATAGGTCTGGCAGCACTTAGGGAAGTTAAATACTCACACACTCGCGGGTCCTGGTGGTCTTGACAGACCGCCATAATTTATCTGATGAAATCTGAGTGCTGACAATGGTTGGGTTTGAACACCTGTGTGGAGAAGGTAAGGTGAAAAACTGGGAAGATTAAGCAGAAAGCTCATCTTCACTAAAGTGAACAAGAGGAGCCAAGGGACTTATAAAGCCATCAGTTTGCTTGTAGAACCTCAGAAGAATATTAGAAGAAGTAGGAAATCTCTTTATAAGTATCTAGAAAAATTTTGGAGACCAGTAATTACTGGAAGGGGCCATACTTCTCTTCTGCAAGTCTTCCTCATTTTTCTCAGATGACTCAATGTGCTGGGAGGGTTCAACACTGAAAACAATCTGAAAAAACAAAGATGTAATTCTGCAGGGACAACCACAAGGTACTTTCAGCAGAAATAACCACATAATCTGATAAATAGTGTTAACATAAAACTGTTAGGAAAAGAATCCTGTGGAAGAGTAGCTAGAACTTTATTAGTTATAACATCTTGTCTCCTACACATCCTGCTGTGATGAAACATTCAAATGCTATATTTGGTTTTATAAATTGAGGTATGGTTTATAAGACATAGGAGCATTCCTTTCATCCTTTACAGGTAAAGGTTTGAGCTTTTCACTTCAAGAAGGGTGTACACCAGTTGGAGGGACTCCAGGGGAAACCTGTAAAAACAATCAGAGATTTAGAAAGCCTGTCCTACAGTGAAAAAATGGGTGATCTGAAGTCATTTATCTGAAATACCAAAGACTAAGTGGGTGGTGGGGGGCAGTTTATGGGCACCTGATAACAATCTTGCCTTGCAGCACATCTTTGAATAGTGAGTTTGCTCTCTGTGCTCCCTAGGGAGCGTGTGAAACAAAATTTAATAGACAGATAATAGACAAGATGTGTACTGGATTTAGAAGAAGTGAGGATTGTGATGTGATAGATTACCAGGGAGGACATCAGATCTGTAGCATGGGAAATATCCGGGTATGCCAGACAGCCATTTGTTAGACATGATGCAGCTATAGTTGGCTCTACCTCAGGTTGAGAAGACTCATGATCCATTGAGTTTCTTCCAGTTCCAAGATTCAGTAACCGTAACAAAATTTTTTAATTTCACTGCACTATGAAGACAAAGAGTAGGCACAGGGCTATATAAGTCTTGCATCTGCAGAAACGAAGAGGGTGTCTTCCAGACAAAAAAACCTAAACATTTCCTTTGACTGTCCTCAACAGTAATTTAATATTTTTCTTTTCCATCTTTTTTTGCTTTGTGGTTGTGGTTAGGAGGGATAAAACATTTTAGAAAAGAGACTTCTGTGCATGGGAAAATATTAATGAACATTATAACAGATAATCTGCTGTCTTAATCTGCATTTCTCTGTCTTTTCGACTTTACTGTTGCTCAAGCCAGGCTTATGCTCTTTAGGAACAATGTGATCTGACGGGTGGCTGGTTCTTCACCAAAGGGTGTTATCACAGCATGTTTCAGCATTTGGAGGCTGGTAAAAACTCCTTTGCTCTGGACTGCACCCAGTCTTTTAATGCTAAGTCTTGACTTCATATAAACAGTTTTGTCCAGCTCTAGACAGAGCTGAATTTCCTTACACCTACAATCAGTCTTGTAGGGTTTGGGTTCTACATTTGTGAGTCTCACTGGTATGAATCTTTTCATCCAAATAGCTGCCTAAATTTTCCAAATGGGGCCCAGAAATGGTCTGTGAATAAATCAAGATGTTAGTACATTCATTCTTTCCCTCAGGTGTCATTTTTCATTGGAAATGCTGCGTATATAGTTCCCACAGACTGACTTACACCCTAGCTCTGGCATTGCAGGAAAGTTCAGGGTTTATTATTGGTTGAAATAGCTGATGGAAAGGCCATGTTAATAGCCCTCCTAGCTAGAATCCCTCAAGGGACTAGCAACAGGGTCTTGTGTTATATCTCATTAAGAGTGAAACTCCTACAGTAAATTTGTAGTGTAACTCAGGCTTAAACAACCCCACTTAAGTGTTATACTCTGAGTCTCAATTCAGCTAAGCACAAACTCTTAGAAAACCTTTGGTCAGATTTTTTCAGACTGGTCTGCAACTAGTCTGAAGAAAATATGTAATTTTGTTTCAAATATGAGTTCACATTCCCTTTCTGGTTAGGTATGCTAGAATACAATTCCCTTAGCAAATATTTGGCATAATTTCTGAGAAGTCATAGAATCACACAATGATGAAAGTTTTGAGTTGGAAGGGACCTTTAAAGGTCATCTAGTCCGAGCCCTCCTTCCATGAGCAAGGACATCTTCAACTAGATCAGCTTGCTCAGAGCCCCATCCAGCCTGGCCTGGAATGTTTCCAGGCATGAGGCATCCACCACCTCTGGGCAACCTGTGCCAGAATTTCACCACCTGCATCATAAAAAATTTCTTCCCTATATATAATCTAAATCTAACCTCTTTATTTAAAATGCTACAGGCCCTCCTACTAAGAAGGTTATCGTCATCTTTCTTAAAAAGGCACAAGTGTCTGATTTTACTCATTTTACTCAGTTAGAGTGTAGGGTGCGTCTCACTGGCAAATAAAACATTTTTGCTCCACTTTGTTTCCTAGAGTGCTACAAGATGGCATCATCAGTAAACTGAACTAAGGGACCAAACTACAGTTTCAGGGAGACAAAAAGAGTCAAAGCAAAGTGCAATGACTCATGAATCCATTTTCAGAGTGTCTTTGCCTTATTACTTCTGTTCAATAAGCACCATCTATTTTCTTTCTCTGTATCATTTATATACCTGTTCAACTTTTAATATCATGGCTCTGTAAATTGCCTTACGTAAAGAAGCAAAAATTACATGTACATTTCTGCCTTTATTTCTCTCTGGTTTTATAAGAAGGAAATAGCTGAATGGATGACAGATTATTTATGGGTTGATTGCAAATAGATAAGAAGCTGCAAGATGAACTTTGATTTCATTTTGCATTTTCAAGCTTCCACATAATTGACAGAGAGCTTTTCAATACAGTATTTCTGTTCAGCTTTGCAACAAGGATAAGAAGATAAATGCTACATTTCCCTCATCAGATAGAGGACAAACAAAAGAAACTCAGTCTGTCCCTGACATATATGGTTGTTAAACAGATCCCAAACTGACAAACCGCTCCTTCTCTCTCCATTTTATTGGTGACAAATTATTAAATATTTGTCTCAGCCATTCAACTTAAAAAGCACAGACTCACCTATACTCAGTTAAAGATATATCACCTAATGTTATACATAGCAAATAGCATTTCTTCTTGAATTGGAAAAATTTTCTCATGTGTCAAGTCTGTAGATTTCGAAAATGAATCTATACCAGAAAAAAAATGGCAGAAAAAGCACAGTTTTACATAGTACAAAGACTTAAAAAAATTAACATCTCATCAAAAAGTAATAACTACTTTAAGGCAGATCTTGGTGTGCACATCTACAAGAACAAATGCTTTTCATTTGCATTATTAGGAGATGAAATAACTTGTGCTGCTGTCAGTAATTACAGTAATTTGTGCAGAAAATGACATAGGTACTATTTGTTAATGACTGGCAAACTGTGATCGACTGTCAGCATAAGTTTCGTTCTTACACCTGAAACAGCTGGTGTACTTTGTGCATGGAAAGTGAACCGTGTTTTAGGATTTGAACCCAAGTTAATATATAACGTAAAATCAATAGCATATTCTTTGGATGTTCTCACTGCAGTCCTTCCAGGTTTCTGTAAGTGCCTGCCTGTCTCATGGTGCTGCAGAGGAGCCATGCCCTGTTACTTTTTTCCTTTGCCCAAACCTTATGTGTCTGAATTTATGTAGCACCAGGAATTAAATAAGGTCAAGTGAAATTTAAGAGCATGAACAGTGAGTGAAAAGTGAAAGAAAAACCTTCAAGATTTTGTCCAATTTTCTGTTGGAGAGAGGAGACAGTCAGGGAAAGGGGACTTCTCTTGGTTTTACACCAGTGAGATTGAGATCCGCCATGTTGATCCCATTTCCAGATACTTCTCCTCGAAATGGAAACCTTAGAAAGCTGGTTGATTATTAGTTAAATATTAATGGGAAATGGCATTTTTAACAGGAGATGCAGTTAAAATAAATGCAGCTATAAGAGCATATTTATGGTAATGAGGCTAATTGCCTTAAAAATTTGAAAAAAAAAATGGGACAGTAGAGATAATTTGATTTCCCCCTGCTTTTAACCCGCATGCACAACCATGCTCTAGATTAGACATTCTCACAATGCGTGCAAAGATGGTTAAATCCAACATCCTCAAGCCTTGTGTTTCTCCTGAAAGGGTGAGTTAAAGACTTGATATTTGATTCTCTAGCCAGGAAGGGTTCATAGCACCAGTGTATCTTCCAGAACAAAAATTGCAGAAATATTGAATAAACATTATTATTACTACACTATTTTCTTCCACTATAGATCTGACTTAGCTCTCAAGAGCATTACAAACCTATGATTGTTAACTTCTCTTTCTCTCTCTTAAAGCTTAGGAGAGCAGTTTTATTTTTCCCTTTCCTCCCAGTAGGACTCGTGCTGTAAAGGCATATTTTTATTGACTTTTTTTCATGTGCATTACTAACCCAAACAGTCATTTCTGTCTTACTCACTTCAGCTACATGCTCCTGTCCCTGCATCTTTCCTTCTTGCCACATCCTCCAAACTGAGTTTGCAGGGCAGCAGTGATGACCTAGCACTGCTCTCCATGGGAGTCACTGTTCTATGATGAGGGGCCGTGTACAAAACTGTGCTGCCAGCAGAGGGGATGTGAACCCTACATCATCCTCATGTGCCAGCTGTTACTGCTGCCGTGTCTCTAGATGCTGGTCAATATGCACCTGGTCTGTGATTCAGGTTAATTTGGCTTGGGTTTTATGCCATTTTCAATTTGCCTTTTGGCTAGAAAATTTTCATGGCTAATACAAGGCAGGCAGTGGGAAGGTGAGGCCAAAGGCAGGGAGCACACCTGAGTTGTCTCTATCGGCATTAGTGAGTTTTTAGGGCAGCACATGACCGTCTTAAAAATGCACCGTGCAACCTCCCACCTGGCTTTTTGCTACTGTTTAGGACAGCTGACTGCTTAGAATCGTGGAATGGCTTGGGCTGGAAGGGACCTTAAAGATCATTTCATTCCATCTTCTTTGCCATGGGCAGGGACACCTTCCACTAGACCAGGTTGCTCCAAGCCCCATCCAACTTGTCTTAGAACACTTTACCAGGATGTCTTCTTCATCTGTAGTCATGTATAGTCCAGTTGATTTTTGCCCAAGTGAATGAAAGAGCAAGAATGAGGATGGGATTAAAAAACAAAACAAAAAGCAAAGCAAAAAACCTCTTGACAAGAGAAATACTGATAATGTAGGAAAAAAAAGAGAATGTAGAAAAAAATGGGTAGTCTTTAGCAGTCCATACAGTCCCCTTATGCTGTGTTTAACATTATTCCCTGCAAGATATAAATGATCCTGTCACACAGGCAGCCAGCCAGATGATGTCTACCCTAATCAAAAATTCTGATTTTAAGTGCCTCTGGATTATGAGGATTATTTGTCCTTTTATGTGCACCAAAAATATACAAAAACTTCCTGCATGAAAAGGAAGTCACCATTCATTTGGTTCAGTTGTAGGCATATGGAGACGTGAGAAGAGAAAGGCATTTAAAAACAACAAAGATCGGCAGTTAATCCTGTGTCTGTGGCAGATCTTGGATTTTTCTGTTTCAAAACACTAATCTTCACTTTTTTAAAAACCTAATTTGACTGGTCCTAACATGAAATGTTTGGATTTGGTTTATCATGTTTTTTTCTAAAAGAACCACACTGCTTGCTATAATTGTTGGAGTGTCAGTATATGTCAAAAATGAAATAATTTTCTTTTTCTTGCACTTACACTGGTAAAATTGTGACAGTGTGATTCAATATGATTTTCAGTGAACTTGCATCCTTATTAATGCTTTAAAAGTCTGATTATTGTGAATAGTTAGGAAAATTCCCTAATCTTTTGAAGTCAAATTTTAAAGTATTCTTGAGAATTACTGTTGTGCAACTAGGCCACTGCTTGTTGTCTGTGCTTTCCGGGAAATTTATTCCTAATTAATTTGAATAAATGTAAAAATACAGAATAAACACAACTTCTAATGAGACTCTAAGTGTATTTTCTTAACTTGCTGCTTCCTTTCTTTTCTACTACATCTAAAGAGAATGTCTCTTTAGGGATAAATATATTCCGTGAAAAAATCATAATGGGAAAAACATTTAACTGCAAAACAATAGAAAAGAAGAGATTGTTTTCATTTGCTTGTTAGAGAACTTTTTTACAAATTCCTACAAATAGCAGTGTGATTTAACAAGATGTGTTTTCAAGGCTTTATTAAAGATTACAGAAAGATTAGCTTTACTATTATGATAATGGAAGCCAATGCTTTATCTACTGTACCTACAGCATGATTGTTTTTAAACATGCACTCACTGCCTTGCAGCTTTATTAACATTTGTATCATAATCTCAATTTCCCATCATTTCCTTTCTGGCTGGAAATGTAAACAATTTTTTTTCTAAGCTAAGGAGTGTAACACTGTGTCCTGAGAACAGATTTCTTTCTTTCATGTTGTAACCCAATAAATTTGGCTGCAATGTTTGATTCTGATGCCCAAAAGAGTGAAAAAGTAATTGGAAAAGAATTGACATTATTTATATTTACTTCTGAGGCTAGAGCAGAGTAATTTAGCAAGATAATCCCTGAACTAAACAGATGATGTTTTTCCATATTCTGGACTCTTCTGTATTTCTGACTTTTGTGGGTCTCAGATAATGTTGATAAAGCCTTTGTGTCCAAAGAGAAGATGTAATGTTTTGCATTCCCCTGTCCCCAGCAGAAGAACAAGTTCAGAGAATGCAGTGGTGGGCAGGGAGTTTTCCAGAACATCCCAGCAGGAAGCTGGTTTGGAACAGATATAAGGAACTATAGTTAGCAGCATGATAGCCAAATTTTAAAATTACATATGCTGAAAACCTGCTTAGACATTCTCAAAGGCATGGAAATCAGCCTGCCATCACTGCATCACCAGATAGAAGCTACCAGCAAAGTCTCTCCTCTGAGTTTTAGCTGGCTGCCATTTTTCCAAGACCTTCAGAGGACTCTTTGGGATTGTATGAATGTACATGTGCACCAGTGTCTTGAAGCCAGTTTAATCTCTGTGACATCAGTATCTCTGTTTTCATCAAGCATCAAGGACAGACCTCTGCACATTCTTGCACTGGGCTGTGCAGCAAGTTTGTGTTACTATAATGTTTAAAATGTCAATGATTTTTTTTAATTTTTATTAAATTAAGAATAGTTAAAATTAGAACTAACTATACATTTGAAATTTATTTTAAAAATTTGAATTTGCAGAGCAAAAATTTGTGCAGATAAAGGCAAATAAAAGATGAAAAGTTTTGCTGTTTAATTTCTGTGAAAACCTCGACCAAAGTCTGCCTCCATACAGAAAAGTCCTAAGTCCTCTCTCACTGAAGTTACAAAGGGGTCCAATACCCCAGGGAGTGTTCCTCTGCAGCCAGTGATCATTTGCAAGGAAAAGATTCTCTTTGCCTGCTGTATGATCACAGATGCCAACGAGCGTCCAGCCACAGCATCTCTCGTGAGCATGCTGGCCATACTCGGTGGAAGTGCTGTGTGTGCGGCTCAGTTTGATCCTCAGTAGAGGCTGTACTGTAATCTGGCATCTCTGTTGGTTCAGTAGTGTGGAAGGGTGATACACTGGCAGCCAGAACGCAGGGATTAATGAAAATAATAACTATAAAAATGGCTGTGCGGAAGAACAAAGGAACTGTGTGAAAACAGCTGGATAAATACATGAAGGCATGAATATATAATGACACACAGTGTAAGGGGAACAATAATTTTTTCCTTGTATAAGGTGGTTTCAGACAATATTCTTACCTAGTTGTACTGTACATCATTTTCATTCTGTCTGACATCAACTGGGAAATAACTAAAAACACTAGATGTTTCTGAAAAAAAAAAGTCAGAACAGTAAGGAAGATGCTTGAAGTTTTTAACCCTAGGCCATTAGAAAGAAACACCAGATAACAATATGCTCTGTTAGATGTGTAGGGACTTGGGCCTTTTTCCTGGTCTAGGTTATTATCAAATTGTTCATTACAAAAAGAGCCCTCTGAAATGATCTGGGAGCAAGGTCTGAAATAAGAATTAACAATGGCAATGAAAGTAGACAGCTTTTAAATATATTATGAATATTAGTAAAAGTTTTATGAATCATACTGTACTTCAGATTGACTTTTTCATCCACAGAAGAAAATGTAGTCAAATTTTATTCACGTAGGTCCTTCTGGTATAAGCTGTCACATGTGTCAGGAATAAGAATTGTTGTAAGAACTCACTCAAATAAATTGATACTTGAATCTACCCCTACAACATGAAGGAGATGAGACAGATAAAGTGACTTCATATACTTGGGATTAATAGTTTCTCAAGAACTGATTCATAGGATGACAAAAAAAGACAGAGAGAGGTCTATAGAGGAAGATCAGTTCCTCTTTGTAACATTCTATAATTATTGTGAAACAAATTTTAATTTTTGTTTTGTAATGTATTTTATTTCTGTATGTACCAAATAAAAGAGAAATCTGCTGTCAACAATGAACAATAATCATAAGTCACAGCCATAACAAGCATATTAAATGTCCACAGTTGTGAGGTGTTATTGTAAATATGTGTTATATGTCTCCTCCAGGAACGCTGAAATTGGCAACTAGAGGCTTGAGCAAAGGGCAGGGGGAGACATTCCCTACAACTCCTTTGTTTATAATTAACATTTTTATAGTTTCTTTACTCATGTAAACTGGACGTAACAGTGGTACTTGTCAAAAGAAGTAAATCTTTATATCAGTCAAAGCATTTTATATTACCCATGTTCCTTTCCTCCCTGCAAGTGGAATTTGATTAATTAGAAACCTGGACTGGGCTTCACTGTTCCAGGTTTGACAATTCCATTGGTAGGTTTGTCAGTACGATACTGTTCTCTCTTTTGGAGGAAGAAACAGACCATATAGATATGGGCTCTGTATGTTAAAGTAATTTAAACAATAAAACAACACCAAGATTCATCTTTTGTAACTGAATGTTGTAGGAGTGGCTGGTCCTTGGAAAGGCAGGAGCTGCCGCGGTCAGGGTTCCTCAGGGACGTGTCCGGTTGTTCACAGGAGTGTGGTCAGTGTGTCATGTCCCACAGCCAGCCTTGCAGTGTCAGGGAAGGGCCTCAGTGGGTCAAGTTGTTGCATGGGTCCTTTCTGGTGGTATTTTCTGTTTTGCTGCCTGAAACAGTTTCTTAAAATCTGAATTCACAAAGTGTTCTGGAGCAATCAGTTCATCTCATACTTGTAGAAAATGATTGTGGCAAAAAGTAATGAGGCGGTATAGGCAGGTGGAGTGATATTTATTCATGAAATCTGTGAACAAGTTAACCAGTTATCATCTTTCTTTCATATATTTCATTCATTCTTCATTTCATCCACATCCTCACAAGCCCGAGGATGCATGTGCTGAGGTGGTCTGGCTCACTTCTATGTGACACAAAAGACATGGGGCATTGAACCCTTACCACATCTCTTGGCATTTTTTTGATTGGCAACCATGGACTGACTGATTTTTGGAGAAATTATTTACACCCTCTAGTAATCTACTGTTGTTATGGGTGACCCTTTATGCTGAATACTCCCTTCTTCAGGATCTAAGTCCTACACAAGGTGGCTGCTCATTTGCTGTTTTTCTTTATTTAGTAAACACACACCTTTATTGATATGATCTGCCTCCCTGTTAGGCTTACAGGCAAGAGAATGGCAAATATCACAGGCTGCAATCTTGCTGCCAACATCCCACTGTTATAGTACAGGGTCTTCTGCTGACAAAACACCTGTGCTTTGGTCTTACAGAGTCCAGACCTTCTGTCCAGGCTTGACAGAAATGACTCATTTTGATTTTTATTGCTAGGAATGTTCTGTATTGTCAATACACATGATTTCTCTAAGCTTTGGTCTTTCTTCCAGTGCTTGCATTCATATTCCCATTCATATTTCATTTGTTAATATGATAGTATTTTTATTACAAGTTCTATGCCTGTTGAGATTTCACCAAGTTGCTCTATGGTCACAGGTCAGTTATGAAGTAAGGCACACTGTGGTTTAGCTAGGAATTAGGAATTATATGTTTCATGTCTCTAAAGCACACTCCTTTGGTTACCTGAAAATCAAGCACTTCTTAACTGTACTTTAATGTTATTACTTAAATGCTGCTTTCTTCAGCTCCTCCTTATTGGAAACTGTGAAACTCATGTTGGATTTGTATTCTAAAATCCTCATTCTGTTTGCTGATTTAAAATACACTTGGCTCTCTGTGTAGGATAGTAGCAAATGCAACATCCATTTTGGGGTTATGACTGAGTCTCTGTAACTTCACTTCTCATTAGAAAGCTGACGTTATGTAGTTGCAGTTGATCTTCTAGGCTCCCTCTCTGGTTGCTGCAACGTGGTATACCTGCAGTGTAATTCACCCACTGTGTCTTAAACAGATATTTTTTTATTATCACATAGAGGCAGCTTTTCTGAACTAATTGTAGGGGGAGCTTCCAAGCCTACTTTTACCAGAAAAGTAGCTAGAACGTTTTTTTACTAATTTAAAATGTGATTTATGTAAAACATGTATCTGGTACAGCAAATAATGCAAAATAGATGTAAATAGTCACAGGTTGGATTTTTTTTCTGAAATTGCTGTGATTGAGACTTGGGAAGATTTAGAAATATTTTTTGGCTGCAACTTTTTTTCCTTTATGGCTTTTTTAATCTTTCAAATATTTTAATGTTTTTTAACTAATAATCCTGGGAAAAGATATGACTACATACCTTTGACCTATTAATAGCAGCATTTTTTTTCTGCAGTTTCCGGTTGTGATGGAATAGCTTTTGTCCCTGTCCCCTTTCCTGTTTCTGATACCAGTAATGTCTACTGTTTCATTGGATTATTACACATTATTTACAGGATCAGTGATCAGCATTTGTGGAACCCAAAGGCAGATGAAGTTTACAAACACACATCCAGTGGAAAGGGAAGGAAATAAGTTTTGACTCAACTGCCCTGGTTTACACATTGAGTCAATCTTATGTTGGCCTGTCCTCTTCAGTGATTTTGAACAAAGCTGAATTTGACTTGGATGTGCACCAGTATTAAATCCAGTTCTCTCTCTTTTTTCCTCTTGATGAAGTCTTTTCTTCACAGAACCGCAGAATCAAAGAAAGGTTTGGGTTGGAAGGGATCTTTAAGGTCCAACCCTGTTGTTCACTAGACCAGGTTGCTCACAGCCCCTTTCAACCTGTCCTTGAACACTTTCAGGGATGGGGCATCCAAAACTTTCTGGGACAACCTGTGCCAGTGCCTCAGCACCACCATCATAAAACACTTCTTCCCCAACTCCATTCTAAATCTATCCTGTGAGGATAAATTATTTATGTGAGGAATTTGAGCACTCTGTCCAAGCTCAGCTGTTGCTGTGAAGCAGATTGCACATCACCAAAAGAGGAAGTAATCAACTCCTGATATTCTGTGTTCTGATGGAAATGTTTTCCTAACCAATAGAGTCAATAAGAAAAAGGTTCTGCAATTAAATATGCTATTTTATTTTGGTTTTTTCCTAATTCAGTGGAACAAGGAAAAATACCATTTAGAAAACATACCTTGCTCTATTTCTTCCAATCATTAGAACAATTCTCTGCTTTTAAAACAGTAAGAATCTGATATGAGATTAACTTGATGTAGTTAGTGACAAGGGATGCACTCAAGGGTTGAGCAAACCTTTCTGAAGTCTTAAAACAGAAACCTTCAGTCTAAATGAACTCAGATTGTTAACTTTCATAGCACTGATCTTCCCACTCACTTCTTCCCACATCCAGACCCCAGCCTTTCAGAAAGCAAAAGTGTGATTCATGTCATCTCTTTCAGATGTCTCGTTGAGATGAGATGAATCATCCTTAAAAGCTCTTACTGAATTTTCATTTATCGTACAGGTAGCACAAATGATTAGCATAGTTGTCTGATGTCATTTGGCCATGTGAATCCTACTCTAAAGTTTTTGTGTAGTTTACTTTCCTTGTGCCATAGCAATTAGCAGAAGTCATTTAAATAAAATTAAATCGGCTATTTTTCCATTCCCCATTCTTTCCCAGAAGAAATCTTTTAAAGAAGGCAAGTATGATTAAGCAATAAAATTAAATCATTATTGATAGGAAAGACATGGAAAATTTTTCTGTTCTTCAGTTTTCTTTCCTACCTACTCTCCCTTTGCCTCTAACAGTGTTACCCCATCTTGTTCTGCTCTTTCAAACCTTTCTATACTCACTGCTGCTTTTTTGGATGCCCAAAGGCAGACCTTGCTTGCAAACACAATTTAGCCCTATGCATTGTAGCATACCTAAATTTTATGTAGACTGAAGTAGAAAAAGTTGCTCCTTTCGTTACTGTGAGCTTCACTTTTGTAATGAAAGTAGCCTGTGTCAGTGCTCTTTTGCTTTATGGTTTCATATATCTGTTGTGATACAACCATGCAAACAACCAGCCAGCCAAGCACCCCACTCAGCACTGCAGAAAACACAAGTGATTATCTTGGCCTCCACTTGCTTATATTGCAGCAGGACCAGGCTGAATTCGGACCCGCTTTGTGCAAAATACAGACCAGTTTTGGGGCCGGACATGACCTTGCCCTTTACAGTGTTAATAACGGGGAGAGAAAAGGATCGAAGCATACCACAACCTGATCTTCCCAAGGTCATGCCCTAGGTGAGCAATGGAGCTGAAGAAAGCTCTCTGGCTGCAGTGTAGCCCACTCATTTACTCCTGTCGTCATTCTGGAATACTCTCAGGTCTTTACTGGTAGAAGCCTCTACGGATCGCGTTTGGATCAAATCGATTATGATTATGTCACCAAGAATCAATGTTCCTTGTCCACAACTACTGTTTTAAAGAAAATGTCCATTCTTGATGTTTTATTAGAATATCTTTTCTCTTCTTTGCTAGTAGTCTCAGGAAAAAATTCTTCCACAGTGAAAAAATCATAATCTTTTTATCCTGGTAGTTGTCCTGACAGTAGCACGTAAATAGTAATAGTGATTACCAGCTTTAGCTGGAAATTCAATAAAGCTCTATTTTCCTTATCCCATACTTCTGAATTAACTTCATGTGTATTGTTAATAGTCAATTAATTAAGTAGTGTTTCAATTTGAGATATAAATTCAAAGGTTTCTTTTTGTAATTTACTGATTTGGCACTATCCATTAAATAGTCCATTATAGTATCTGACCTCACATCTTTTTGAAGCTAAAATAATGATCAAATGAAAATAATGTGAGGGGAAAAAATTAAAAATATTTAATTCACTCAAAGCCCCCCTTATCTCTGTAATCATACAGCTGCTGAATAAAATGTTGTGTGTATTAAATATACTGTCCCTTAATTTTTATTGCCCAGGCAGTCTCACTGTTGAGTTTGTGATAAAATGCCAAATTTCAGGCAACTCACTTTTTGCTACTACATTTTACTGCTCAG
Organism: Ptilonorhynchus violaceus; assembly: GCA_013397565.1. Classification (NCBI taxonomy): domain Eukaryota; kingdom Metazoa; phylum Chordata; class Aves; order Passeriformes; family Ptilonorhynchidae; genus Ptilonorhynchus; species Ptilonorhynchus violaceus. The sequence continues at coordinate 3,255,019 of VZRJ01008660.1, read as the reverse complement.
GCTGCAGCTATTACTAACATGTTTCTTTAGGAATGAGTGAACAGCATAGATTTCTAAGATAAAACCAGTGATTACTCTCTAAATAGGTATAATTCTGTTTTTATACAGCTAAAAGAGAAATCCCTCATTGGAGCAATAATCTAAGCAGGTTATTGTCAGTAACAGTTTATTTGTTCATCTGGAAGTTCCCATTAGCTATATAATCTATGAAAAATTAGCTGTGTTAAGTTAATTTTTATGGAAATCAAGCACAATCATTTCTGTCTTTTCTCTGATTGAGAGATAAAAATATTCTTATAAATTAAAGCAATGATTTGTCTGCTTATGCAATGTGTCAGAGTGTAAGATAGGAAAAGGGGAAAACTGTCTTTTTTTCTTCCCCCAACATCTTTATATTTCGCCTTCCTTTTCTTGATCCATATCAGCATGTATTATTGACAGTGTTCCAAAGTTTGGGTCTTAGAGTGTTTATCTGGGAATTCCACAGATAACTGAATAGAAGTTATATATGTACAAGGGACTATTGCTTTCTTACTTTATGTATCCATAGCCAAAGATACTTGTGTCCTAGAAAAAAAAACCCATGCTTTAAATTAAACATCTACACCTTTTCTCTTTTACTTTTACTGACCCTTCACTGTGGTACTACATAGGCTTGCAAAACCTGCTGTAGGCCTCTCCAAGTATTTTTCAAATTGTTTGGACAATCGGAACACCTTTCATTTTGTTCTGGTAGATGGTGATGTATTTCATACCAATATTTGACAAAATAAACACCAAGCTTCAGAATTTTATTGCTACTCATGGCAAGCTGGGCCATAAACTCTTGACATAGGCTGCACTGGACCACAGTGAGGAGGGTGCATAGAATCATCACTGGTTCAATTTTTTTCTCTAACTTACCATAATTGTAAATGGCAAAGAATTTCCTTAATTTAGTTCTGTCCCTGACCTTTCAGGGAAAGTGAGAGTATGTTATTTGTAGTTCTGTAAAAAATACTCAAAGTTTACAGTATAGATGCTACTGTTCCACTTCTCTTTAATGTTATATGTTGCATTGCTAATGTTTTGTTTACAATATCTTTTCCAGGTCTGGGATTCAGTATTGCAGGAGGAGTGGGAAACCAACACATCCCTGGGGACAACAGCATTTATGTCACCAAGATTATTGATGGAGGAGCTGCACAAAAAGATGGGAGATTGCAGGTTGGAGATAGACTCCTTATGGTAAGTATGATAAATTTAAATCACATTTTACTGGGCTGAAAATCGTTTCATATAAGGACTTTTATTCACCATATATCTTTCTGGAGGTAACCTATACAATTGCCATAATAATTATGAGTTATATTTCTATCATATTCCTTTTTCCCATTCTTTTTGTGTATTTCTCAGACTGCAGTTTAAAAAGCATTTCTGTGGAAAACAAACATTTTATGAAGTGAAGGCAACGAATTATATTACTTTGACAAACCTATTACAGGGAAGAGAATAAGTGTATTACACACATAAGCAAGAAGTCAAAATACACCATAAAACTTTAAAAGATTTTAGACAAACATACTACGTTGGTGGTATTGATTCTACTGTTTGTTATAAGCAAATTGAAAGATGTCAAAACATGCCAGTAACTGACTCACCTGTAACCACTGTCAGTGGATTACTACCTACATTTCAGTACATGTAGGAATGCTTTATGTATATGTTCCATACAGATGTTAAAAAAAACCCACAAAGCATTTCCCACATTTTCCCTTGAGAAAATGTATTCTACTGATGGAACTCAGTTCAGGAAATTCTTTCTACTATTTTCAGTGTTGGTTCATTGTTTCTTGTAGATAATTCTTTCCAACTCACAGAGTTTGTTTAATTCAATGTTGAGAGGGAAATCCTGACCCTGGTGAATCAGCACAAGTTAATCTATGTCAAGTTGTATTCATGTCAGTGCATTTGCATAGATTTCAGCAGGTAGAGAAATATTTTTTGAATAAGTGCAATGAAAAAAAGCTTGTACTGTAGTAGCCCTGTTTTGTTATGTGATATTTAAGCAGTAAAAAATTGCCATGACCTTTTTTGCTGCCTGGAAAGCTGTGCCTAATTGAGGTTGTCTTTATTTGGCTAGGGACACTGTGTTCCAGTCACATATGAAGATGACCATTCATTTTATACAGAGTATTAAACAGAACTGGAAAGGCACTTGGTTGCTGGGTTGGTGACTCCTTGTCTTTTTTAATTAACCAAAGTGGATACATAAAACAGCTTAAGGATCAACTGGCATTAGCAAAATCAAAGCAAAATGAAACTAGAACTTAAAATTTCTTTGGCATTTTTTCTTTGCAGAATCCCAGCATAGTAAAATTCAAGTCATTCTTGGATAATGAAGTTTTGGCTTATTTTGATGTAGAAATGTATATTTTTATTTGCCAAATTTGCAGTAATTTTGCAACTTGTTGCAAATCTGCCTCTGTTCAGCTGTTGTTTGTTGGTTTTTTCCCTGATGAGAATTCCCTGCACTTTTTGTGTCATCTGTAATATTTTGTTATTTTAATCTTAATTTCTTCTAATTCAAATGAGGTAGTAAAAGTAGGTATTAAAAAAAAAAAAAAAGGAAAACCGAACAGAAGCAATCCCCCAACATTCACCCTCTCCTGTGTAATTTAATCAGGATGAATTTGAATAGAAATACAATTATTTTATATATCACTGTGTATAAATCAGTTCAGATTTTTATAGGATTAGTCTATTAAGCATCTCACCCTTAAGTTTGTGATTCACTGCAGTCAGATATAGATGTTTCTTCATTGTGACAAGTTTAGACTTCTGAAAATCAGCAGAGGTCATTTGCACTGTGGTTGGTGTCTTTGCTTTTCTTTCCTTTCAATCTGTACCGTTTCTTTACGTAGTGTTGTCTCCTTTTATCACTGCATGTAAAATGAGCAAAAAAAAAATCATTCCAAATATTGCTCTCCTCCTCTAGTTATGTACTTCTAGACCAAGCTTTTCACTCTTGCATAAGAAAATACTAGTCAGCTTACTCTTTGTATACGTTAACCATTACGTTTTTGGAGACACATTTACAAGATCAAAATCTTTTTCTAAAATTCATGCAGATTGCAGCCAAGTTTCCTGATTCTCTCCAGCAAGACACCCTGATTTGTTTATAACTTCTGTACCTTCAATATTTTTCTATCCTAATTTGTGAATTATCTGTCAGTTCATGGCACTGGCGTCATGTTCCTTTATGAATAGTGGGTGAAAGAATTAATTACTTACTTTTGGCAGTCTTTCAACACAATATTACCCTTGTCATCTATATGGTCCTGCTTCTGCTTCACTGATTTCTTATTGGTTATACATTTGAACCGTTCCTCTTTTTTTTTTTTTATTCTCAGTAGTGCATCCTTTCTTGATCTTTGTTTTTTTCCATAATTTCTCTATAGAATTGAACAGAATTTGTCATCCTTCTGGAATTCTCAGCAGCTGCTGGGGAGCTTGTTTAATTTTTGTATCTGTGTTCAGATAGTTTTGTGTGAAATGCCTTCAGATCCCAAAGAAAGCGCAAATCAAATTTAAATTTATTATGGAATAAAAGTGATGCTGCAAAATCAAAACTAATGTAAAACAAAAACGGGTCACCTGGGCGTTTTGCAGCTTGATGACCCTACTGTTATTAAATGCAAATTGCTCATAGTCTGTTAAGCATTTCAGAAGATGTGTTATGTAAGTACTGAGCATTGTGATTATTGTGAAATCTGTACAAGGGCATGTTATGCAGTTATGTTTCTGTGGCACTAGGCCTGCACTTAAGACGTAGTATCCTGAGCACTTGCACAGAAAAATGTTTCATTGTAGGATAATCCTGAGGTACCTGTTTGAAAAATTACTGGTGAAAACATGAGTGTTTAAGTCAAAAACTGAGTGTTTTTTCCAGGTATATATGAAAGGAAAAGACCAGAGCTCTGCTCTGAGTACTTCCCAGCAGGAAGAAAAACACTCCCTCACTGTGTTGTGGTGGTAAAGCCTGTGGTAATGTCTCCTGCTGCTGGTGGTGATGCCAGTGGTGACAATCCCACCACCGTGGGGGTCTCAATGGGGTTGCTTCTCTTTGCGCTGGAAAGGAGCAAAAGTAAATCACATACAGAGCATCACAAACCAACATGGGAATTCAGAGTCAGCTATAGGGCCAGAACAAGTTGCTCAGGGATTTACCCAATTCAATCTCAAAAATCTCCAAGGATGGAGTTTTCAGAGCCTCTCTGGGAAACCTGTTCCACTGCTCAGCTGTCATCTTGAGGAAAATACTTTTCCTGATAACCAGTTTGACCCTCTCTTGTTTCAACATCTGCCTACTGTCTCTCATCCACATGTGACTCTGAAAAGCTTAGCTCTAACTTGATGGTCTTCCTGTAAGTACGGAGGGTCTGTTACTAGTTGTCTTCAGAGGAACCCCTTCACCAGGCTGAAAATGCCAAAATCCCCCATTTTCTCCTCACCAGGTCTGTGCTCCATCCCCAACCGTCCCAGCAGCACACCTCTCAACTTGCCTCCTTTTATTATTTTTCATATGGTGCGGGAACCAAAACTGAATGCAGTTTCCAGGTACAGTCTAAAGAGTGGCAACTATTGGGGAATAATGCTTTGCGGGTTCTCCAGTCCCTGTTCCTGCTCATCCAGCCTAGGATGCTGTTGACCTCTTTGCTGCCAGGACACACAGCTGGCTCATGCCCAGCTTGCCATCCATCAGGAGCCCCAAGCACTTTTCCATAGAGCTGCTGCCAGGCTGTCAGTGCCCAGCCTGTGCTATTGATGGGGAGTTAGCCTGTGCCAAGGGCAGGATTTACTGTTTCTTGCTGCTGAATATCATAAAGTCTTCGTCAGGCCGTTTTTCCAGTCTATGGCAGCCCTGCCGTCAAGTATCTCACAGTGAAATGAAGTGTCACCTCCAAACATGATGGGAGCGCGCTTCTCACATCTTCAGCGTCACTGTTAAGGATGATCAGGGAAGGCTGAAAAATGGTTTAAGTTATTACAACTCAGATAATAATTACTTTCTTTTATCTCATACCATCATCTTACTTTGGCAGAGTTTATTATCTACAGAATGAATAAATGAGAAATCAGTATAAAACTGTGGGGTTTTACTAGCACATAACAACGCTAATAGCTAGAAGCAAAGTATTTTTTCGGGGAAAACTCTAGAAACATTAGTGTTTATAAGAAAATTTAAATTAATATTTATCTTTTATTAGCATTAGTTTTCTAAAATATGTTTCCTGTGCCAAAATACCCTTGCATGTTTGGGCTATATCCTGTTGCTTCTTGGCCCATGTAAGTCACAGAGATCAGTGATTGTATATAACAAGAGACTTAATTTGATTCTGTTTTCTTGATGAAAACAGGAGGAAGAAACAGGAGTCACTTTCCTTTTCAGAAATTTAGGCTTGCTTTCTACCCAATTCTGTGCTGAAAAAAAGTTTGTAGCTGTTTCTTTCAGATTGTATATAAATGCAGAATCACATTTGTATTAAAGTAATCAGAGCATGTAATTCAAGATGCATCTAGATTAGCTTTTGGTTCTGATCAGAGGTTTTCTTTTAAAGTGATTTTGGCTGTCTTTGTGGGGTTGTCTTTTAGAAAACAGTCTAACACTTGTACAACTAACTCAGGAGTCCATGGGATTGTAAGTCTTTAGTTAATCCAAACAGATTTACGTCCTTAGTACAAATGATTAGTCTTCAGCACTGGAAAACTTTTCACTTTTAAGTCAGGGTGTCAGAGTTTTTAAAAAGGCTAACAGCTTTCTAGATTTACAGCTGTCAGGTCATGGGTATTTGCCAGCAAATGTTCACTGAGGAAAATCCACTTTCTGAGTGAAAAGTAGAATATTACAGAAAAGCAAACATTAGCACTGTTAAGCTAAAGATCACCCCTTTGTCTCATTCACTGAGTGAATCAAATCTTTCTTAGCCTAAATCAATAGAGGAAAGGAATGCATCCCCTTTAAAAAAGGAAAATTGAATAAGACAGACTTATTCCTCCAGAGCTCTCATTCTCATATCAGCTTATACTGTTGTGAATGAAGTTATTCTTTAGAGTACTTGTACAGTCATTTTGGGGATTCTAAGTTTTTTTCTAGCTGCTTTTCAGGGCCTTTGTTTTCCAATATGAATCTAGGAAGACTTCCAAATAAAATATTCTTGCTTAGGTTTATACTTCATTGCCTTGATTATGCTGTTTAGGAAAAAATCCATCCAAGTCTTTTTATATCTCTTTGGCACCATTTCTTACTGATTTCCCCCATCACTCAAATAGCTTCTTTGATTTAACTTGTATCTTTAATTTCCTTCTCTACTGCTATATTACTTCTTTCTCTCATTCTTTTCTCATCTTTTCAGTATGTCTTTGTTCACATACTTTCTATTCAAACAAAAAGATTTCGTAATTTTTTTCTTCAGATGCTGTTTGTATTTTTAAATTTTCTCTACATGGAACTTTTCCCATTAGAAAAGCCCCATTTACTCCAAGCCTATTTTTCTTCTTACTCCTCTCCCTCAGCTCCTGTCACAGCATTCTGTGTCTCAGATATCCAACTTTGTAACTAAACTGCCCACTCAGATAAATATATTTTTTAACATTTGCCTTAGGGGTCTTTCTCCCCTTAATTAATTGCTACTTAAATTGGCTTCTTATATCCAGAAAGTTGGCATGCAGTACCTATTCTACCCACTCAGATTGACATCTGCCCTTCTGCACTAAGATTCAGCCTCAGAGGGCTGCATATACACTTCGATTTCTTACTGTGTGCATCTCCCACTCTTTACCTTCTTTACCTCTAAATCAACTCTTTTTTTGCAAGTTATGTGCAAAAATGTATAAGGTCATCTCAACAGGAGGAAGTAAAGCTTTGCTGTGATTCATTTATTGTGCCACAACCACCAAAAAAGCCAGATTTAGTACTTGAAATTCTGTTAAATAGCCATCTTTTCTAGAAGCAAGAGATAGCTCAATAGTCTGTCTTGGAGATTCTGAGATTTTTTTTTTCTGTATCTAAATCTTACCATAAAAAACAGCTACAACATCATATTTCCTAATTATCATCCTCTCTGGCACAATATTTTAAAAACGATGTCCAGAGACTTCCTTATAAAAAAAAATTACATACTGCAGTCATCTCGCAATAATATTTAAGGGGCTGCACAATATAATTCTTCTAGGTATTCAAGTTTTTTTGTATATCAGAATACATACAGATGTCTTTATTTGTGATCATTGTTTTATGATCAAAAAGTAGAAAATACATTGATACGTGCAAGATTATTAATGGGAATTGTAAATCCAAAGGAAGGGCTGCCTTCTGAAGGAAACCTGGAAATGCACAGTATATTTTATGTACTGTGATTCTAAATTGGTGTTGGCAAATGACTAAGGAAAGAGATCTTATCTCCTTCTCAAAGAGCTCCCATTTAAAAGAGATCTTATGGCACCACTGAGGATCTTCATTTTTATGAATGAATCAACACGTTTGTTTGTTTGTTTTCCTTTGATGTACATTGAGTCTGTCTTTATTTCTTTGCTTACTGACAACTTAGCAGTCCAGGACAAAATTAATTATTGTACATAAACTTCGCCATGAGCTCTAGGATCTTTAAGTGTGTAGGGATAAACATAATGTAGAACTGCATAGACATCAAATATTAGGTAAGAATTTCTTGGACTCTTTAAGCCTTAACTTCAAGATTTCAATAACTTGTACACAGTGTTGGTAAAATACCTGTCCCGTAAAGTTATTGTCAGACAGATGAGATGTAAGACCTGTCATAGCACATACAAGTTTTCTATGTATCATACTTGACTTTCTCTTTCTAAAATGGCTCTTTGTCTTCTTAATGCACAACTGTGACATCCAAGTGTGTTGTGATGGAAGTCCACAGTCCTAGCCATGATTTTTATCACTAGATTTTAAAAAAAAACAAAAAAAAACCCAAAAAAACCAACAAAAAACCAAAACCCAGCACCTTTGGAAAAAAGTTACATCAAGTCAATTTGTGTCTCACTTGTTTTTATTCACTTCTAAAAAGCCCAAAAGTCAAAATCCAGACAGTGCTAAGATATTTCATTTTGTGTCTTTTTTTGACTGAGAACATTTTTTTACAGCAGCAGTATAGTGGGTGAGATTATGTGAGCTTTTCTCTACTTCAAAAAAACTTTGCCTTGGGATGAAACACAAAAAGGTAGATACAATGTACAGACAGCATGGGAAGGAGAAGAGGTAAAGGATAACCTTGTGGTCATATTTCTAAAAGTGTGAATCTGAGATATCTGGCAGTTTTGAAATACATAAACAAGAAAGGTTTAATTTCACTCACTTCTTCTTGCTACCACCCTTGTAATTGAAGACATTTATTTATTAAAGGTGTATATGTAAATTACTGCTGTTCATAACAAAGAAAAATAGAGAAGTTTCTAGAAGTTAGGTAAAAGATTTTTATTCGAATAGAAGACCTGTCGAAATACAGCATACAGTGTCGGCAACTCCCTTCTGAGTGTGAGACTCTATCATTTGTCTTCATGTCAGATAATATACCTGCCATTGTCTCTTTTAATTAACCTTAAAACCAAGTCTGAGAATTATACAAGGAGAAAAATTTAAACAGAATCCTTACATTTAGCAATACTGTCCAATAGCAATCATTCTTTCTTGGCACTGATGAACTTGTGTGGATATGAAGGGTCCTCCAGTGATTCATAAAGCTGGATTTCTTTCCGGTTGCCAAACCCTTTGGCAGTAGCTTATTGTCACATTCAGGTTTCTTATAATTTATTGATACTAAATTCCCTAGAAAGAGTGTATTTTTTTCTGTGAGTTACTGTTTTGTTATACTGTGGTTGAGGATGACCTTCTGCTTCCATCTTGCATAATGTTTAAAAGGAATCCTTGCAGTAACTGTGGAAGCTGGAGGATGGCAATTTAAATGACAATAAAATGTTTCGCATACAACATTTGGTGTGAAATGTAGGTCACTGGAACAGGCTCCCCAGGGAAGTGGTCAGAGCACCAAGCCTGCCAAAAATCAAAGAGCGGCTGGACGATGCCTTTAGTCATGTAGTTCAGTTTTAGGTAGTACTGTGGGGAGCAGAGGATTGGACTCAATGATCCTTATGAGCCCTTCCAACTCAAGGTATTCTATGATTCTGTTATTTCTGTTGGCTTACACCACATGTCTGAAACCTGGATCTACACCCTTTACTTTTTTCCCCTGTCCTATAATTTCTCCATTCAGGAGGTTTATGTTTTTTGTGGCAGGGATCACAGTTCTGTTTAGAGGAGAATAACCTGTTGTTGACATTCTGTGGATATAGTGGATTTATATGTGAATAAATTTTATATGCCTCTACAATAAACTACTTCTGATGCTTTGCTTTTGATTTTCTTTCTATGGGAGTAAAGCATAAACAGACAAGGTTTATTGCCACCATTTCCTTCCCTATTTTATTTTCTACTCTTATGCTTGCTTAAATTTTTAAAAAGAACGTAGAACTAGTACTACATTCTCTTACTTTTTCGATGTCTCCTTCCTGTGCTTCCAGAAAACTGACAAACTTTCATACTGAAAAATACCTTTTCCCCATCCAGAACTGCCTTTTTCAATTCCTGTACCTCCCAGGTATTCTGTATACCACTTCTTACCTCTTATTATTTCAGTGGCCAATGTCATATCAGTGATGGAAAGATTTGGGTGTGTTGGGTATTTCTGAGGTCCCTGCCGTGCAGGCTATGAGATGAATTAGGAAGTTCATCTTGTTAGGTCAAATAATATAGACAGTTTCTGTAACTGTCATTGTGTTATTGTACTATTATTAAATGTAGTTTTATATTAGTGATTCTACCAGTAGCAGAATATCACAAAGGACTTTCCTATTATCAAAACCAAGTGCTTTCTTGGTCCATTATGATTCTGTGTATCAATAGTGCTACATCGGTATTTGAATATGCGTGTGCTAAGAAAACTGTATTTTCTACCTTGCAGCAATATTGCTTTTATAATCTTTAGTGCTTTTTGTCTGCAGCAATTTTCCCAAGATTTTGAAAACTGCAAGGCTGTGTCATTGTTTATGTCTATTTCTGCATTCCAACTCACCTGTGTGATTTCTCCTTTAAGGTAAATAATTACAGTTTAGAAGAAGTTACCCATGAAGAGGCAGTAGCGATACTGAAGAACACATCAGATGTGGTGTATCTGAAAGTTGGAAAGCCCACCACCATTTACATGACAGATCCATATGGCCCACCAGATATTACTCACTGTAAGTTACTTCTGCAGCTTGTTGTGAGAGATATCAGTTTGTCAGATGATTGTGCTTTTTCATAGTTTGTTCCAAGTACCCCATTAAATTTTATGAAACAGCTTGGAAGACTACAAAAATGAAATGTTTATTGCCACCTATGCTACACTCACAATTGCAAATGATGTAACTCTGCCAAAGTATTTTTGCAGGAAAAGTAGCAATGTAGAAGATGTATGGCTGCACTGATTCCAATTAGCCATTGTCCAGGTGATCAGACTGAACTGTAACTCTTGTGAAAATTACAGGAATAAGTATATGCAAATGTATTTTGAAATATGGTTAGATTTGTAGCCTGGAGTCTTCTGTCCACTGAAAAATTGGAACAAGCAGCAAACTGTCTTGTACAAACTTAGTAAAAGCCTGAGGCAAATATATCTCCTACTTGAATAATATATTTAATTGAAATGTAAAAATCACTGCTCTACTTACAAAACTACGTATTTTCTGTGTATATCCAATTCATGGCATCACAGAATGGTTTGGGTTGAAAGGGACCTTAAAGACCATCTATTTCCACTCCCCCTGCCGTGGTCAGGGACACCTTCCACTACACCAGGTTGCCGAAATCCCCATACAACCTGGCCTTGAACACTTCCAGGGATGGGGCACCCATGACCTCTCTGTTCCAATGCTTCACTACCCTCATAGTGAAGAATTCATAAGTTATTATTCCACTTTGCTTTATTCTCAGCCTGTCCATTAACTTTATATATGTTCGTCTGGCATTTTTTCCCAGAGGAGTGAGGCCTTATTTGTGCTTGCATTCAGCGCACTCTGTGACAGGAAAAATTGTTTAAATAATATGGTAAAGCTCAATGAAGTATCCCATAGGAAGGGAAGGTGACCTCATTTTAAAACAAACTGATTTCAGTCAGACTGTCATGTCCATGCACTCAAAATCATCTAGGCTCATGTCACACATTCAGGTAGAAAGATGTGCATCCAAGTGCATCCCCAGGACTCCCTGACATGACCAGGTACAAGGGTGGGTGGCTGGCTGTGGAGTTCTTATCGTACACATATAGCTTTTTATGCTGACAACATCCTTGCTGATCTGTTTTTTGTGTTCTTAAGGAGATGACAGCAAAAGGATCTTCTCTCTCGGCCATCTCTCCCTACTATGCATGTCTTTAGGATTTACTCACTTCTCTTTTGTCTCCTTATCTCAGTATCCTAGGCTCCAACCTGGACTTTGTCTCCCACCATTATCTCTTAATTGCTTGAGCATTTCTTTTAGTTTGGGTGTAGGCTTTCCTGGCAAGTTACATGTAGTTATATCGAGTATTGATGACTTCCTGATTAATCTAGGTTTATCAATACATGCCATTCTCTTATACCCCTCCTGACAGTCCTCCTGGTGTCCATACCAGGTATTCCCATTCCCTTGTCATTCACACCAGTCTTAACATTTCAGTTGCAGCTCTCTATTCCTCTGGTGCCCATTAGTCTAAGCAGTTCATTACTGAAACTCCCTTTCTTCATTAGTTGTTCATTAAAAACTGTCTGCCTTCGGTTCAACTACCAACATGGTCCAGCTGCACCACCTAACAACTGGATGGCAATTTAATCTTTTACAAGAGCTTCAGCAGTCAATCCATACCCATCTTCATTTGCTGCCGATGGTTCTGTGGGCACTTAAGGCAGACTAAGGGCTGGGAAATTTACTAAGGGCAGTAAATGCTAAGGATTTAAATTTTTCTGCACTTTTTTGGTGTTGCTATTGTGGACAGACAAAGTTGACGGAAAAGCTAAATATTCCAAATCCTCCTTATTCGGACTGCTCCATGAAAACAGAAGGGAAGGTTTTGTAACATGCATGTCAGTGGTATGCACAACCATGCTGAGGGTACCTATTTAGTTAGCAAATGTTACAACAGATGGCAATCATGTTGTTCAGTAGCAGTCTGGTCTGGATATTAGCAAAGCCCAGGGAGTAAAAATGCTAAATGTCCCTATCCAATCTCCTGCTTTATAATACTTTCAAAATAATAATTTGGGAGTTCTAAAACAGTGTGGTTTATTATGTCAGATTATAGATCAGCGGCATATGAGAAGACAGAAGTAATTCCAGAGGGAGAGTAAAGGTTGAAATGATTTGCAGTAGCCCTTCCCAAGCTGTTGGTGCATACAGATTCATTTATCCTCAGGGAACCTTTCATTATACCTACATGTTCAGAGTATTTCAGAATGCATAATGGCCTTTCCCTGCAGAGAGATTTTGCTTTGAAGCATTCTGTATCTCAGCATCTGAAAGAAAGACCGAAACTAGTACTAGAAAGTTTAGCTGTGTTCTTCTCATGAGAAAATCGTAGTTCATTGCAGAAGCACGTCTCATTGGTTTTTTGCTATTTATCATTTCTTTTTCTAATTAAATTAACTAGTGATAAAATACACCTATTATTTCATCTCTGAAGTTGTAAATATCCCAGATAACTTCTGGGATATAACAAAAAGCACGCTAACAATAAAACACTCAAACCCAATATATAAACAGACAACACAGTCCTGTAATTGTCATCATTAACCATTAATATGTAAGATATTTACATCCATTTTCTATTTCAAACATGTAGATCTACTGTGGTCTAAATATCATCCATGTTGATACTGAAATTTCAATTGTATTGGGCATTTGAGCATCTTTAGTAGGTCACAGCTTTGAATGTATACATAATTCTTGCCATAGATAAAATTCCTACTCTTATCCTGCATTGAGTTCTTACCATATTACTGCCATTGCTGTATAATGGAGCAAAAAAGAGGAGTGTGCTTGTAATCTATTCTTTCCTAATTGCATTTCCTTCTTCAAGTCAGTTCTTAGTAAAGAAAATGTTTCCTGTCTCCCAAACAGGAGACATTATTCAGGTTCTGTTTTCAGGAACTGAATGTCCTCTAAAGAGTCAATCCCTGCAAATGAGCCAGCATTATTATTATTATTATTATTGCTGTTGTTGTTATTATTGTTTTTATTAATTATTATTATTTTCGGGAAAACTCCAGCTGTTCATTCTCTTTTGTTATATTTTAAGCTCTCTCAGGCAAGCATTGTTTGTTTTGATCTTCTTCAGAGCATTGAACACGTTCTTGGTACTAAATTAAAAAAAATGTTGTTCTTGTGACATCTAATGAAACCTGAAAATTGCTGACTAGAAATGTTTCTTTTTACCATCAGCTTATTCTCCACCAATGGAAAATCATATACTCTCTTCTGGAAACAATGGCACTTTAGAGTACAAGACATCCCTGGCCCCTATCTCACCAGGAAGATACTCACCCATTCCAAAGCACATGCTTGTGGAGGATGACTACACCAGGTCAGATGCTTCTCTTTATTTGTTACCTTTTGTGCAACTACAAAGGACATGAGTAAAACATTCAGTGCATCTCAAATAGAATACAGCATACTGTACATTTTTCTATTAATCCTTTGTTTTTAATAATCCCCAAAGAATTGTGATTACTATATGGAGGTACAGTAGCAGAATTGTATCTGTAGCTATTTTCAAGGTAGAAGAGACACATAGGAAAAAGCTAGGAGGGTTCTTTGATGCCTTGTTTTAGATGAACACTGAATGTCACTGATGAGACAGTGTGTATTTAACTTTTTATTTGAAGAGCACTACCATTCACTTAGAAGACAGAAGTTGTTCCGTTTGTAAAATGAGCACTCATTATAATGTTTAATGCCACGGAAAATGAGATTTATTTTTTTTTCTGTGCTCGAAGGGGGCTGTTCTGATCCTCTGACTTGCTGTGTCTTGCAAGTCAAAGAATCTCATCCACTTATGCATTCATCAGCTTCATAACCCACTAATTTGCATTTCATTTTTCTTGTTACATGTGATTACTATCTCAAGCAGCTTAACTTGTTGGATCAGACAGATTCAGAGCAACTAAATCATGATACATTGTTTAATCAGGACACAAGTGTGTGGAAACCACACCTTTCTTCCCTGTCTTGGCTAAAAGTTTCTCTTTTGTTTTGATTGAGAATGCAAAGCTGAAATTGCTTTCCTTCGACTTAGGAGGCATTCGGTTAGGATGCATTTTCTCCAAAGGGTTCCAAGGAGTTACATTTTTAATTAATAGTTAAAACATTGATTCCGTTAAATTGTGCATCAAGGTTTTACCTGCCCTACTAATGATCTCATAACTTCTCAAATATGCATGTGTAGGAAGAATACCAATATTAAAATATCTGGGTTACAATGATGAAGGCTCCGTCAATAAGCTCGTAGTGCTGAATCATCTTATTTGATAATGAGATGTCAGCACCATTATTACTGAGAAAGAGTTAGCAAAGTTTAAAAACAGCAAAAAAAAATGCAGCCTTAAAAGTATATAATAGCTAAGGACCTCAAGAAGTCACAGAAAGTGAAGGGATTAATCCTAAAAAGTGAGTGAAGTTGTCCTGACAATTAGAAGACCATTTAAACAGATAGAAGGCTTGTAAAGTGACAAAGAAGTATTGTTAGTCCTGTGTTTCTTTGTGTTCCATGTAGCTGATTTTAACTTTCTAGTTACTTCTGAAAAAAAAAAAAAAGAAAAGAAAAAATAGCCGTAGAAGGGAAGGCAGTGACACTCTTTGCCCAACAGTTTAGCAGATATCCAGTAGGAAGCCCACAAAAAATGGTGCAGGGATATGTATTAAAATTAATCAGGATGTCCTTTTGACCTTTTTAAGAAAGAAAGATGCATTCCTATCCTGATATTTTTAGTATGTTTTTAAACAAGTTAATTCTGCCGGTTTAGCTCCTGAGAGAAAAATGAAACACTGGTACTTCTTGTCTGAGGTATTCACACCGATGTCCATTTTGTATTATTTGGGGGAAAAAAAATGAATTCCCAGAGAAGCTGTGTATATTCTGCGAAATACCCTTGTCCTGTGTTCTTTTTCCTATCTGGATTTCCAGATTAGTGTGTTGCCTAATGAAGGTCTGATAGCCAAGGTCTTCTTGGGGCATTGACACTATTGACAGGAGAGGCTGACTCTGCGAGCATGACCTTCTGTGGCAGGCGTGTGGCACCAGCAGAAATAAGGGCGTCAAGGAGCAGGCTCTGAATGCCACAGAGCAAATCAGATGGAAATCTCGCATTTCTGAACAGGTGTTGACTTTGACCTGTTGAGAAGGAGGAGGCTATTATGAACTTTATTTTATTAGTGATAATAGTCTGTATGCTACACTGATACTCAGGGAACAAAACCACAAAGAGAAAATCAACACACTCACAAGACAAATGACACTTCTTGCCATTGCTTTTCCTCACCGGACAAGCACCATACAGCACTACCTGAGAGGCACCCAAACAAGAGCCAGAGACCAGTTTTCTTCTCTGACTACAATGACTAAGAAGCTCTGACCTTAAAAACCGAACCATTTAACCCTTGAATGCTGCTGAGATATTTTTTTAATGTCCATGTGTCTAATTATTGCCTATTAATTCAAGTGGGACTACTGAAAATGCAACTGTTAATTCTCACAGTGATTTTCACAGCTATAAACTGGGAATAGTGAATGCACTCATTCTGTTCAATGCCATAGGATTTGCTGATGAGTCTGCCATTAAAAGAAGAAGATATTTGGGAAGTCTTTGTTGCTGACCAATTGAGAAAATCTTTTGGGAATCCAATTATCATATTGATAACTTTAGTAAAACCTGTAGCTGCCTTGATTGCAGCATTTATAATTAGGTTTTCTCACATAATGTTTTATAATTAAGATGTTTGCCAGCTACTGCAGTGCTATCCATTAAAACTACCTGGTTCTTGCTGTAATAGTTTTACAGGGCTAATTTACATTGTGCTCACATAAGGAAATTTATTACCCATGCAGTCTTGCAACACTTCTGGCAGATTTTCATTTGTGCGAGCTAAAAATATTTGGAACAGTAACTTCTCCACTAAAAAAGGCTTTTGCAGTTTTGGAATTCTCCGTACAAGTGATTTGAGTGAGGCAGATGACAAGCTTTCTTTTAACTTACTTGTGATAATTAATTTATCAGTAAAGCTTAAGTGGTTGAACATTCAACTCAATTTGCCAACTTCCTCTTGCTTTTTGGTTTTGTATTTTTTTTGTTTGTTCATTCTGGTTCTAAGGGATTTTTTATGTCTATTTTGCCTAACCAAAATAAGGGCTTCCATTGATAAAAATTTGGGGGTTTTGGTCTGATATTGAATCTGTATCTGAAAAAAATTCAGTACAGTCATTACTTAATAAAATTACGGTAGAAAATAGCCTAATCTGAGCACAAGGGATAGAAAAGTAACAAATCATCTACAGTCACAAGTTTTAATGAAGCTGGATGTTGTCTTTTATTTACTGAACTTTTGTAAGTTGTGTGTATTATTGGTACAAAGTGCTATCAGTGACGGCCATAATTTACTTTTTCATTTTTCTGGATTTATTTTGAATTCACTCAGAATGGAAACTTTGCCTTTCTGTATTTTTATAACAATTATCACCTTTGAATAAAATAACACAACTTCAGGTTAGTAGAATGTGGGATGAAAAGTGGATGAAAACTGTATGTCAAGTAATTCTGTCAGTACACACTGCAAGTAAGACCTTGTTTGTTTTAGTTTCTAGTAAGATTATATTGTGCAGGCAGTGCAGGGGATTCATTGGTTGTGTTGCTGACCATTCCCTGATGCTGCTAGAAGGGAGAAACAGGATTGATTCTCTGCCTGACCTGCTGCTACAAGAAGGGAAGAATTAGTGGCCAAGGTGGTGATAAATAACAGCTGAGATCAGTGACCATGAGTTGGTTTGGTTCATGATTCAATAGAAGTCTGGAAAGATAGTCAGCAAATTATGACTGTTAAGATTTCAGAAGAGCAGACTTCAGCCTTTTTGCAGAGTTGCCTACAAAATCTCTTGGGATGCTGCCGCAGAAACATAGGGTCCATGAAAGATGGATGATTTCTAAATAAAACTTATTGAGAACCATCCTGTTGAGCACGAAGGAGGGGGATTCAGCAAAAGGCCTTCATGGCTGAGCAAAGAGCCTTCTGATGACCTAAAATGCAAGATATAGACAAGCATTGCTTCACTGCTTAGTGACAAAATCAGAAAGCTGATTGATTTGAGCTAAGACTTACAAGGGTCATAAAGGAAAACAGACAGTGATCCTGCAGGTGTGTGCTACTTTCAAAAATGAAGGTTAGATTTAAGGAAGGAAAAAGATGATGAATAGGAGGGAAACTGATGTAGTGACAGAAAATATAGAAAAAGCTGAAGTACTCCACATCATCTTTGCCAGGCACTTAAGGGCCCAGAAGGTAATTGGAATAGTCAGCATAGATCTACTAAAAGCAATTTGTGTGCTTGTCCAGACTGGTTGCCTTTCCTGATGAAATTTCTGACTGCTTGGGTGAGGGGAGAGAAGTGGCTGCCCTGCACCAAGGGGTGCCACAGCATGGGTGCTGCCTTGAGCAGGAATGCCTCCTTGCTGAGTGAAAATACAGCTGATTCCAAAGTCCCATGTCACAGCTTCCACTAATGTGCATCTGAGATCTGCTGTGGGGCTCTTGGTGATTCCTTTTCTCCACAGTTGTCATGGGGTGTGGTTGCAAAGGTGTTTCTCACACCTCTTCTGTGGGCAGGAAGAGCTGTAACATGGGGAGCACCCTATAAAACTCTTCCAACAGCCTTTCATCCAAACATGAGGAAGTGTTGGATGAACATGTACAGCTAATCATAGCTGGAAAGAAGATACGGTTTGTAATCATTTGGAAACCTTTTGGATAGCCTTTTGGGTATCTGCTGGGTTGTATGCTGCATACCTTGCTCGTTAGCCTTCTCCCAGCATGGCTATGCTCATTTGCACACATTGGCTTTGGGAAGGCTTTTGACAGTCTCCCACAGCACTCTTTGAATGCTGAGGAAGAGTGGACTGAAAGAGACTGAGTTGGGAACTGACTTAACCAGTAGGCTCAAAGGGTAATGATCATCACTTGGCATCTGTCAAGAGGTCAGTGATGAGCAGAGGAGCTCAGGATACCTGGGGCATCAGTGAATATCTTCATCAATGACCTAGATCATGACACACAGTGCACCCTCAGCAAATTTCAAGAGGATAATAAATTAAGAGGGAGTGGTTAACATGACAAATGGCAGAGCTGTGTTCCTAAGGGATCTTGATATACTTGAGGACTTGGCCAGAAGAAACCTCATAAAGTTTAGTAAGAAGTCTGCATCTCAGGTAGAAGAGCTGCACACCCTTGTACAGGCCATGAAACAAACATCTGAATTGCGGCTTCATTGGAAATGACCTGGAGGCTACTGCAGACACCGAGCTGGACATGGACCCAGGAGTGCACTCTCACTACTAGTCAGGTAATCAGCATACCAGGCTACCTTAGGAGAAGCATGGCCAGCAGAAAAATATGTTATTTTCTAAAAGACTGTGACCAGTTCCCATTCTTTGACTTCAAAAGGGCTGTGGAGAAGGTCCATCAGATTCTGAGAGCCCTAAATCACATGGAGGTTAGAGGGGTGTTGAGGGAGCTGGAGCTTGTTTAGTGCTGTGAAGAGGAGATGAAGGGACAATCTAAGAGGATAAGACTCAGTAAGGACTCAGTATATATAAGGACTCAGTAGCAAAGGTGATGAAACTAAACTCTTCTGAGTAGAGAAGCACCAATGGCCACAAGCAGTGGTTTTGGGTGTTCTCATTCCAACTTGAGAAGAAATTAAAACACTGGATGGGTAGAGTAGTGCTGGAATAGTGCTTGCTATGAAGGGTTGTAGAATCCACATCCTTTGATATTTTTAAGATTTGGCCAGGTAAAATCATGGCTGATCTTGCCTAGGGTTGTCAGTAGTCCTAATTCAAGCACAAGATTGGATCAGATGACCTATAGAGATGCATTCCAACCAAACTTACCAAATTTTCTATAATAGTAGGAAGACAAAAAGAAGTTATTTTTTGTTTTAGTCATTTTGTGGAACTTTTATTAGTAATACAGCAGAAAGAGATGTTACAATGTCTCTTTAGCATATTTCTGCCTTCCTGTTTTCAGAAATATTAAAATCATAGCCTAAAAATCCTGTAGCTTTTAGATGTTAATTTCTTCTGTCTTCAACGAACAACAACAGGAAAAGTTCCATAAAAATAAAGAACTACCATCTTGAGTTTTTACTTGCTTTTTAGCTTCAGATAATGGTAACATCAGACTTCTGTGCTTCAGCTGATAAAAAATTCACTTTAACATTTAACTCTGGCTAGATATTAAAGATTCATGGATGAAAAAGCTGAGTTATCTGTTTTGCTGTGTACAGCATGTTTGATTTCTTTTTACATGCATTTTTGCAAAATAGCATTTGCTGGATGGGGAAGAGGTGCTGGGAATTGGAAGGGAGAGGAAAGAGAACCTTTAAGTTGAAGTCTGAGGGGATTTTTTTCCGTGTATTGAAAGTAGCATTCCTCGACTACTTGGTGTTTGCTTGTCTAAACCTGCTAGTTGAATTGATAGTATTTCATGGAAAACCTTTTAAATTTTCTATTGATGCAGAGATTTGACTTTTTAGTATCAAACCGTTACAACTAATACTATGGTTTGTGTGTTATAAAATTTTCATTGACAGTTTTCTGACGATGGTTTTAGGAAGCACAACAATAGGATGGAAGAGCTGCAGCTTTTAGCAATGAGTCTTGAAAACTGCTCCCTTATGATCTTTTATGAGTTGACTTAGATCACAAGATATTCTGCGTATTATAGAAGTGTCCATTTGCTGAAAGGGGTTAGCTGCATTTCCCGTCAGTCTATGTGTGGAAATAGAGTTTAAACTCATGTTTCCCAGACAGAGAAGGTCTTCAACTGCTGTAGGTAGAACTTGCTAATGGTGAACTTCACACCACATTTATGTTACCATACGTGTGATGAGTAAAAGATACATAGAAGCCCACTGATAGAGTTATATGAACACATGTAATTGTCAGCTGACAACAATCATTCACCATGCCTAACTCAGCATATTACCTATACCTTAAAGAGAATAAACTCTATGTAGTAATATGAGAAGACTGATAATGCCTTTTATTTACTTCTCTTACTAAATAACTTGTAAGTTTGACAGATTAGTTGTTGAAGTTAATATTTTCATTCTTAGCTTTTGCCTGGGGCTGGATTTTTTATCTAGGGATAGCAAAGGTTTTATGATTGTTTTGCTTTAAAATTTAGTGTAAAACATATCTGTTGTTGCTAAAGTCATTTTAATTACCCACCATTATTATTAAACTAAATTGCATTTATATTTAACCGTACCAGTTCGATCATTTAAGGGATCGAGGGAGAATTACATGCCTTAGTTCATGTCCTCTTCTATTCTGTTAGAAATTGCTGTGCTATTATATTTTAAACACCATAATATTCCATACATGGGTTCAGAGTGTTAAGTTATGGGAACTGATGAAATGCAATATTTCTACTGTATTTATGAAAATCTGTCTAAAAGCCAGTTGGAAAATCTGCAGTTCATTTATCCCCCAAAATGTATTTGATATGTTTTTCCAGTAGAACTCTTTCAGATTCTGTACTCAGACTGCAGTATATCAAAGCTTCTCGCAATTTTGTCATACTGACTAGATTATTTTAAAAAGCCTGCATGACTGAGCACAGCATTAAATGACCAAAGCTAGTTTTCCTCCCCACTTATTTCTTCCATCTCTTTCTGACACAGAAACAGAGTCAGGAGTGATTCTGTTCTGTGCTGTGAATGCCCAGTCCTGTCAGACTTTAACAATGAAGAGACTGGAGGAATAGGGGGAGTGTGTTTGGCAAGGGATTATGGTGAGACTGGGTGTGAAAATGAGGGAGAACTTGTCACTGGTATGTGAGAATGGAAATCACAAGAAGGGAAGACTGGTATTTAATCAGGTAAGAAAATGGAATTGGAAAGAGTATTCAGGACAAGACAGAACATAACTGAAAAATAGGTGAAGAGGACTGAAGAAGCAATGGAGAAGGGCACCTGTGGATTTCAGGCTGCTGAACCAGCAAATCCCTCAGAGAGTGAGACATGAGGTTTGGGATAATCAAGTGTTGCACAAGTAGACTGGAGCAAGGAACAGAGATACACAGCAGGCAGGAAAAGTTGTTGATAAGACACTGGCAGGATCAGGCTCAAGCCATCTCTCTCTAGAAAAATGAAGAAGCATCTAAGGTTTCTGGGCGGTTCGTGATGTGAATGTGATCCCACCAGGCATCTGTTGTGTTAGTTTATTGTCTGTCTGTCTGGAGGATGCCAGCCTACTGCTGTGACTGGTTATTCACTGTCTCTCACAAGTTCTCATGCTCTAGCTATTAAATTGGCCACCCTCCTGGTGATTGTCTGGAATCCAATATGGTGTCCAATAATAGAATTTCTTTCTTGTTTAGTCTTTCATCAGTCTAAGGAATTATTTTTTAAAAAAGTTGAAGAACACTATTTGAATTACACATTAAATATTCTGTTAAGGGGAAAAAAAAGTTCGTATAACCTTAAATTGGACCCTTGGTGAAATACATTTCTTAGATTGAAGCTTGAAATTGCAAACTTGGAAAGCAACTGTTTCATATTTTATGTAATTAATACACAAATTTGATCTTAAACTAATTGTTAAAGTTTACAGATGCATAATTGCCTGCCTATTGTAAGATTTCATTTTGTTATCCAAATTTATTTTAAGTATAATAAGTCTTGACTTGGGAGAATGTTTTCTGTTAAAGTAAAAATTTGGTAATTATCAAGTCACAGATAATGTGTTATTCCTGAGTTATTCTTGCATACTTAAATAGGCCTGTCAGAGATACCCAAGTAATAGGATTTGACTGTTTCTAATACAATCACTGGAATCTACTTAGTACTTAACACTTATAAAAAAATTAATCAGATTTTGGAATATACTTTAGTGCTTGCATGGAGATTTTTGAAACAAGATAGTAGGATTGGCAGTGACAATACACACAGAAATGGCAAGTAGCATTCAATAATGCACAGAGGAACGAGATAACCTGAAGTACATACTAAATGTATCATGGACATGGACTCTTAAAGGAGCTCTTACAGAAAAGACACCTTGGGGTGACTGTGGTTAGTTCTGTGACATTGTCAGCTCAGTACTCAGGAGCAATCAAGAAGGCAATTAAGAATGAAAATAGAATCTGATAGCAAAGGACAAGAGTGCAAAATATAGTGGTTTTCTGTATGAATCTATGACGCATCCAAGTCTTGAATACTACGTGGAGGCAACTAGAAAAAAAACCAGAAGAGGGTGACAGAGGTGAGCATGGTTTCCAGGGAAAGATTAATAACAAGTAATTCCAGTATAGAAAAAAGATGTCAGGGAGAGATGGAACAGAGATCTGCAAAAGTACCCATGGCATAGAGAAGGCAAAGGCAAGTGCTATTAGCACTTTCTTACAACTTGGGTACAGGGAGTTTATAATGCATTGCCAAATTTAAAATATAGAAAATAGAAGTTTTTTAAATGTTACCACGTTATCAATGGACAACTGAGTAACAGGCTTAGAGTACACAAAGGTAGAGCTTTTTGGGTATGTGATGATCAGTTTGTGGGGTTCAGTGCCATGGGGGCTTGAGAAGCCTGAGAAAATAAAAATGTTAAAATGTGGATGAGAATAAGTGCTGGTGGACAGGCCTACTGACTACAAATTTCCTGGATGTCGTTTCTGATGTATGTGGTCCTTGCTGATTTTTAGCAGCTGAGCAGGGAAAGGCCATTCTCTGCTGGTCCTTGTTTCCCAAATAGTCACTGAAGGGGACGTGGGCCTTTGGTCTGACAGTCTCACCATTCCTGGGTAAAACAGCCTTCTTTTCCATTACTGCAACAGAAAATCATAACGGATTTTTTTTCGAATTAAGCAGTCATTTCATTTCCTAATTCCTAATGGTTAAGAATAATGAGTGTAGAATTGGGTGTAGAATATTAAAAGTTCTAAATTACACTTATGCCTTCTTGTAGGCTTTCATTTGGAAACTCGATTAAAATGTTAAAATAGTATTGTTAAGAGGAACAAGGCAATCCTTATTCTTCATGGCTGTGCTAAAAAAGCACTTGTTTTGCAGTTACAGAAACCTTTAAGGCATATGAAAATAGCAGTTAATATTGGAAAAGCTGAGAAATTATTAATTTTAGGATTTCCAGAAAGAAGTAAGGTACTGTACTTCAGATATTTTCTTCCAGCTCTTCATACTCCTCTGTCTTTCATTTAGTTGAAATAAACATGTCATATGAGTCAGTTGGTCTCATTTAAATTGACAGGACACAACCAATGAAATAAAATCAACTTTCAGTTCTAATTACCCTATTGAGCATTAAGGTATGTGGTTCTCCTAGAAGGTTATATGAATAAGAAACTCAGTCAAAAGACATATATATATATATATAAAATCATTGGTTATTAGAAGTGGAAGAGTTGATTTTTATTAAATTGCCATTAATTTTTGGTTTAATAGTGAAATACTTTTTAAAAAGTTCTTTGTGTACTTCCTAGCAACATTAGATTAGCAAAATTAATGTATCTATCTTTATAGAACTTGTATACAATTAAAAATTGCTACTTAAAAAAAAAAGTTGTAAATTTGTAGCATTGGGAGATTTATTTTCTCTCAGATTAAATTTATTTTCTCTCAGATTGTTTCCTGGCTATAGCCCTGCATACTTAATATGCTGTGAGACCTGAGCTGGTTTCTTTCCATGTCATAAAAGGTTCTGAAATGTTTTAAGACCTGAAACTGTTAACATTTAATGTGCTGTGTGTTGGCAACTGAACCCTACCAAACAGGATTCTGCAATAAAGGAAAAGTTAATTTTAAATTGAGGACCCTGCATGACGCTGAGGAGAAAATGGTTTTTAATAATGCCATATTCTTATAACTTCTGTTGTGCAATTAAGTCAGCCTGAAACAATAACTCAATGATGATCTAAAGAAGGAATAATAAGGACTGCAAACAACAAGTAAGATTTGCTTTCTTTACACAATCTGTTATGAAATAAATAAATAAAGCCAGTGTCAGCTCAATTTTCTACCTCCCACTGTTACTGTTATCTTTTCCACCAATTAGCTCTGCCTTTCTGTGAGAATTGTGCCTCATTGCTGTTACGTCTGTATTGAATAACAATTCCAGCTTTCAATTTTTTTACTTTTTTTTTGCCAGTAAATTTTGCTAGTAAATTAATTTATGGCTCTCTGCTCTTCATGCTGCCATTTAAAAACTTACCTTTGGTGTTAAGTGACTCAATTCTCTGTCCTGTGAATTGAACTGTCTACTGAGGCATGTTCAAGCCACTCTATGCTGCTACTTACATTTACTACTTGCATTTTCTGTTGCCTTTCTTTGACTGTTGTGTGCCTGATTCTCATGCTAGTATAATTGCTGCTGTCCATTCAGACCTAGTAGTTGCTGCTCTCATTTATCACAAAGCTTTGTTTTTAGCTCACCAACAAAGACAGAGAACTGCCACATACATTTGTCACTAGATAAACAGATTAAAGGCAGAAAGGGAGCAGATCTAACTAAGAAGTTACAGCAGGAGTTAGTTATTTTTCAGAGTAGACCCATATTACATAATTACTCTTTAAAAGAGATATTGCAATTATCGAAGACGTATACAGTAATGTGTGCATATTACTGGCATTTTAAGCAAATTTTTTGCATAAGTATTAACAAAAATAAAGATAGTGGATAAAAGAAATTCCATAATTTAGTTATTTATTCTTCCTCATAATAAAAGTTTCAAAAATAGCTTAGCATTTATTTTTAAATTAAACCTCTGAAGCTGTACCTGCTCAATCTGAAAGTGATGCAATTGCACATAAACTACAGTGAATCAGTCCTTAAATAATATATATCTATCCTTTATACTCTTCTTAAAGCATGCTGAATGACCTGCTACATGTTTTTAAATTCATTTGAAGAATTAATGCATCATAAAATAAGGCCTCAATGTTTATGTTCAGTCTGCCTCTTAATTATTTTTGCAAGAAAAGTTGAGATGACCTTGACTGTACTTTTTCAGAATGGCACATTAAAAACTCTTTCTAAATAGCATTCTCATTATCCCATGCTTTGAGAGAGGAAAATCTGTCTCTGTCATAGCACTGGAGAAGATGTGCGAGACAGGATTTATCAGGTGGGCTGATCGCTTTGGAAAGAAGTTCTTTCTTCTTTCTATAAGGAGAATTATAAATGACATCAGAAAATGCTGCATTAGAAGAATTATTTAATAAAGCTGGGTGGTCTTCATAATCATCTTTTTTAAAAATAGGGGATTGTTTTCTTCCAGAGTGGGTGTGTACTGTTGTAGTTAAGTATTTATTTGTCATAGAGAAGGTGAAGAATTGAGGATATTTGAAGACAGGCAGCAAGTATCTCATGTTACTTTTTGTGATTAAAGGCCTACATGGAACACAGTTTGTATGAGCAGGACAGTGATCTGCCCCATATGTTTTAATCATTCATTTACTTTATATTTTTTATCTCAACTTTCAAATATTTTTACACTACTTAATTCATATTTAACAAACCAAATTGAGAGAGAAAATAAGTTTATACTTATCTTGGACACTGGATGTTATGCACTGCTTTTTTTTTCAAATTCTTGCTTTTGTGTGCCAATAAAATATGCAGCCAGAGCCTAGCTATGCAGCTGGCAGTTGTTAGCCCGTGCATCTGAATAGTACAGAGGCATCTAAAGGACCATGCTCTCAATGACCTTGAAGAGTGGTTGAGAGAGATCTGATGGGAAGTAGGTAGCTATGGTGATGAGACTATTTCATAGGCCTTACAAGAAGTGCACTCATAATTGGAATGAGCTGATACCCTGAATCCTATTCAAACCAAAGAGTCCAAGTTTTCCAAGTTTTGAAAGGATAAGAAGTATTAATTCCTTTTCTTAACCTCTCTTTGCAGCTCAAATACAGAGCGTATGTTGTTAACTAGGTCACAGAATTACTTACATAATACCAATGAGTGGAGGGCTTTATACTCAGAGCAGTGACTTGTTTGAGTTTCCTGTTACCTTACCATCCAGCAAGACTGAATGGAGTGAAAAATGTTTCAAAAATGTTTTAAAACATGCTAACATTTGCCAAATGTTTTAAAATCTGCTGGGCTTCGTAAGACAATTTGTTAGGACTCTGTGTTTGTATTTGAAGGACTAATTTGGTCTCAATATCTAGGTAGATGTTGAATGTTTAACTTGATTTTGCTTTTGGAAGCAGCTTGTAACTGTTAGCTAACAAAGAAATCCCTCTTATCTACCCATCTCTGTGGCATGATTTGTGTCTCAGCACAAGGTTGGATGGTCACTAACTGATGACTCAGTGTACTTTGAGCATTCACAATATGCTCCAATCGAAGGGGTAGCAACACCCCCATGTCATCTACGACTCAGAGAAGTCAATTAGCTTGAATATAGGACACTGACAAGTTTTTTATGGACTGGTTAGTTCTTTAAGCCGTGGAGAAATCTCATTTTTATTCATCTTCCTGCACTGGGGCAATATTTTTTCAATATTTGATATTTGTACTTTTTTTTTCATATATTGCCTAAAAACAGAAGTGGTTTCTGAGGGAATAAAAGGCATTACTGGACAAAAGTGAAACAGAATATTTTTTCTCTGTTTGGGTTTTTTTTTTTAACTGAAAGCAACAATTGATTTAGTAAATAGATTATTAAATCCAGCCCTTTGAAGCAAGTGTGAAATATACTGATAAAAAATGATTGCTACCTTAAACATTTTTAAAGGGATTTTACAAAGTTTTTGACAGAATACATTATAACCAAATGAGTGACAGCTTTGCTATTTTGCTATTTGGTAATCTTAAATTGCCGTTTTTTTAACTGTAAAGTTTTCCCTGGGAAAGTCAGGCACAGAGAGTTCTCAAATCATGTGTCAGATTGCTATGAATAATGTTATTAGCATTAAGTGAGACCAATTTTTAAGTAAAGCAGCTACTCCTTTTCCCCCAAAGGACAAATCCAGAAGCTAACAAAGGAAATTAGGTTCTCTGTATCTGCCAGCACATCCTCGTCTGTAATAAATTCCAGTACCTGTGAAAGTCACAGCAAAATCCACACCCGTGTGAGGCATGGTGCAGCCAGAAGAACTAAAAAAGTTCATTATCTTCTTGGCCTCTTGATATTTTCAGGCTTCTGAAATAAGATTTCCATCTAGCTAATATTGCGTTACAGTGATTAAAGACAGTGGATCTTCTGGCAGAAGCGTGGCTGTGATAGCAATTGACCCTTGGCACTCTTTAGAGCAGAAATGTCAGGATACAATGAGTCAAGTTTTACTCTGCCGGTGGGCCCAGAGGTATGTGCTGGGGCCAGCGCAGAGGAGTTACAAGGTGGGAGATGTACTGTGTATATCGTGTGGGGTTTTTTGTAAACTGCTCGCTGGTCGTCTCCCGTGGATCCCTGCCTGGTTGTTACTAAAGGCTGCATTCCCTTCTCTCCTCTCCCAGGTGGCTCCTGGGAGGACTGTGGTAAGTATTGCCTCTCCCAGGCAGGTGGCTCTAGGCAGCAGGAGATAAATTTTAGTTTTGAGGTCTTACTCTTTGTATCTAACTTCACAGGCTGCTGTTTGCAACTTGGAGCAGCATTGCAAGTGCGATTGCAGTAGCCTTGGCAATGAGGTTAACTGCTTCAAATGTGGTCTGCATAATCAGATTTTGAAGGCTGAATCTGGAAAGAGTGCAAAGAACTCTTGAAATGCAACGAATTGCCTGCCAATGAGATGAATTGCTCACACAGTTTTTTACCGTCAGTGTTACTATAGGAAATGCCTCAATTTGACAACAGCTCTACTTGCAGCTCTCCCAGCTCACTGGAACAGGAGTCTGTTGTATTAACACATAATATGTACTTCATATATATTATAAATTAATGGGTAAAAAATACTTCCTTTCAGGTAATAAACAGATTTTCTTCTCTGCGGTACTAAAAATTAAAATCACAGAAAACTGTGTGGAAGTAATGTTGTTAGATTAATAAAAAAGAAGATAGCAGAATATGTGGGAAAATCATTCTCTCAACTTCAGAAATAAGATATTCTCTTTCAGTGCCACACTCCCTATAGAGCAGTTTTATGGTCCACTTGTATTGTGTATATCTTTATATGCAGGTACTTGAATGCCATGCTATTGTTATCAAACTCTTAACGGTTCCTTTAACAGCACACTTTACTTGTTGGAAAAGCCCCACTGAAAAGGTCTTGACAGAGTTACTATGCATGCTTTTAAAATGATTGCTGTGTTTTCTCTGTATTCTCAGCAACTAATATGCACCTGATCTTTTACTCTTGTCTCTGTATCACCAGGCCTCCTGAACCTGTTTACAGCACTGTGAACAAACTGTGTGATAAACCACCTTCTCCTAGGCACTATTCCCCTGTCGAGTGTGACAAAAGCTTCCTTCTTACAGCTCCCTATCCCCACTACCACGTAGGCCTGCTCCCTGACTCTGAGATCACCAGGTACTGCATGCGCTTCTTCCTCACCTCCTTTTTTAGAGTGCATGAACATCACTGGATTTATCTCATAGTTTGCATCTTCACCATAGATCTTCTTTTTCTACAGCTTGTGCTTATTTTTAACCATGCTTTCACATCTGCACCACTGGAAGATATATGCTACCTTGGTATATAATTTTGGTCATCCAAAATCCAGTGATGAACACAGGCAATGTTTTGATCCATTGGAATGGTGCTCTAAAATAGGTTACATAATATGTACCACATTTTACAACTGAATTCAGTGTTCTCTGTGAGTGTGGAAAGTGACTTCACTGAAAAGCTGTAGCAATTTGTTTTGATTCAGTCACTTTATTCCTTTGTTGTGTATACTTAATTCACTGAGCATCTTTGGGCTTATAGGGCAGCTGCCTAAGCCATTCAGAAGAAATAGAGCAAAAGATAATCACCTGCCTCAACAAATCATGGTTAAGAATGCATCTAAAATCTAGCATTCCCTAGGCTGGCTGGTCTCTGAGAGGACAGTTGGTAAAAGCTAAAATGACGAATATTTCCATAACTGAAATAATTGAGGATCTTTCTATAAAATATTGTCAGTGATTGCCTCCTGATAAATGTTTAATAAAGAAAAGCAGACTATCCAAAACTGTTTGCTAGTATAACCCAGCTGTTCTTCTATAGACTACAAGGATAGTAGTAAACCATTTACAAACAATATTTGGGAGATAGAGGAAGAGTTAGGCACAATTTTTCAATAGTCCTTCATTTGTTAGGAAAAAAACTATCATCTTTTATATTCTAGAGCAGGAGAAAAATAATTGCATTTGGAGCTTTGATCATAGACATTTTCTACAGAAAACATTTTTCAAGCAAAGAGTAATGGGGGAAGAGAAGAGCAGAAGCATGTAAGTGGAAAGTAAACTGGTAAATTAATGTAAGATACGCTAACAGGAAAGAAACCCCAGGGACTAGGAAGACAGCTGTGAAAGGCATTGCAATGCTATGAAATAGAAAGCTCCACTAAAAAAAACCAAAAAGACAAATAATAGTGAAGAATTTTACAGATGAGGCAAAACTATGCAAAAGCTGTCAGTTTATTAGAATGAAAACTGTGTAACTTCTAGAACTTGTAAAAAGATGCTTAATCACAGGTCAAAGTGAAGAGTCAAGTTGTTCAGTTTGAGTGAAGTTTGAGTGAAACAGATTGATTAATGCAATGTTTTATAGAGGTGTAAATATCTGCACAAGGGTGCCAGGCACTAACAGATCTACCCACAGTATTTTAATTTCTCTTTTATTATTACCATAAGTGGAATAATGGGCAAAAAGTAGTAAAATTACACCGAGTCTTTGGGTACAGTGTACATATGGGTAATTTATCTGTTCATGGCAGTGCTT
Organism: Ptilonorhynchus violaceus; assembly: GCA_013397565.1. NCBI lineage: Eukaryota > Metazoa > Chordata > Aves > Passeriformes > Ptilonorhynchidae > Ptilonorhynchus > Ptilonorhynchus violaceus. The sequence goes on along the minus strand of VZRJ01008660.1, from coordinate 3,224,789 downwards.
CTGAAGTTTTAGAATGGGACAATGGATGAGTTCATTATAGAAAGGCTCTTATAATGGTCCCCTTAGAAATGAAGGTTCTAACTTGGACTAGAAAGTTGAATGAGCAGGTTCTAAAGGACTTTGGGGCCATGGAGTTGTGTGCCTTGCTAACCACAGAGAGAGGTGATTCCTTGCTAAATGGTCAATCTCTGGAGACGTGACTGTCACCACTATGGAGAGAGGCTAGGGGAAAAGGATTAATATGTTAAGGCTACTTCCTGCAACCACATACTTAGATGTCAATAATCAGTGACGCCCTGGAGAACGAGGCCATTTTGCCACCTGAAGGTATAATTCAGTACATTCTTTTTCTTTATTGTTGATTGATTGAATACTTGGTCATCAGATATTTGATGACCTGACATCAACACTTAGAAAGCTGGGTATTGTTCTACTGAGAGTCAGTTAACAATTCTCTTTAAGATCAAGGTTTCATCTATCTTCATTCTACTTTGATGTAATATTAAGCTCTAGTCCCTGTATACTTAGTTTGTTTAAATCAACAGATGAACAAAAGCTCCAAAAAGAACAAAAAATAAGAAAAAAGACACAATTCATGGTTAAATGCTCTGCACTATACTGTGCTACATGCTGTTGCAGAGGCAACTGATTACTGTAATTTGTACTTCCTTCACACTGTGAAATAACATTCAGATGGAAAATATGACAGTTTTCCATGTTCTCAGTACTGTCATCTTTTCCACAGGACTCTGAATAGTTGAGTGTGGAGGAAGACATTTGAAATAATATTTCACCAAATGCCTTTGGTGAGGAAAGTGACAGCTTTACAACGTATCATGATTCAATTTCCAAATGGACTCAGTATTCACAGCTGGAGAACAGATTTTAGAAAAGTACTGATCTCATTTTAACCCTAATTCAAGTGGCTGTTCTTGCAAAAGTGTTCAATGTGCACAATCCTAAATTTCATAAAGGTGGTGTGTTTCAGGACTGTATTGTGTTAAATATTTTGAAGAATTAATCCAAAGGTCCAAAAGACCTTGTTCTAAATCTGCAGCTGTGATACCACCATCTCTATTGGAAGTCGTACTAAAAAAAAATCTTCCAGATATTGACCAGATACTTTGAAAGTCTCTCTTTATTCACCTAAATTTCTTAAAGCTCTGTTTCTCCACATTAATCACTTCAATGAACTCTAGTCAAAAATAAAAAGGTATCTCACTGCCTTCCTGCAAACTTTCTAGAAAGAGTTCTTCATCAGCATTTGTCAGCCTCAGGTTTGGGGAGGAAGGAGCAGGGATTATTTACTTGTTTTGGTAACTTCAGTTATTGTTGTATCTCAGTGCACCAATATTGGGAATCTGCTGTTGATCTGCAAGAAATTTAGTTTGACAAATGACTCTTCCAGAGGAAGAGGAACATGATGGTATGTTCTCCCAACTGAAATGTTTGTAAGCCAGCCAGCGCCTTTCAAATTGCTGCTCCAGATAATTTGTCAGCTGCTCCTTAGATGGTTGTTTTGTCAAGGCTCATTAACTTAATAGGCAGAGAATTCATAGGCCAAAGCTTTATTTGTCTATAATAAATTCAAGTTTATAACCCTTGCTTTTATGGTGGCCTGTTAGCTCCTGTGAGATTTGGAGGTCTAGAACAATGTACTCCCATTTTAGGATAAGTGTAATTAGTTTTTTGATTGAATTATCATTTCATATTAATTGATATTAATAGGGCTGTATCAATGTGCAACAGCTGAAAATCTGTACCATTGAAGGCAGGAGTAGAGAGAGAATTTTGGAGTAGAACGTTTTCCTTTGAGATCACCATATGGGAATGGATGAGGAGTATTCATGCTCTGGCCCCTGTCATCATTGACAATTATGTCGGCAATTAGAAGATTATTGGCAGCGAAAGGATATCACAGCTCATGGATGTAACACTCTTGCTACAAACACGAAACTTTGTTTCGGCACTGTGTAACACAAAATGTGGTGTTTCCAGGCTTTGCACTGAGAACTTCATTGCATTCAGCTCTACAAAGATACACTTTAAAAATGCTTTGGTTTTGCACAGAATTAACTTCCTTGTCAACACTGAAATCTTTCTGGCACTCTAGTTGCCAGCATAATTTTTGGTAAAGGGCTGCCCTGAAATTCTTCACTTTTTGATTCTTTGTTTTTACTCTGTAGATATTTGGGTTTTCATAAGTCTCTGATTATGGGATTGCATCAAATTTTTTTGAGTATATGTAGGGAAGGAATTAATGGTTGGGTTTCATTTGAAGATATTTGATGAATCGGATTAATGACAGCAGTTTTTGGAACCACCTCTACTTTCTTACTGATGAGGATTAGGGAGAGAAGATAACATTGGCACAAGGCTCTAGGGCAGAGTCTTTCGCAGAAAACAGCATGCCATTTGCATAGGTGTTCAAGGGTAACTGAGCATTGTGTAACTCTTAAGAGCCACAGGAATGAAAGTGTGCTGAAATGGATGCAGGGCATATGGGTAAGGAGACTAATGTCCAAAATCTTAATGATGTGTGATGCAGCTTCCAGTGTGTGGCTGAATCCCCACAGCCTCCTTCAGCAGGCACTGAAGAGTCACTATACTGCTGTAGTCTCTGAAGCCAGACTGCTGTATGTCTGCAGCCCTGAGCACTGCTGCTTGTGGTCCCCCCACTTAGTTTTAGGGATCCCTGGAATCCCTCCATGGGCCATGAAGGGACCACTGAGGAAATGCTGATCGCTTTTCACTGACTCTGGAAGGAAATTAAGGTAACCGCACTCGAAGGTGTGAGTGGTGAGCCTCTCTGGTACTCGCCTTCTCATTATTAATATCTGCACAGCCTTTTTCTTCACAGTAACCTGCTGGGAGCAACCTTATTGTCAAAATGATGCATATAACTGTACTTGCGTGTGGCTGCCTTCCAGGGAGGCTCTTGTCATCTTTATTGAAATTCACATTTTACAGGAGTACTCATTGTCCCCTGTTCAATCCCCTGTGTTTAATATGGGAATTATATCTCCCAAAACACATCTAGCCATATTTTGTGGGTTTTGAAATGCCTGGCAACCTAAAAGTGGGACCTATCAAACAAGCAGTGAAAATCAATGATATTATGAAATTGAGTCTTCAATTTGCCCCACACAAATACAGCCACATTTTTTGAATTTAAAACTAACTTCTACTGTTTAGTTCTGTTCTTTGGGTTTTTTGGTAGAAATTTCAAATATTAATTACAAAGTGGGAAATCAGTCTGTTTGGAGCAAATGAATGTAAATATTCAAGTATTTAAAATCAGAATTGGAGCAGATTTGTACTTCTCATTTTAACACCTTAAAATCCTCTTCTGGACTGATCTGCATCACAATTCAACCACAGAGAGCAAACTAATATATAATGAAGTACCACCACTAAAAAGCATTGCTTAAAGACAGTGGAGGGGAATAAGTACACAATTCTTTCTGTGGATTTTTGAACATAAAAGTAGGTGACACTGAGGTTCAACTTGTTCGGTGTCAATGGAAACAAATTGATCTTATAGCCACAAAAAAAAAATCTTTTGAAAATATAAGATACCTAATTAAAATAATTCTCTGTGAAGCAGTTCCCTATTTTAAAATTCCTATTTTAAAAAGTGAATAGTGTAGCTTTTTAAGAAGTGATTTTTAAGGCATACATATACAAAATGTATGCCTAAGCAATTTGAGAGATTAAACTGGTCATCAAGAGGCTGGCTTGGGTGCTTGTATTCATACTGATGGAAATTGAAGCATCTTTGCTGTTGATTTCAGTGAGGATTGGCTATGTAAGTGCTATAGCCTTCACTCCCTAAACAACGTCTTTAGCAATTCAAGCACTTCCTTAACTCCTAGACCTCTCTAAAAATGATCTTGGAGGCCTTGACTCACCGGCAGGAACACACATCACAGTGGGTGGCAAGGTGCAGCCCAGATGCATACAACTACTGCACATTATGCTTGATGGGCTTGTGCTACTTCTGAAAACAGTTCCAGATCTGCAATATTTTATAGTTATAAGGCAAAACGAAGTCAGCAGAAACTGTGTTGATTCACTGTCTAGAACTAAAATGCAGTGTTCAACGTAGATTGTCCCTGCTTGTGAATCAGCCTCCTGAGGCCTTTAAATTATTTAAGAATCTTTTGGACGTGATAGAAGTTAATTGTGGATTTTCTTTATCACTATCAATTAACAAATTAAAAAGTCTTAACTGGAACAGTTTCCTATAATTTCTGTGTAATCCTGACTCAAGTGTTCTCTTCAAGTAAATGATCCAGTCACATAACTGTTAGTGTTAATGAAAGACAAATGATGCTGCCTTTCAGTCTCAGCTCTCATGTTATTTTGTGTGCATGAATCTCTGACCCTAATAGGCACAAACATTCCTATAAACTCATTTATGTGCTTTCATTTTTTTTAATGAGGAGTCTTCTATTTTGGACACTGTTAATTAAAATTGTTGGGAAGATGCAACTTTTAAAAACTCAGAGACATGCTTGCAGGAGAATCTTAACCTATAAAGGCATAAAATCTCTACAGTTCAAGTGTTTAATTTTGTAAAGTTACAGAAGCCTTTCAGGTTAAGATGGGGTGCTTCAGGTTAGAGCTGCTGGGCTTTATTTGCAGTTGTGCTGCTGAGTAATTCTCTTCAGTTGAGCAAGTCACTTAATTCTATTTGCTTTGCTTTGTCAGTAAAATAATCTTCTCAGTTATATTGAGAATAATAACTACTATCATTAAACAAAATAGAATAAAATTTTAAAAAGAGAAAAATTAAGGTGTTCGTTCTGTTCTGTCATTTGGGAAATGTTTCGTATTTTTTTAATATGGTTTGATTTTCAGAGATACTGTGCTTTCTTGTGCTACAGATCTTTTGTTCATATGAAAATTAAACTGTATATTCTTAGCTCATAAAATAGACAGAAATATTACCTCAATTCAGTTAAATAGCAGTATTTTCTTTACTATGTCTTTATAAAAGAAAAAAAATCAGTCTTCAGTAAGAAAACATCTTTAAATCACTAGTATTAAAATTTTCCTGCTGTTATGATTACAAGCAGAGCTACAGAGAGACATCTGTGAACAAAGGAAAGATGTCTCCTTCCTTTCCACGCCTGTCAGCAAGTTCTGAATCTCAATCTCTGAGTCACAGAAAATGTTCCCAAAGTATCAAAAGTCAATTCCTAGGTGGGTTTTTTTGAATTAATGGTGAAGACTGGAACCAGGAGACTAGAAAAGTATCAGACTATTTTTAATGGGTTTGTGATTAAGGATTTTGGCCAGGGCATTGAGTCATTGGGTATGGGGAGGTTGTGGAGGATTATGACTCTCAAAATTGAAGTTTTGCCTGGTGCCCCAGAGGCTGCCATTCACCACTAGCACTGGCTACAGCACTTACTGGCTAAATACCAGGCGGGAGTGACACTTCTGACTATCCCATGAAAATCCAGTCTGTTCATAACCTAGTTCACACAATAACTTTCTTGTTTGGAAATGGTCATTTCTGTGAGATATGTTGTTGTTTTAAATATACATAAACACCTTCTCAAACTTTCTGCTCTCTGAAAATCCCTTTGAAACAGTTCTTCCAAAATGATAGAGGACTAAAACTCCAGACACAATGTTCAAATTTTCTTAGTGTTGGGAGAAATTCAAACCACATATTGGTTCCGTATCTGGTTCAAGTATATTTAAAACAAATGACAAAAATTTGTCAGAAAGTGTCACTCTGTATAGCAGTGTTGCAGTAACAAGCTAATGGAGCCATTCACTAATTCAAACCTTGTCCATAGTGATGAAAGGGACAATTATTACCTGACAACTCTCTAACGGCCACTATGAGAAATGAGTTTGGAGATTTTGGTTTCATTCCTGTGGACAAGTTCCCACATCATAAAAATCATCACTCCGTCACAGTAATTGCTAGACTCTTCGCTCATCAGAAAAACCAAGAATAAATTTAACCTGGAGAACAAATTACTCTTTTTACCCCATGAGAGAGTCCTTTGAGCTTAGAAATTAAATATTACTGTGGAGGCAGGGCAAATAAAGCTACCTGTGGCTCCCTGTGCTGTGCCTGTTGGGAGAAAAATAGTTTCCAGGGTTGTAACTGCACAGAAAAGAGCAATAAAGCTTTCTGGTTAAAGCAAAGAGCTGGGAACTGAGAAATTTGGCTTGCCACTGACAAGTTTTATGACCTTGGAAAATTTAAACTTTCCTTCAATTTTGTCCAGTTGTGAAATGGGTGGCACATGTCTACAGACACCAGACAAGCAATCCTTGGACTTAAAAGAAATTTTCAACAGGTGGAGATGTGCGAGATTTTCTGCACTGCGTAGAAAAAAAGAGTGATCATCGTACTAAGTGGAGTGAAAGAAGGAGCATAGAAAGCGGGTGGGACCTCTCATTTATAGCAGTGTAGTTTTTCAGGGAAATGCGAGAGAATTATAACAGCAATAGCCCTGCACTAGTCTTGTTATGCATTATTCCCAGTGGAATCATGTAGTGCTGATTCAGGCCCCCAGATCGTTTTGTGTTTACTTACCACCATTTATTTTTGTTGATATAAGCGCTATGTGTAGATACTTGTGAATATGTCCATTTCTGTTCATTTTGTCGAGTAAGGTCTGGCTTTGAACAGGATATGTCTAAAAACATGTTTGTGATATAGAAATCAGGAGTTAGCAGTCTCTGAGTCTGTGCTAGGCCAGTGGTACTGCAAGCCTATTTGAGGACGCTGTTGTAGAAGACATTGCAAAACTGAATGAGTTGTTTAAACTAGGTCCTCCTCTCTTGCAGTTGGTGATTTCATTTCATGTGTTCCGTCCAAAAGGTATAAAATACAAATTAATGAAATAGCAAGAAACTGAAAAAAGTTCCAGATGTGATGGGATCCACATACTGGGTCTAAAATTTCTACATAATTTTGTTTTCCTTTTCAGATTTTTTTCCCCCACTATCATAACATACAAGTTCCTTTATGGGTATATAAGGATAATAATTATTTCCCGTGGTAAAGACAAAATTGATTTCAGTAACCAAAGGTTAAAACAGGGAGATCACATTTTTCTGCCATTTCCTTGTTTTTCAAAGGCCATGCAACCTTTAACATTTAAGAAAAATGTGATGAAATTTATTAATTTCTTATGTTACTGCAGAAATAGTTGTTGATCAGTACTCATTACATTTCCTATTTTGAAAAAAGCATTTGTTGCTCTTTGAAAATATATGACTATATAACTGGAACCATCTGCAGAGACTTCAGAGTGATACAAGTAATGAAAACCGTTACACTCAAAACTTTAGGGTGCTCACCTAAATTTGGCTTGGACTGAAAGTCTCGACATAACTTTGGGGTGGTGTTGTATGTTGTTCCCTGAGTCAGTCTGACAACACAAATAATACAAAGCTGTTTATCAAAATGGGGAAAATAGCAGAGAAGAACACAATAAATTGTGGAAAACTAAATTCCGCTTTATCTACATAGTACATTTATGTACATGTGCTACAGTTAGTAAGTTGTTTTTAAATGCCATCTGATAAATACTACCCTTATTTTAGGTTAAGCTTTCATTTTGGTATGGAGAGGACTGCTGAACTTATTGATTTAAATCCATTTTGATGTAAATAAATCTATAAATATTTGTAATATTTAAGGGATGCAGAAGATAATAAAATTTTTAAAAATTTCTAAGTTATTCACTAGTCCACTGAGAGAATTGTCTATTGTAAAATGCAATATGGACTTTCAGATGATCTCATGCATCAAAGTCCAACTGATTTCAAGTAGAACACAGATTTGGAAGTACCTAAAATACTTTTGAAGGTGAAATTTGAGCCAGTGAAATACAGGACAAAGATCTATAGGCAAGAATCTCCGTTTAAGTTCCATGGTTGGCATGTGTTTACTTTTCAAACCATGACAATTTTTACTCCATATCTCAGTTTGGTTATTGAATTTTCCTTCCCTTCACATTTCAAAGAGAAAGGAGCCTGAGTATATGGTTGCTAAAGCCCCCTTTAAATTCCTCATTAAAGAAATTTCACTCCAGTTCACTCATCCCAGAATTTTCTCACTTCTATGTTTGGTGTGAGAAACAGTAACTCAGTCCTTCACAAAGAATATTTTAAAGCTCTTACTGTGGGGGTTTGGGTGGTTGGAGGTGCTATGTGTTTGACCACCAAAATTATCTAGTGATTTCTTAAAATTTTTTTGGTTTGTTGCCTTTTTTTATTTTATTGTCTTAACTCCTATTGATATGATCTGCAGTGAGATCTGAATATGACTTCCAATCTTTAAAATTATTGTTGCAGATTCCACTTCAGAATATACGTTCGGAGTTGAAAGGATAGTCTTATGTTATTCCAGCAGGCTAGGCTTGTGACTATTTTCAGTCAGTTTCTCTTCCAACTCCATACCTTCTTTGACAAATTTGCACTATAATCTTTTCATGTTAGTTCAATATTTTAAAAGTGTCTGTCTGTAGGAAATAACAAAGCCGTGCTGTGCAGGAAGACAGAAATGTTTAAGAACATTGGTTCATTACTGAGGGCTGTTCAGACACCTACCGTGCAGCTCTAAGGTTATAGAGCTCACCTACCACTACTGTCTCAATACTTGCATGCAAAATTTTCCCCAAAATGTCGTTTAAAAAAACAACACAACACATGAAAGCTATTCTGCATTTACTGATTATCAGTGTCCCTGAAAGAGAGGGTGCCTTTCTTACTACAACCTATAGAGGACCCTGGGACCTAAACCAAAATCCTTGGGAGTTTGAAAATACTGAACCTCATTTTGAAACTGAAAAAGAGGAAGAGGGGGAATTTAGAGTTAAAATTGTCACAATGTAAGTTACACAGTTACTGTAGTTCAACACAGTTCCTTAAGCGTATTAATTCGAGAAGTAGTATGGGGAGAGCAGGGAACCCAGGAAGGGGAGAGCAGAAAGAAGGATGTTTACTTATTACACACAAATATAGGAGAAATGCAAAATCTCAAGCTTGAGCTTTGGTACAAAACATTGAAAAGGCCGAGAAAAAACCTGCCATTAATAAAGCATATGTACATATGCAGAGAAGTTCAATGCCAATTTGCAATAGAACAAACTGACACAGGAGTTCATTGTAAGCCAGAGACATTATAAGCTGCTGCATCAATATGAAGTCACTGGGAAGAGGTCTTATTTTTGTTCTACTAAGAAAGAAAAGGGAAAAAAAGCAACATACATTAGGTATGCAGAAAAAGTTACAGGTTCTAAACATCCCAGAATTTTGTGAAGGTCTAGTTATGCAACTGACCTTTTTGGGTTGAATCTAAATTTAGCCAAGTTGTCTTTGTAAATTTGTATGTAGAATTTGTTAATGTTTTGGGATTTGAAAGAATTAATTCTTTAAAAGGTTTTTATTTCATTTTTAAAGAACAGCACCAGAAGCAACTAGCTTATCTGATTTTTTTAAATAATGCTTGTAGTGCATAAAACTACTCGTGTTACTGCAGAAAAAGCAAGGTCAGTGAAAATGACAAGACATTAAAATACATTTTTTTAGCTGACAAAAGGGAAGATACACTTTTAGTTTTACTTTAAAAATTAAAATTTCAATATTATTAAGGAAATACAGGAAGAGTCCCCAGGGAGATGCATAGACAATGTCTTTTTCCAAAGTATTTCCATACTCTGTGCAGAAAATACATCATTCCACAGATAATTGGAGTTGTTTGCTTTATCTTTTGAGGATCATTACAGTTCTTGCTTTTATGATATTGAAATCACTACACTTACGAAGTGGGAAGGAAGGAAAAGAATACAGTTCTACAGTGTGAGAGTACACTTGTATGTACGGTCTTGCACATCCCGAACTGCTGTTGATATGAGTACACTGATTTTTAGCAGCTGAGTTCTAAATAGCAGTGACTGTATCCATAAGACAAGCTTTCTTAAAAAGCAGAGTGAAACCATCATAATGTAAAAAGAAGGTGTATTAGCATGTGCACCTGAGCTGCCCTGAAGCCCACATGGGAGGAGTACGCAGTAGGGAAGACAAGAGACAGACTGCTCGCTGGTAGTACAGTGCCCCTGTGTAGCCCAATGCAAGACCATAGTCCTAGCTGGTTCTATCCAAGGAAGGTTAGCTGATGAAGCAGTCTAACCTGCTTCCAATAAATGCCCACATTGATTAATAGCTGACTTGGGTATCATCAGCAACGTGCAAGCAGTTCAGCTACTGATGTGATGGAGATTGCATAAGCTATAATCAGAACTCTGAGCCTATTCAAGGTGCAGTGACTAAGAGTTGCAGGTAGGAGGACTTACGTAGTATATGTGGTAAGAGCATGGCTGTACAGGCTTGGTTGGAAGTAGAAGTCTTACAGGTTTGGTTAGGACACAAACTCAGGTAATGCTGTCATTGCACCATGCAGAAGAGAATTCGATTTTGACATTTCAAATTCAGTATGAATGAAGGTTGTTCATTTTTCATATCAAACCTTTACAACCATTTCATTTATTATACTGTTTCAGTCAAAGTGTGTAAGAATGTTTGTGTTACAAAGACATCTGAAGGAAGTGATGGATTCGTGAGTGTCATTGAAATCACAGGTGCTGTGTAGAATCTTGAGGCTCAAATAGCTGAAACTGCTCCTGGTTGGTATGTTCACTGCATTTAGAAAGGGAAATATGCAAAGAGAGGAAATTTACTCTTGATGGAAATTTGAGTGTATTTTTCCTGATGGATTTTACCTGGATTGCCAGATAATTCTTGCAGTCATCACCCAACAGTTAGCATTCACATTGGTATGCCGTGGATTACAGAAATGGGTCTTTCAGCTAGAGTATTCTAAGGTGGTTCTTTGGAACAAAAATTCAGAGATTCAAACCATACTGACAATGATAAGAATACAGGAATCATGTTCTCCTGATTTCTTTTCCTTGAATTTCCTGTATTTTTTTTTTTTTTTCCTGATACAATCTTGTACTATACCAAAATGGTTTGAATTAATTGCAGGAAGGGTAGAGTTTTGTGTTTTGACAAAAGTGGGATTGGGCAGCAGGTGGCCTCAAAGGAAGATCAATACAATACCAAAACCAAATCATGTCTCAGTGAAGACAGGAGAATTCTTTGTTTGAATTTGACTTTGTTAAACTGAGAATAAACATGGCAACATAAAATGTGTTTTAAATAACACAATGCTGCGATATAAAGTTGTGGTTCTAAGTAATCACTAAATATTAAGAGGATTTTTATAAAAAACTGATGTAAATATGCTCTTCAGTAGAACAGAATGTACTGTAATTTTTTTAGAGTGGATTTCTTTCTTTCTTGTTTTCATCTTTAAATTTTCCAGTTCTGCTATTTTTGCATTACCTCTTTGAAATGAAAGAAATCAGTGTAGTTAGTGTCAACTAACAGAAATGAAACATTGATGTAACTTAAAAAATGGCAGAATTTCTTCAGCTTGCACATACAAGTGGTGAAGAGCACAAATTAATTTTAGTATTGTCTACCTTAATGTTATTCCAATCACTGTAAAAGCCTGGACATCTCATTAATCTTTTTTCTTTTAGAGACAAGGAGATAGCAAATGGAGAGAGTAAATGACTTTATAAAGATCCTAATGGAAATCCTCAGTGAGGCTGGGAAGTTTCAGACTCACTTGAGAACAGGAACAGCAAAGAAAGAATATAAATCAAGAATACCTTGCGAGACTTCAAATTTTAGCAGAGTACATATGAATTTAAATCAGTATAATTCTCTTTATGAAAATTTGAGAGATTCATTTGAATTATAAAATCACTCAGTGGAAAAAGCTAGAAGCTACCATTTGACTTGGGAATGTTGATTCGCAGACTGATTAACCAATATGCAGGAATTTGGTAGTATTGTAAAGACCCTTTATGTTTCTAACAAAAAAAAAAGTAAAGTGAATTAAAAGAAGTCCTAATAAATTCACTTTAAATTATATTAGCATTTAATCACTTAAGGCTTAAACCACTCTCTATGCAGAGTAGAGGATGAAGTGCGATGTGAGAAGAAATTATATTTTCTTCTTTAAAATGCTGGCAGTTTTACCTTTGTTCTTGGTCAGAGATGTGCATAGCATAACATTTACTGTAAGAATATTTAACAGGTCTGGATTGCCATCAGTGCAATACATAAATTGAAATAATTAATCTTTTCCAGCACTAATTTACACATTTTGCATCCACATTTAAAGGGAAGAGTTTTTGTTTGGTACTGATGCATAGCAATCTCTTATTTGTATATAAAAGGATTCTGCAGCTAGAGTAGTTATGATAGGTTTAATAATAAGATCCAAATTTAAGTAAATTTAGATACCTCAAAGTTGTAGAATGTATATAGGCCTGTCTTTAGCCCAGAAGAAAGAAACAGGAATTTAACTGTCCCACTCAACTTAGGTAAAAAATGCACATTTTGTATTCAGAAGTAATGAATGACAGAACCTCCTATGGGTTTTTTGATGTATATTTATCCAATTGTATTTGGAGAACTCCACTGGTTAAAAATATGATTATTTAAACAGGTATTTTCTAGAGTAGTAGACTTCCCTGGTAAGTTGGAAGAGACGTCTAATTTGGAATAGTGTATCAAAGGAATTTTAAACACAAGAGCCTATTGCCATGGAATTTCCTGCCAATCTTGTGAATTCAAGATTTGAAAATACGGATGACCATCCAATGCATGGGCTTATCCTCCATAATTGTTTTGTATCATCTAAGTAACCCATATTTCATACATGTAGGGTTCATTGATTTCTGGGTACTCATAGGTTTTCAGCAGAACTGCTTTGTCCCCAAAAATAATGCATGGAGAACTGAAGCAAAATACTACAATGCTGCCTCAGTTCATGTGCACAGGATAAATGTGGACACAAGACACTCATGTCCAAGAATAGCTTCCTTGTGTGGCTATTTGTTTTTACAGTGCTAAACAAAAAAGGGAATTCTGGATTTAGTGCTAGTTTCGGTTAGATGAGTTGCTGGTATAAATCCAGCTATGACCATTTGTATTGATTGATTCATGTTTCCCTGTGCTTCCCTGTCTGTCTGTTATTCAGATGTTTTCTCTTAAGCAACAGTATTTTAAATTTCAGTGTACCCAGTGCAATTGGTTCTGACCAAAACATATGAGAACCAAAGTACAAAAGTACTTGCAGAAGAAAATGATTAGTTGGTTGTTGAGGAAGATGACCTGTCAGTCAGTCTTCTGGACATCGATGTAGATGTGATTCCTGTATATGCCTAAGAAGTTAGTTAGCCCTGTGAGAAGCTTGGTCTGTATCCGTGAGAAGCTCATGCTGTACCCATGGGAAACTGTGAAACTGTAGAAGCTAGAGCATAAACAACAGAAAGATAAAACTGCACCTGGACTAGGGAGTTCTTTTTAGCTGGTATGTGTTTTAACAATAGGCAATCAGTAGTTCTGTAAACAGGCCTGGAATAGATGACCAATAGTGTTATATTATTGTTAAGCTGCAGCCAATTAACTTGCGACATGTATGCTGGAAAATAGTATAAAAAGGCCTTCTGATTTATTAAATATATAATTCTTCCTTCCACCATACCTGCTACCTGCGTGTGTGTAGTTGTGTCGTTTCAAACTCTACAGCAACAGTTGGTAGCAGCATAGAGAGACTTACTTCTAGATAATACTCTTTACTTGGTAGATGAAACTTGAAGGTAGAAGAAACATGGCAGTGTCTAAAGTAACCTTGAAATAACCCAAGAACCTTGGGTTTGCTGGCTGACTGATGAGAAGGTTGTAACTGTAAGAAATGATGCATAGCCTGTTAAGAAATACTTGAAAAGTTTAGCTAAAGAAACTCGGGCTTGTTCAGGTCTTATACTATTGTATCTTAGTGATGTTAAATTAGTCACCAGAAGAATTACAAATTGACTGCTTATCGGCTCAGTCATGCTTGCTAATTTTGCAAACCTTTTAAAACCAGCTTCCAATGTTTTACTCAAATGATTTATCTATGAAGTTTGTAACTAAACAATTCACCTTTATGACCCTACCATAGGCTTAGAGTAAAATTCTTCATAAATTCCTTCCACATTTCTCTCTTAATTAGCTAAATATCTCTTCAAAAATTGAATTTAACAGCCATCTTTAAATAAATGGTGGTTTATATGTCAATTTATGAATATAAGGATTGACATAATGGAACATATAAATAAATAATATAGCTACCCTATCATTCATCTAATCCAGTCTAAGGCCTATAATCAAAGCCAGGCAAAATTAATTACTAATGTACTTAGATAATGTTACAGTGATCTTCTCTGGAACGTGCTTATGCCTGACACTCCCACTGTGAGTAACCCCAGAATGAGAAAAATTAATACATTTTTAATTTTTTTCCATACCTAGTTCTAGTGTATACTTCATCCTTAGACCCCATGGTGTAAATTGCTCAATGTTTCCCATGAAATGCTGAGTCCAACTTCTATCAATTTTAAAAGATTCAAAAATCATGCTTCATATAGATTAGATTAGAAGCAGAAGACCTTAAACTGTTTAATTTCTTCCCTAGTCATCTTTCATTTTGACAATATGGTCTTTATACTTCTGCATTTTCAAATTGCCATTCCCTGCTGTTTGTCTGTATTCTGTTGGAATGTTGTTTATGTGCATTATGTTATTTCTGCATTTTCTTTTTTCTCTTTGTGTATTTTTCCAGGATTTTTGGGTTTGTGTTTGGTATAGCTGCACATGCACACTTGCATGCTGGGTTGCTTTGAATGACAGAGGAAGTGAGACAAAATAGCAGCTTATGTAGGATTGCATTCTCACCTCTGCTCTCTTAAAAAAGGCATATTCAACCCATATTCCTAGCTGGCACAGAGATAATGTCTATCCAAACAGGAGGGATAACATTATCAGAAGGTATCACACAGGTGCAGTAAACACAGTATCAGGAGTAGCTGCAATATGAAGTGTGCTGTTCTGATAGATTTTGAATTGTAAATTAATGGTCTTTCTGTTGTGATAGTTCTATTGTTTTAATGAGCAACTTGTATGGAAGCAGAATGTACTCCTTTTCTGTAATTCATTGCAATATACACATGAAGGTTAGTAAGCAGAGAAAAAATTGACTTGGTCCTATACAATATTAAAATTTAAATATTGGTGTGATTTTTTTTTATTATGCAAATATAATGATACAGAATCTCATGACATATAGAAATATTTATTAATGGCATGGTATGGTTTGACATCAGACAACTTTTCATTGCTGTTTTAAATAACTTTAAGTAATTGTTATTTTCAATATGCTTTACCTTAAATGAGTAAAATTTAGTGCAATGACTCCAGCATGAAAAGAATTTTATGTGCTTGGGTTTTTTTGGATGGAGAGGGATAGAAACCTTACAAATTAGTTCAATGAATTGATGTTATTTTAAGTCTGTCATTGGACTTATTTATCTAGGATTTCTCTTTAAAAAACAAACAATGAAGTACAAAAGCCCTGTGAACTATTTTTCAGGTGAAATCTTCAGTGCAAAGAAAGTCAACCCTCCCTTGAGAAGAGAAAGTAAAGCTAGGCTTTTCTAGGCACCAAATGCAGTATTGCAAGATCAGTGTAACCATTAGGATGTTATCTCTGTCCATTTTGTTAATGACAGGATTCTTCCGACAGAGTTCTGTTTTAAATTCACATTATACTTCCCTTTTTTTTGGACCCTGAATTGGAATTAGGAGTCTCTGATTCCTGAAGGGAGCTCTCTATGGTTTTATGAGTGGCATTCCTAACTTTAAATGAACTTCTATAGACTGTGCTGGAAAAGTACATGAAAATGTGAGGTCTTTCCAGATTTTTCAAGTATCTGTTTAACCATTAGTTATCTTATACACCTATTGAGTACATTTATCCCATGAAATTGAATTTTGAAAAAAATAATCCACTTCATCCGGTTCTATTGACAGTAATAAATCAGGTCATGTAAAAATTCTCATCTTAACACTTTCTGAGACTCAAGGCTTGCTGCCTGTTAGTATCGTTATGAATAATATACTGGTTTACAGTATTTCAGAATTTATGCTGTATTCACAGACTATAGATTAGATGAGCTTTTTCTTTAGACAATAGGAGCAATTTCCTTACAATTTCCTTACTGGAAAATTTACCCAGTAATTTCTTTTTTCCTCTTTCCTCTTCTCCCCTGCCCCGTGCAACTGTTAAATGCATGTCTGATGTGCAATTTGGTATTTTTGGGTTGCAAATCTTATATGATTCTTCCTATTGTGCCTATACGAATTTTCCTAAAACTGCTGAGCTATTTCTTGATTTCTATCAAAGTTTTGCTACTCAAAGTTCCTTAAAAGTGGACCCATTTTTCAAGTCCTTGCTAATGGCTTTAGACATTTGCTTAAACTGGAAAGGAATTTCGGTGCACATAGTTGTGCCATTGCTTGCAAGGAAATCTAATAAGATTTGTGTGCAATAATATGTTTCATTATGGAAGCAATGCACAGCTCTAGAAATCCATCAGAAGTGGGTTTTATGGGACAGTGGTGAGTGCTGTGTGTTGCAGCTGCCACAGAGCAGCTACTGATGGAAATTTTGCTGTGTACTCCCTGTGAAAGACTGTAAGTATATGTATGCACATATCTCTCCAGGGAGAGATCACTCACCAGTTACCATCACAGATAAAGCAGCCTCAACTCAGTCAAATTAATTCAATTTATTGCCAGTTAAATCAGAGTAGGGTAATGAGAAATAAAATCCTTCAATAAAAACCTTCAAACACCTGCCCCCCACCCTTCTATTCTTCCCAAGCTCAACTTCACTCCTGATTTCTCTACCTCCTTCCCCTGAAAGATGCAGGGTGACGGTGAAGGGAGGTTGTGGTTGGTTCATCACATGTTGTGTCTGCAATTGGTCCTTTCTCACACTCTGCCCTTGCACCACCCTGAGGTCCCTCCCAATGGAAACAGTCCTCCATGAACTTTCTCCAACATACAGATCCTTCCCAAGGGCTGAAGAGCCACAGTTCTTCACAAACTGCTCCAAACACATGCCCTTTCCATTAATTCCTTCCACAGGGTGCAGTCCTTTAAGAATAGACTACTCCAGCATGGGTCTTCTGTGGAGTCACATGTCCTGCCAGCAGACTTGCTCCAGTGTGGGTTTTCCATGGGGTCACAGGCTACTTTGGACATCCACCTGCTCCAATATAGGATCCTCCATGGGTTGCAGGGGCACAGCAGCCTCGCCATAGTCTTCATTATGGGCTGCAGGAGAATCTCAGCTCCAGTGCTCAGAGCACTTCTTGCCCCTCCTTGTGCACTGACTTTGGTGTGTGCAGGGCTGTTCCTCTCACATACTCTCACTGCTCTCTTTAGCTGCAGTTTTTTGCCCCTTCTTAAATACGTTGTCCCAGAAGCACTGCCGCTGTTACTGATGGGCTTTGCCTTGGCCAGCAACGGGTCTGTCTTGGAGCTGGCTGGTATTGGCTCTGTTGGACATGTGGGAAGCTTCCAGCAGATTCTCATGAAAGATATCACTGTAGCCTCCCCCACTACCAAAACCTGTCCATGCAAATGCAATACATGTACCTAAAATGAGTGAGAAGCTGAATGACTCCTTCCAGCCATATGGAATGAGTGGAAGAAGCCAATGACTCCTTCCAATGCCTTTGGCACTCTGCCTCTGAAGTGTTTCAGCATGTTCAGGTTATTTAGTGTCTCCAGACAACCTTAATAGAAGGTTTTTTGTAAAGTACATCTTTGTGTCTAATACATTAGAGAAGACCTGACTAAGACATTTTTCTGTACTGTAGCCTGTGTTTTCATTTGGGGGAGATGATTTCTTTTTACCCAGCAAAAACAGTTCTTGTTCTGTCACACAGAAATCAAACTGTCTCCAATTCTCTTACACCCTGTACAATTCATTGGAATGGTAATGCTTGGAAAGCACTAATGCCGGGGAGAATTAGGAGTGATAGTGAACAGTAAATGAGATACAACATTTGAGGGTATGGCAAAAAACATTAGTGATGGGGAAGTGCATAAGCATCGTGCCAAAGAGGAGGAAGGAGAGCGACAGCTGCTTTCTCCACAAGGAACTGCAAGCTCAGCATTGTGTTGGGCATGGTACCAGGTACCACGAGCTGTAGGTAATTGGGAGGCCATGTGGAGTGCATCAGGGAAGTTTTCTGCAATTTCTGAACGAACACTCCCTATTAAAATTCATGGATGTAACACTACCATCCTCTTCCACAACTGTAATTAGAGACAAAATCAGTTATGTTCATGGATCATTTCCATCCAATACTGCTTAAGCAACCAAGAGTGATGGATTTTCCTTCTTCTACCATTATCCTTTTTTTAACCCTACACACCTGCATGTTTTTCACTTGTAAATATTTTGCCATGTAAACCTCAGTTCCTCAGCTGGTATAATTTTCAAAGTAACTTCATCGGGCAGTATTTCAGCTCCTAGAAGGAGCTTTATAATTCCTCATAACCATTACAGTATCATAAATAATAATGATAACAATAATAACAACAATAGTAGTATTGTAACTGAGAGGCTGGTGGGAAGAGTTAAGCTTACTTGTTTTTAACCATAACAGAGTGTCTTGGAATGATGTGGAGATTTAGGCACCCTAGTTCTAAAGACCCAAGTCTGTTCAAACTATGAGATGAAGATATGAACAAGGAATATAAACATAGGATTGGATTAGTTTTTTTCTAACAGTGTTCCCTTGCTATGCCTAGTTTGCTCAATGCTGAGTTCTTCACAGTACTGTGTAAGTCTGTATTTACCCTACATGGGAGCTTTACATGTGGAACTGCTTCAAAAGTACATCCTCTCCACTCCTTTAAACAGCATTCCTAATTACTTTCCATTCCCCCCACATCATTCTAAACTTCTTCAGCTGTTTTAAATACTGTATCTCAAGCTGAAATAATAATTCCTCTCAAATAAGCAATGTTTTTAAAGGTTATCATTATCTCCTGCAATTGCCTCAGCCATAAGGAAGTAGATTTGAAGTCAGAGGTGTTTGAAGATAGGTACTGACTTAGGTGCACCACTAACAAAGGTGGATAATTAGCTTTTTCAGGAGCTAGAACATTATTCTGAGTCCCAACTTCACCTTGCTATTTGATACTAGTTTAGGGCTGCAATAACTCTCGTACTCTAAGTTGCAGTATGTGGCTAACCACCTCTTTTTGAATACTGTTTGGGGAAGGGAGGCAGAGAGGAAGAAGTTAGCAACCTTGTTGATTTGAGTTGTGCGAGTGAAATTACTTCAGGGAACCTGCATAGAGAGGCGTTTTGGCCCTTATTCTACATATTTGCAGGCAGTGACAGGCTAATCTTTCATTTTGTTGCTTTTCTGTTTTCCACTGAGTAGGTATTTAGCCTAGTAATGCTATTTTTAGAATACATGTACAGATGCCATTTTAAAAATTGAGTTATGTTGCTAAAATCTGCGCTTCATGTGCCTGTGCATGAAAACAGCCTTACACCTCATGTTTAGCTTCCTTACCTAAAGTGATCTGAACGTAGCAGGATTGAATGTCCAATTCCCTGAAGTTTCCTGTTTGCCTCTGATGGGAGACTGTCTGGTGAGTTTGACACTTCTAGTATGGGTCAGTAACTGTCAGTACTGGATATTATCAAACCGTTTGTAGCTGAGATAAAATTAATGCCAAAAAAAAGCAATCTCTGGTCTTCTAATTAATCCCACAGGAGTGCAAAAACTCATTTAAGTTAGAAGTTTAGCTGTTGGCAGCATCAGGAAAAGCTGGTTTCACTTCACTGAGTTGAATTAAAACTCCACATTAATGGAATTAAAGCATGTTGCCTTCTTAAACTCTTACATCCATCAATTCAAAGGCTTAGAAGCTTTATAAACAACTGCAGTGCTACCTTCAATCCTTGACATGAGAAACAACATGCTGAGAATACATCATAAAAACAAACAGTATTAGCGTTCCCTTCGCTGGTCTCTGGTGGAATTTTTTCAATATTGTATTTATCGCTCATTTTTCTTTTAGTATTGTGAATAACAAAGAATAACTCAGAGGTCTAGTTTGAGATTTGTTTTTCTTGTTGTTGTTGCTTGTTTGGGATTTTTTTTTCGTGCAGAGAATGTATTTGATAGACAAATGGTGTTTGTATATTTTTCTTCTGTGTGGCAGTTTCAGAATTGGGAGCTCCAAAGCCAGTGTTCAGAGAGGTCTCTACCCAGCCTGTGCCACGGCTGCTTCACTGCTTCTTTATGAGAAGTTGCAGGTCAATCGATTTAGGAAGCAAGTAACTTTTACACTATCAGTTTTGACTTGGCAAAATAAAGATACATGAAAACAAAAAATTTCCTAAATCAGGGCTATGGTAAATAGAGGACAACTGTTCTTTGTTGATAGAGATTGAGGGTTGAGAGAGGAAAGCTAGTGACTTTTGTAGTACTCTGTTTGTAAAGACAATTTGTCTTGGTTTTATCCAAACAAAAGAGAAGAGGCGAAATTTTAGATTGTAACAACTTTATTTCTTCTACTGTCATTGCAATAGACAAGCTTTGAGATTACCTGATTTGAGTGTCATGCATTCTCATCCCATAATGGTGTTTTTTCCATATTTTTGCATTATAGAAGTTGAAAAAACAATAAATATTTCCCTAACGTGATTGTTTCATCCCAGATAGAGGTTTCACTGACATATTGTGTATTGGTGTAGGTGTCATTTGGGAAGGGAAGGTGGTAGTTCACGTGGTCCCTATGGGGAGAGAAGGGTTTATGATGCTGCCTCCAGTTTCAGCACCACCCACACACCAGAAGTGCCTTCAGAGCATTCTTGGCCTAGAACAGAATTAAAACTAAGGAGAGTGGCTACTCACCTTCTTATTTCTATAATATTTATTGATATTATTATTCTCATAATAAACATTTTAAAAAATATGTGTACACCAGGCTGCTCTATTTTTAGTATTTAATGAAGCCATGAAATGGCACACCTTGCCTAAGAAATAAGTTTAAAACAAAAGACAAACCCATTAAAAAGCAAGGTTGGATTCTTTGCTCTCAGTTTTGCCCCTTATTATTAATTTATAATCTCATTCTTTGTTCCTTCACTCTTATGAATTGTTTTACAAGAATGGTATTTTCCCCTTCTCTCAATAAACTAAAATAAAATGGAATTAAGTTAAAACTGGTCTTTTACAGGATGTGAGATTCTTTTCTTCAGGGAAAAGCCATCTTGTGTGGCTGTAGTACTGGATAGTATACTGAAATATTGTTACTTTATATTATTAAAACTACTAAGAGGTTCATTCTGTATAATTTCAGAGAAATGGTAGCATTTTTATAAGCTTAAATGTCAAACTTCAAATACTTTGATCTGTCGGTGTAAAACTATGCCACTTACATATCTCAGTAGGGAAGTAAGTGCCTATGTTTAGGCATTCATCATAGAAAATGTTGGTAGCAGTAACTCAGAAGTTTTATTTTCTGTTGCGCTACAAAAGACATGGCAAATGCACAAGTGTATTAAGCGTGTGATGGAAACAGCTTCTTGCTGCTGGTTTCAGCAGTTTGATAGAATTCACCAGGAAGTTATATTTTCAATAAGTCGGTTAGGAATCATATCAGACTAGTATTTCTGTCTCCAATTGGATAGCTACTTGTGTCAAGCCATGATTAAACTGCACTTTAGATTTTTAGGTGTCATTACAATCATGATGATACCTTAGAAGGCATACGCTTGTATGGAGCATCAAACTTGATTTTTATAATTATGTACAAAAAAAGAGTTTTCATATCACAAGTTCTGAACTATTTTCATGAAAGAAGGTGAGGGCTCATGTGAATGCTGTGTCACAAATCCCTGGGATTGGAAAAAGTTTTCTAATGGGTGGAATGTTGCAGATAGCTGAGCCTCTCACTTGGCAAAAGTGGGGTATAAAGTTCCTTGTACATGCAAACTTAATGTGAAATTTTTACCAATATTCATATAATATCCTTCAATGTTTGTCCAACTCAGCTATTCTGCTCATACCATGATCCCAGAAACTTATGATACTCCTGAATAAGTTTTGCTATGAAACAGATAAAAAGCTCTGTAGCTCTTCTTAGAAGGGGAATATACTTTTCCACAAACCTCTGAAGCCTTCTCTCAGTATGGATGAGTACTTTACCAACATAGAACAAGAGCACAATTGCCACAACAGAAAATACCAGGAGGCAGCAGAACTTTTGTTTGTCCGGTGGCATGATAGCATGTGTCACAACTCTGTGGGCTACACAAAAAAAGGTGACATCTTTTCTGTCAGACAGGCGGTATTGATATGCTACAGGATGAAATTGGTGTAAAATAGACGTGTTGCTCACTGATGTCAAATGAAGTAGCTTCTATTGAAAATAAGATGTGCTTCTTCTGAACAAGCAGCTTGAGATGTATACAAAGCTTGAAAGCAAGACAAAGTCTTCAGTTGTTAGAATCAGTGATATAAAACTGACATAAAGATTTATTTTTATTCTGTATTTTTGATTATTAATACTGGCCCTCACTTTGTGCTGTAGTCATTTAAACTAATCAGAAGATACACACAGATCTTTGTGCTTTTTAATGTTTTATTTAAACAGGTTTTCTTGGGTGAGGAGTACAATTAATTATCACAAAACTGTCTTTGACTGTTGTTTTGTTGTTATCCATTTGTATTTACAATACTATTATACTGTAGTACAATACTGAAGTTAACACATACTGTGTAGTTTTAACATAATAATTACCTTGCAGGTTTATTAGTCATGTCAGTATAACATAAGAGAAGTTATTAAACCTCAGGGTTTTCAATAAAAAAGATTTTGCTTTCAGACAGTCTGTGTTTTGCTTAGAAAAATATAATGTCTTTTTCTAAATGTTGCGTCCTGGATTGATAAAAATCCATGTGGAAAGACTCAAGCTACTTAAAATCTGATAGAACTAGTATCGAAATTACATCATGGTGCTATTCTAGGCTGTGCATGTTTTCTTTTACTGAGCATTCTGTCTGACAATCACTGAGAATTAGATTGATAACATTATCATTTACTGTTTTACCTTCTGCTCTGAAATTAAATTTGCATTGTATGTTTAATACATTTAGTAGAATAATTAGCATTTAATTTTAAATTACTAAACTCTATGTGTGTGTATATATGTATTAAAAATCAATAAAAAAGATAAGGGGGACATTGTCTCAATTGTCTCCTCTTAATGAGAAATGAAAGGTGAATTTAAACAAGAGAGATTGTAAAGTTGAGCCCTTTTGGAACAGATGAGCATCACTGAAGCCAGAATGCTTTAGACATGTGTAATACAATCTGATTGTTATATCTATTTTGGCATTAGCTAAACTGCTAGAGACAATAAGGGCAAGAGAAACTTCTATTTCTTTAACAAATGCTTTTCTTTATTCTTCCTTGGTCATACAGTCATTCCCAGCACAGCACTGCAACGCGTCCTCCCACAGTGAGCTTGCAGCGGACCATTTCTGTGGAAGGGTAAGATCATTCTCTGTTGAAGCTGCCTGTAGAGGTCTCACATACCACTGAACTACCCACATACACACAGCTATTAACTAGATGTGGCTTTGCACACCACAGTGTTTAAGTCTGTGTGATGAAGCAATAAAGTTTCAAATTAGTGCTGATCCTTTCTTGATGCTTACACTGAAAGGTTTGGTTTTCATGGAGATGAGAATATCTGTCACGGAGATCTATCGGATACAATTCCTTCAATTCGTCTCACTTGGCTAGTGTTAGTATTTACTTGTGTTAGCTGTAAGATGGTTCCCACTAATCATGGAAATGCCCAGTAAAGCCTTACTCTGTTTTCTTAACGTATGCACGAGTTCTTTTTGACACATCAGTGTCCAAAACTAAGGATGAAGAAGTACCGATAGAGAATATTGATGCTGTGCCGGTTAATATCTGTTTATATGAATGTGTTAATTGTAGAACACAGCTCTGGGTACATAGTGGACTCCATTTTGACTAAAATAACTGGATAAAATGTGAATAAATCACAACTACAGTTAATATTATTGCATCTTTACAATATTAGAAAGGCTGATATTTAATACAGAAACACAGACTGTTTGCACTGACTGGCATAGTTTATAAAACTATCAAATTTTTTCTCCCCTCGCATAGAAATGTGGAACTTTGTAGGCATGGGTAATAACTTGTAATTGGCTGCTCTCAGCTCATGTTTCAAAGCTTTTCTTTCTTGTGATAAAAGTGAGACTGTAAAGTTTCCACAGAGGAAAGATGTCATATTGTTGTCTTTTAGTTTCTGTTACAACTGTGTTGTGGTGTAGTCAGAAAATAAAGTAGGTGGGTAAAATAATCCTGTCCTAAGTGAGACCTGAAATGGCAAATTGGTTTTCTCACAAGTCTCAATTTTTAATTTCTTATCTAGATCTGTTATTTTAAGTCTTTATTTAAAATATGTAAAACAGCTCTGGTAATTATTCACTGAAATTTAGATTGAATAATGGAATTATTCAGGAAAGGTCCGTGTGGCTCAAGCGCAATGATCTGGAAGATAATTCTGTAAATGCAGCCCTCACCATCATCCAGCCGTCTTGCTCAAAACAGGGCCAGTTCTAAGGTAGATCAGGTTGCTCAGGGTCTTGTCCAGTGAAGCTGTGACTATCACCAAATGTGGAGATTGCACGAGTTCTGGACAAGCAGTCTCAGTGCTTGAACACCCTCCTTTTGGATTTCTTCTCTTTATCTCTCTATTTCTCTCTAATCAAAAGAGAGAGTCATAATAAATTCCCCTGACTTTTCTTCAAATCATCTCATGAATAAATTGATGTTTGAAATAAAACTAAGCTTCAAGGATAATTTTGGTGGTGAAAAAGGGGGGGAAGGGAAGAAAAAAGTAATTTGCTGAATTGAGATTTAAGGAATGAAATCCTATTATGATGTCTCTGGCTTGGTCTACTGCACCAATTCAGGAGTCATCCTGTAGCTTTAGACTCCTACTGAAATTTGGAAATCAATCTGTCTAAATGAATTTTTAGATAAATTGCAGAATCTGTACTGGCCACACAGATAACTTGCATATATTTTGTGTGAATCATTAGAGCACAGAGTATCTGCAAGTGATACCACAGTCTCCTGTTGTTCAGAAGGTAGAACATCAGCTTGTAATTATTGCTAATCAACTTACACTGCATCATATTTCATTTCACATAGAAAAGTGGGACTGTTAGCTTATTCCACTGCTGAGCAGAAATGAGTAATCAGCTCAGCCCTAAATATTTCATTATGTTAAAGCTCGATTTATTCTAATGTTTTTGTGGAGTCCATGCTGCTAAGTACGTTTACAGCTAATAGAATTTGAGGTCAAAATAAAGTTACTTTTCTCTTTTAGTAACCATGTTTCTATCAGTAGAGTCCTGTATTTAGGAGATTCATTACATTGCTTTTGAGATGCACTTGTAAACATCTGCTTTACCTGCAAGGCATCCCTGGCACACGCTGACATTTGTACCCCACATGCTGGCTCTGTCTGACTGACTGTGGAGTCACTGAAGTGATGTAATTATTGGGTCCTATGAATGAGAAATTAAATTTGGGAGGGTTAAAGAAATGCAGGGGGAATTGCATTTGCTGGCATTTACTCCTTTCCACCCTGTTGAATACATGATAATTGAGCTGGCCGGAATAGATTTTTTTAAAAGTTTAATAGTTTTTTTGAACTAGGTAATGGATGAATACATAAAGCAATTTATTTTTTTGTTGGGGAGGCTTCATGTCCAGCAACAAAATGACTTGCCAGGTAGAAAAAATAAAGATGTCTTTAAAGACTATTTTTCCTTAATATTCAAGCCCTATATTCTTCACAGTGTAATAACTGTGTGTGAGGTGTACAGATTTATTATGTGTATAAAGACATGAACTTCAGTGGTTTTTGAGGTCATCGTTAGCACAATCTCATTAGTAACTTCCCTAATGGTTTAATTGCATGGTTTAAAAAACAAGAAAACTCTCATGTTTGAATTTGAAAATGTTGTTGAGTTTTTTGAAACAATTTTACTGAACAATCTTTGTTGTGATTATCCAAAATAAGAGAAATATTGGTTGAAAAGCAATCCCTGGGTTTTTTTGAAATCCTGCTGTACTAACACACAAAGCTTTAATGTTAGTGACGTCTGACAGCTTTCTCTCTGCAGCTGACATCCAGAGTAAATTGAATTTTGTATGCTATCAGCCATCTCTTAGAAACTGGGATTTCAACTAATTTGGTCCAGTGTTTTGATGGAAATATTACACCTATTTGTCAACGTGACTGAGTGTCTGAAATATATATAAAAAATGCATAAATAAACAGCATTTGAACCATGACTAAGGATAAGAATTTTTATTCTGAACAGGATAGATATCACAGACCACTTTGTGTTTCAAAAGTGTCTTCTATAAAGTAATTTTGGATGCTTGCTACTAGCGGCCTGTGTATTGATATTTTGAAACATGGCTTAGAGGCACTGCTATTTTTAGTTATTCTCTCAGCCTTTGAACACTTCCTGTCTCCTGATAGTGCAATTCTGTTGCCTCTCACCGGTTCCATCTCATCCAGCTTTGTTTACAATCTGTAAAGCTGGAGCATTCATGGTAAATAGAGCTATTGAGTGCTGTAAGTAATAGTTGTTAGAAAAGTGGTTTCAATATGGAACCAGTAGTTTTTAAAAGCAGGATGCAGAGCTAACCTTTCTAGTATGGAGTTGCCTGTGCTGGGTGTAGCAGGTGGAACAGAGATGCAGTTTTCAGGATTTATTTTGATTATTGGCATGTAAATAATATTCCTCCTTGGAACGGGGAAGAGAGACAAGCGATTATGTGAGACAAAGTATAAATGAACAAACAGACAAGAATAATCATATCCCTTATAGAACCAAAGAGCATATTAGCTGTCCGACATTATCACTCTAGAAATCAATGAGATTTCTCCAACCCAGCAGAAATACTTCTGTGCATTTAGAGTAAATGTCAGCTGTCATGGTGAAAATGCAGACCAATTTTTCAAATAACAAAGATTATTCCTGTATGCCAATTCCATCTTGCTATCTGCAAGCAGAAAACTTTGCCTGGTGTACAGGCTTTAATGTCTCTACATAGGATAAAATGAAAGATTCTTCATGTCCAGAGGTCTTCCTACAGAACAAAAATAGTTGCATCAGTCCGGTTGAAGCCTGGCTCCCAGTAGGTTCCCTCATATTAAATATACTTTAAAGTTTGTGACAAGTTTGACATGATGTTTGCAGAATAAATACATTAAAATTTTAGTCAGTATTAAAATTAGAATAAACCATTGCTTCTACACATTCAACAAACAAGAAATGCCAAGGAATCCATAGTCAAATAAACGGACAAAATACTTGTTTCAAGCAGAAAGGGCAACTGTAGTAAGCAAAGTGATATTTTGCTATGTGGTACAATAAATGAACATCTTGTTAAAGGCTGAATGCTTAGTTGTTTGTATACCAGTATTTAGTAAAATGAAATAATAAGTCTCTAATCAATTACAGGTAGTGATAATGAATGCTCTGCACAAGACCAAAATGTTGTTTCAGTTTATGAAGCCAAAGTTACCCCTCTGGGCTGTGATGATCAATGTGACAGCAGTAGATAAGAGGAAGGTTTCCTTATTTTTTTTATTTTCAATCATAATTGAAAGTAGGATAATACTAATTATAGTCACAATCAGGGATCAGACCTCACAGGGTCAGGTATAACACTGGTGTGTACCACAGGTGTAACACTGGTGTGTAGGTGCTATGAGATGGTAAAGGTCTGGGAACTGGAGAGAGGAAGGTCTGGCAGCTCCCTACCACTGCCAGGTCCTGGTGTTTTGGAAACTGTGCAACAAAGGCAGATGAGAGGGAGGGCTGGGGAGGAAAGCAAGGGGTGGAGTGGCTTCACATCATAATGGAAAGATGTTGCCAAGCCTAAGAGGGCAATAACAAGCGGAAAAGTAAAAGCTGAGATGCAATATAAGTGATATTGCAATAAAACAGTAGATCAGAGCAGTACGGACGGATTTTTCTCTAAATTGAGTGAAGCAAGTGTTGTAGAAAATACGAAAGAGAATCTATATAAGGAAAGCTTGGTTTCACTAGAACTTGATATCTTTCAAAAAGCTGTGTGTGCATATTCCAGGCTTTCAGCCACTTAGGATTTCATATTCTCTTGTTTGATAAATCAGATTTTAAAACATCACACACACTGGCACGTACTCTGTACCTCCAAGCTTCCTATGTTAAATGCTGTGAAGAAGAATGAGCAGTCTACTTGAACTACTTTTTTTAGGTCCTTCCAGTATGAATCTCCTTTGGTTGCCAGAAATAAACACACAGTTATTTATCAGAATTTTTTGAAACATGAGAGGAACACTAGGAGTATTTTTCTGAAAAAGAAATGGCTTGATTAGCCAAATGACACTAAGGTAACTCAGTGCTCTCACAGTGAATTGTCAGAAGCTAAACATCATTTTTATGCTGCTCAAGAGAAGGGGCTTTGATGCCGTAAATTTGGGGTGGTTTTTTTCATAGAATCACAGAATGGCTTGATTTGGAAGGGACCTTAAGGGTCATCTAGTTCCAGCCCCCCTGCCATAAGCAGGGACACCTTCCACTGGATAAGATTGCTCAGAGCCCCATCCAGCCTGGCCTCGAACCAGGGATGGGGCATCCACAGCTTCTCTGGATGTTCCAGTGCCTCACCACCCTCACAGTAGGCATTTCCTTCCTAATATCTAATCTAAATCTACCCTGCTTCAGTTTAAAGCCATTTCCTCTTGTCCTATTGTCCTATCCCTGCATGCTCTTCTCCCTGGTGTACTAAAATGTGACTTTAACCAACTAATACAATTTCTTGCAATTTCAATTTTCCGTCCTGCTATTTGCTACTTTAAGTGGCTGGGATGAGTTTTGTTGCATTATATATGTGTACAGAAGTTGTGGGGCCTTACTCGGATATTGATGCTACCATAAAGCAAGCAGTAAGATAAATAAATATTCTTCTGGGCTTTCTGTAATGTGTTACTGTAGCACCAAACCAACATGTGCATGAATTTATGTATGCTTTCAAATCCTTTGTGAAGAAAACAGCATTTGG
>VZRJ01008660.1:2907186-3195566 GCA_013397565.1 Ptilonorhynchus violaceus | reverse complement strand
CAACAACAACGAAAAGAGAAAAAAAAACCAAACCAAACAAACAAAAAAAACCCAAATAAAAGCCAACCAAAAGAACAAAAAGTCTGCATCCAAAGCAAGATCAAAGTCATATTTCTAAGTCTCTGCAGATTTGGAATACCTCATTGATTGTATAAAACTGAAGTCTCTAGGGTCTGATATTTGAAAGCATCCAGTGTGCTTAATATTTCCGTAAGTGTTTCAAAAAGCACAAAATCGTGTCAGCACTCCAATTTTATAGATGCTACAAAAGAAACAGAAAGACAGAGCTGTGTCAATGTGAGATGAATACTAAAACTGATTCTATTCTTTAATGTAGCCAGCAGCATAAAATAATCAATTTAAACGTGGATTTTCTTTCCATTAATTATTATAAGAATTACTTGTTTTTAGAAAGCTCTTCCCCTTCATTTATCAGTCTGGTTTTAATCTCTTAAATTAGATCTATAATTACTATGGATTCCAATCTACAGAAGAATGATAGGGATAGTCACATTTTTTGTCTTGTCATTTTCTGTTTGTTTAAAGTAAACTGATCAAACCAAATATTCAGTAGAAATGTGGTAAATAAATAGCATTTGCTGTTTTCAAGATAATGAACAAACATGCATGAACTAAAAAAAACCTGCTAAGGAGGAAAATGCTGCACTTTGATTTATTTTTCATAATTGCATTTTTATGACAGAAGAAAATTTTCTTGAGTGTCAATGTTTTACCCTCTCTGGTCTGTTACTACTTACTGGTTTCAAATATTAATTTAGTAATCCTTTGCTCTTACATGAGGCCTGCAATTTATAATGTGATCTACAGAATCTGATCTGATGCATTCCCTAAAGCAAGTAACCAAGTCCATCCAAATTGATTCTGCCATTGATTTCTCAGCCTGTAAATTTGTGTGGATTGCAG
Source organism: Ptilonorhynchus violaceus (assembly GCA_013397565.1). Classification (NCBI taxonomy): domain Eukaryota; kingdom Metazoa; phylum Chordata; class Aves; order Passeriformes; family Ptilonorhynchidae; genus Ptilonorhynchus; species Ptilonorhynchus violaceus. The sequence goes on along the minus strand of VZRJ01008660.1, from coordinate 3,194,642 downwards.
CACTTTATTTACTTCTTTGGTCCTGGCTTTATTAATGTGAATCTTCCTTTCTTCTTTCCCTATCTTTTTATTGTCTTACCTGTTCTCCTTTACAGATGCACTATCTCCCTTTATCCTGCTCTCTCTTTTCTGTGCTCTTTTCTTTCTTTATTTCCCTTGTCTTTTTTTCCCCCTCCCTTCTGCTGCCTTCTGTCAGTCTAGGAATGTTTTCATCTCACACTCCTTTCTAATTTCTGCTTGATTTCCCCTGCTGCTCTTCTCTGTTTGTATTTGCTACAGAGCTGCAGGAGGGTATAAAACATGCACACACCGAATTAAAGTGCTAGTACACTTCGTTAGCACCTAGAAACTTACCTTCAGCCCTATTTATCATGGAAGAAATTGTAAATGGGATAAGTAGTTAACGCTGGAGGCAGAAACATGCATTTCAGAAACACTGGATGTCAGACTGTTCCTTTTTCCAGGGTAGCTACAGAGTGCCATCTATTGTCTTCAAATAAAATATTTTCATAGAATCAAAGAATATCCTGAGTTGGAAGGGACCTGCAGGGATCATCGAGTCCAACTCCTGGCCCTGCACAGGACCATCGCCAAGAGTCACACCATGTGTCCGAGAGCATTTTTCGAATGCTTCTTGAACTCTGTCAGGCTTGGTGCTGTAACTTTTTTACCGGATGATAAAGTATGTGACATCCTCATATTTGGCTTTATCTAAACCAGCCTTTTCAGTGACTATTGATAAAGCATTAATTTCTGCATTATTCTTAAAAGATCACCTGGACAGTGGCTGGTATTGTAGTTTGTTTGCTTAAGAAATTTTATATCAAATTTTTTATCATCATAAGTCCTTTTCTTCATTGTCATTCTAAGTATTATGCAAGTGTGAACAATTACATATTTTAAAAAAATTATTATATTAAGGTGAATTGGCATATACATTCTACTTCCTATAGCTTTTACAGTGCAGTCATGGCTAAAGGTCATTTTTATAATGATGACAACACCACTTGTGTGTTCTTGAGTTCACCTTTCAGATTCTGCAGGATACTCAGATATGAAAGAAATATGAGGACATGTTATGGATGGTCAGCCTCTATACAGCCAAATTTGAGTCATGACCAAAATGACCTGATTAGGCAAAAGAGCAGGAGCTGAAACCCATTGCATTCTAATCACAGCTTCTGACATTTCTCAGTTATTGTCTGAACTTCCTCTGAACATAATCATCCAAGAGCAGAATGTGAATTTTGCTGTCAAAAGGCCAAAATTATAAAACAGCACTGGCAGCATTTTAGGCATAAATCTGCTGACTTGATCAGAGACAGGGATTAATAACTGGGCCAACATTTTGTTGAGCTGCACAGCTTACTATTCAGTAGATACCCAGTTGTATTGACCTAGTTTTGCCCATAGCACTGGCTTTCAACTATTTGATCCAAGCTGCCTGTCATATGTGAAAATACTCATTTTCATTTTGAACAAGATCTCTTCTGATTTCTCACCAGCAGAGCATGCAAATGCATTGGTTTGACTTTGCTGCCTCTTTTCTCTCAATATTCTGGTAAATAATAAATGGCAGTTGCTCAGTCCTTGCAAAGTATTTCTGAAGCGTAGGACTCAAAGATGACAGGAGTCACCATATCATTTTGTGGATGAGGAAACCAGAAGAACAAATGAGTTGCCAAGAGCACTCAGCAACGCTTGGGCTAAGAAGGGAGGAGAAACCATGTTTTCAGCTTACTGTCCTAGTTCTGCTCCAACCCCCAGGCCACACTTCTAATTGAAAACCTGTTTGGACTTCCTAGATCTGGATCACATTGTGTCTGCTCTGCTCATATTTAACAAGGTATTAAAGGAATTGCTACAAGGCAAATCAACAGCAACAGTCCCAAAAGAAAAGAAACTCTTCCTTTATTTTCTGATTCCTAAAAATACTTCAAAAATCTACAGACTCAAGACAGTAGTTAAGAAACTGTTAAAAAAGTTAAGAGATGAAGGACTATACAGAGTAGGACTAACACTTTTCTTTAGTTTTCTCTTTCAAAAATACTAAGCTTTGGTTTCAGAAAGTTGAGATGTTATTTCAACATCATGTTCAGGCTGGGGATACCATTTGGATATTAGCACTGGGCAAAGATGAACAAATGCCTACTGATTTCGGAAGTACCATGTCAAGATAAAGACTCCAGGTATACAGCCATAAGTCTTAACTCGCGTCAAATAAGGCATCCTTCGATTAATCACTTTTCTTCCTTATTTTTCTTTTCTTTAAACACAAAATGGAAATGAAAAAGCCATTTGTGTGATGTAGAACTGCTGTGTAATATGGAGGAAATATTGAATCTTTTATACAAGAAGCATGCTGGAGAATGTTGCTGTATGTGGTGTGTGTTTGTGTTGCTGGCAACTTTTATTTGTAAAATTAGAGAATGAGTAGAGCATCCTGTTTCTCTGGGAGGAGTCACAGACACTTGTATGTGTTTGGAAGTACTTGTAGGGCTGGTCTTAAAATTGACACATACTAATATAACAGTATTTACACTTTTTCTGAAGATTAAGGTGTTAGAGGGAATTGAGATGGGGTAAGTACCAATAAACACAGAGTGTGTATGAGTATGTGGTTGTGTGTGCTTATGTGTCCACAGGAGAGCCAGATCTGAGGCCTTGTATGTAGAGACTGGGAACAAGAATATTTGGGGCCCTTTCTCAAGAATGCTAATGTGATTGCTTAGGAAAATTATCTCTTGACATAAGTTTTCCCATCAGTTTTCCGGACATCACTTTTCGCAAATGAATGTTATGTTTGCATCCTTTGGGGCATATTTTCAGTTTACAGATGAAAAGAGCTGTGTGAGATGCACCTGTTATTATTTTATTGATTTCTATCATAATTAATATTTTTTTAATGAGTACGGCAAAAGCAGGTATCCCTTGGGCAGGTTCAGTGATAAAGCTGCAGTGTGACTTAACAAATGCAAGATCCTGATAATGTCAAACTGGAGTTTTTAATGAGATTCTGCTGTATTAGCTTGATCATATAAATGTTATTTGCTCCAAATCTGTCAGGATCAAACACAACTGCCACTGCTTTGCCTGGAGTTTTACGGTTTTTTCTTTATTCATTTGTTGCAAAAGCAAGACTAAAATTTAAACTAAAAAGATACCATAGAAAGATTGATTCTACTTGTGTATATAGTATTGCTACAAATTGGATTATTAAAAATATTCAGTGTTTTGTTTTTTCTTTTAATAAATCTGTCACTTAACAGAGTGAAGATTACTCCAATGGGCTGAAATTAATAGAGATGTTTGGCAACAGCCATGAGAAAAGAAAAATATGGTTGATTTCTACCTCATCTATTCACCAGTCAATAGATTTATGTAGTTTGTTAAATGGTTTCTTTAGACAATAACAGACCATTGTGTCTTAAGCAAAATATAGTATGCTTAAGATGCTACGAAAAATGCATACACAGTAAGAGATTTGAATGCATAAACATTACCATTTTGTTTCTATACAGAGAGCCTCGAAAAATCATCCTGCACAAGGGCTCCACAGGACTTGGTTTCAACATTGTGGGAGGTGAAGACGGGGAAGGCATTTTCGTGTCTTTCATCCTCGCAGGTGGGCCTGCGGATCTCAGTGGAGAACTGCAGCGAGGAGATCAGATTTTATCTGTAAGTATTTCTGTTGGGCTTTCCTGACCAGCTGCTTCATCTTGTTCTTTGTCTACACCCAAAGAAGTCTTTTTCGTTTCCATGTTGTGAAATCAGAGCTGCAAACAGTTTATTCCTGAAAATTTTGGTTATTTTGCCCTTGGGCTTTATTGTTAGTGGTGTTACTTGCACTTAGCTGGGAATGAGACTTTTCTCTGCTTAATGCTACCTACAGTATGGTGACACCACAGAGAGGACGTAAGCACAGTACAGACCTAAGCATCTCCCAGCTTGGCCCATCATCCAGTTCCATTTTTCCCAAAATGCACTACTGAGTCCTTGAGGTATTTCTCAATTTCAGCTTTTCTTGGAGGAGAACAAGTGGTAGGATGAAATCCTCTGTACTGAGGCTGCCATCTAGTGTGCACTCAACTGCTTAACAAATGGCTCAATACAACAAGGAGATTAATTAGGTTATGTTAATTATCTCTGTGCCTCTAATGAATTTGATGATCCCTCTGAAATTCTTTTCAAATTTTAGTGGATAAACTGCTTTGTAGCCTGAGGTTATATTTTGCATACTTAGACTCAAAAACATCTTTTTAATTTTTCTTTCATGTATATATTGATATCACACATTTAAAAACCAGAACATTTATGTTTTAGGCTCTGTCAAGTAATCGAACTTGTGACTGAAACAATCTGAATTTAAAGGATTTTGAATGACAGTGAAAGCCTTGAAAATGTAGTTAAATATCCATTCACATTATTCACATTCCTTACAGAAAATAAAAAAGAAGTTATCCCAGATTTATACAGTTGTGACTTATTTCACGTGAAGCACATCAACAGCCTTAAGGCAAAGAGCTGAAACATGGGAATTATTTATCCCAGATAAATGATGGACGCACTAGGCTGCAGTATCACACTGCCTCCCACTGTCATGCTTTCTATCCCTGTAAATACTGCATCCTTGGCTGCAATTTGGTTAGAGGTAAGGGTGGAAGATGACTTTAGCCTGAACGGTTTGTGATGTGGTTATGCAGCAGTTTCCTGGTCAGTGTTTAAATTCGTAAGAAAGCTGGATATGGGTTTCCTTCACTGCTAAGGATTGTCTTGGCCTATTCTATGAGAAGTGAATTTACCTTCCACCTGTCAAAGTTTTGGTGCAGAAAGGTAGCTGGAGCTGTTTTGCAATATATATATAAAATCTGGTAAGTTATCACCAAAGAGAGGCAGTAACCTGACACTGTGAGGATCATAATAGTGTATTTTATCTAGACCTGTTCCTTAAACATGCTGTAAGAAAAAATAATAAAGAGCAAGTAAAGAATGTTTAAGTGCCTTTGTGAGTTGACACAGGCAGGCAGCCGGAACAACCACAAAACTGCAGCTGAAATGCAGAATGTAAATTTATTTCTTTACCTCGCTAACCGAAGGGTCCTGAAACAGCACCCAGGCGGAGACACATGAGCGGGAATGCAGGAACCATCAGGCTCAGTCCATCCTGAGGGGCAGCAGGGCTGCTGCTTGCACCCATTTATTGAGGGCCCGTGGAGTTTACCACCATGCTGTGATATTCCCTGTGCTTTTTATGATCTCTGAGCTTTGATCTTCTCTCTCCCAAAACAGGGAGCTCAAGCACTGTCCTTGACAGTGCCTCCAAGTCTCTCAGAACATCTACATTATCTCTACACAGAAATTCTAATTCTCAAAACAGACAGAGGACAGACAGCAATAGGCATAATATATGGGATTCTTCCCACTGTTATTCTCCAGGCCTTGGCGTTTCCAGCTGCAAGGTCACTTGGAATCTACCAATCTCCTCTCCATTCTTCTGCTTTTAAAGCTTTCCTCCCAACAGTGCCTTAAAGAGCTCTCCAAGTAGAAATTTGTAGGGAACTGCAAGAAAACCAAAATAGACTCTTACAAAGTTATCAGTATGAAGAGATAAGGAAGGCAAAGGCCTGTGTGAAGAAGAGCACAGACATGAAACCCAAAGAATAGAAATGGAAATTTCTTCAGGACAATTATGCAATTTATTTTTCTTCGATTAGATGCAGCAAAATAAGGCTGATTAGCAGAGAATAATGAGATCAAAGCCTTTCACAGTACCTTGTATTAAAAAATCCAGAAGTTCAAATACAAGTTTAAAAGTCCATTTTCCTTTATTTTTAGGCAGGTTATATTTAGCACTGTACAATACAGCCACAGGAGAATTTTTAACTCTTAATTTTTGTCTGTTTTGTAGTGATGTTTTCCATAAGTTCTAACTAATGTTACCAGTGTTGCATCAGCATTTACTTGTCATGCAAGAGTTGTTTATTTGTTCATTGAGCAGAGAGGGATGGAAATTATTACTAAATTAGACTGCGTACGTATCCCCAGGCAATCACCCAGTCAGGCCCATGTTATTTAGTCACAAATAACGATTATGGATCCATTTTTCCATATTCAAACAAAACCATTTTCAAGCACAGAGCTCATTAATCTTGTACCATTATCTAGTGAAGGGTCCCAGACACCTTAATTTCATAAGAACTGCACAATAAAGGTCTGTTTCTCTCTGTTCCTTCTTGTCTCATTCCTCAGAAACACTTATTTCCTTACAGAAATAGTTTTCCCATTTGTTTCTCTAAACATGGCAAATCTGATTTACAAGAGCAAATAGTACCCTCAAAGCTGCTATTTCTAATTAGCTGAAGCTTGGTTGAATTTCTTGCAGACAGGAAGCATAGTAAGTGATTTAAACTTTAGAGATCTGGATTTCATTTCTCATAAGATTGGTATTGCAGAATTACACTGAAGCCACAAGACTTGTTGTAATGTGATATCTTACATGTTTTGAAAACCTGCTGTGACTTGCTTCTGGCCAATCCTTCTAGTATTTATTATCTTTCAGAATGCTACTTCTTTCATGGCTTTTGTTGTCCCTTGCGATTGCAAGGGAGTTGGACTAGATGACCTTTAAAGGTTCCTTCCAACCCAAACGCCTCTATGATTATATTTAATCAATTTAATCAGTTCAGCTCCTGTCCTTCTGTGTGACCATAGGCAAGGTGCTTCATTTTGCTAAGCCTCAGTCTCCCAGGCGGACAGTGAGGATCCCAGACACTCTCCTAATTCATGCCTATGCTGTGAATATGGCAATGTTGACCGGCTGAGAGCTGCGTATTCTCACCTTTGGGAATGTACCTATAAAAACGCCTAAAATAGACTGCAAATCCATGAGTGAGACCCACCAAAGCTTTGCCTTTATATGTGTTGCCTTGGAGTGACACACTGAATACATACATAGTCCCAGAGTCAGCCCATAAGGCTTAGACAAATCCCATAATCTCTGCCTCTCCTTTTGCCTGACTGCCGGGTGTGACAGGGAGGGGTCCAACCCTACAGTCCTCCAGGAGCACAGGGAAAGATAGAGCCGCAGACGCGGCCCCAAGGACGAGTGAAATTTGAATTAATTTTTCCCAGTTTCCACCAGGTGGCATCCCAGGATCAGTAATGACAGCAGTCTGCCTTTGGCTAAAACCTTAGGAAAAGCAAGGATAACGGGGAGGGGGGGGGGTCTGTTTTCAGTTAATTGTAAATGTTTAAAAATTATCTCAGAAAGGAGGCTGATATTTCCAGTGCTTCTGTGCAGCGGGATCAAATGAATCCTATCTGAACCTTGAAGGTCAATTGAAGAATAATAGAAAATCGTCTATGTCAAATAGTTAAACATTTCAAGTACCACAAAAATGAATTATAGTGTTACATTTATGAGAAGATGGGTTTTCCCCCTGAAAGGTAAGATTTTCTTAAAATCTGGGGTTTTTCTGGCTGTAATTCATCATGCTCTTTTGAATTTCCATCAAACTAAACATTTTTTTTCATTTCTGAATGTCTTTAAAAGGTAGTAACACATACATCCCCAGTGTAAGTTCATCACTAAAATAAAATATATGCCTCCCTATAGTATTTTCCTCTTACTAAGTATTTTGTAACTATTATCAAGTAGCATTTTGAATTCCAATTTACGTTAATGTTTGATTTACTACATACTGTCTGCGCACAGATTAATTTTCATCTCAGACACTCATAGCCCAAAGGAAGCAGTTCAGAATACCAATGGAAGAATTATTTCAATTTTAGAGCAGCAGAAATGAGAAGCCAGTATGTTAAATGATTTGTTTAAAATCATTTTAGAAGTCTGGGACAAGTTTAGAGGCTGCTTGAACTCAGATCCCCATCTGTTAGGAAAATGCAGTCTTCAATAAAAATAAAATGTAATGTTCCTTTCTACCATTCTTGCAATTTTAAGTTCCACTTCCAATGCTAAGGAATATTTTGACTATTAAAATAGCAGTGGGAGCCCAGTGTTGGTTAGACAAAACCAACTGCATTAGAACAAATTATTTCCATGAGCCACACGTGTAAAATGGCCACGCATTGTGCGTACACCCTGACAGAAAGCAGTACAAATCTTATAATTTTAGGAAATATGTACATAGTGAATACATTGCAATCTTTCAGAGAAATTCCTGGGGAGGCAGGAGAAGCAGTATGGTCCTCTTAAAAATAAAATTGTTACATCATTTTTTGCATTACAATCTCAAACGAAAATTATGATAAAACGTAATTCCTTCTCTTAGGTGTCTTAACCTGAATGCTTGAAAGCACTTTCAGTGCCACATGGGTAACTTTATCAATAGGTAAAGGATCTGAAACACAGAATTAGTTTATACATGCAAGTTCAGCAGAAGATTCAGATTTACAGTTTCACACAAATAATTGAGTGCGTGTTGCTCCTTGAATTCCTATGCTGACATTTCTTTTCAAACAGTTTTATAATTTTCCATAAGGCTGCATGAAGTTGAAATGGTATACAAATGAGAGAATTAAGGTGAATTAATAGGCATGGGAAGTTAACACCAAATATTAGCATTTGAATCTTAACTTTTGAAATTACTGAATTTTATGTCTTTGAACAAGATTAAACGTTAGGTTAAGATGCTTAAATTCAGACACCTACATGTTCACTAGGTCTCTGGTTGCCAATAAAGTCAAAGGAGGCTGGAGAACAGTTCAGCTGGCCAACTGTGAGCTGTGTAGAGCAAGCTGAATTGCTCTGTAAGCTTTATTACCTGTATTGACTTTAAGCTTAAACTCCTCATGCATTTATATCTATATTTAGGTGTCTTAAACACACATTTCATGTGTGTTTGCCCTTCTACTATATATTTGCTTTTTCAGGTAACATCATGCTTCCTTAATCACAAATAAAAGTAACATAAAATTGTGAATCATAAAAGCAGTATCAGTTTTATTTCATTCTCCTGTAAAAATCTTTATGTTCACAGTGGCTGGGTGCAGCATGACTTTGGAGCCTGAAAGTAGAATCAGGAGAAAAAGTAGACTGCTTGCTCTGGAGCAAGATGACTGCTCACAAGCAATGCATCCACAGGTTACCTTAAGGGAATAAAATGAGTTTTCTGGAGGGTAGTTGCTCAACAGCAACAGGAAAGAGTTAGAAAAAGAACAGGCTGCACTGCAAAGAGACACATAGTACTCTCGTAATACTTCCATTTCCTCTCCTCTAACCTGAATCAGGTGAATGAAGTTAACCAAAATGTTCTGTGTGATTTTCCTGTTGATCTAGTGTAGTATCAAGATATATTCGTATATGGGGAAAGACACTATCTTTTTTTCTCTTGCTACTTTCTGATAATGAAACGACTATGGATCAGGAAGGAGCTGGTGGAGACACTCTGTTGGGTTTTCTGTCACTGGTACATGGCATTATATACGCCTAGTTTGTGACACCAGTATTTGAGCATCTCACTTTAGTATTGTCTGTGGTGTTTTATAAAAGGTTCTCTCTTGTAGAGGGAAGGTGATTTCTTGTATTGATCAGGTTTTGTCTTGTGTCTGTGCATTGTCCTGCTGTTGGTTTTTTGTGGGACGTTTGCTATCCCTTATGGACAGTTTAAACTCTTCTTTGTACTTAGTTTCTCCCACACAGCCCCTCTCCACCTTATCACTTACACCTGTAGCCAAAAGTACAATATGCATTTGAAAAAACAGAGCATTCATCAATTTCTACTCCAAAGGTGTCCATATAGAGCAGCACAGTGTGTAAAGATGTTGTGCTTACTTATAGCAATATTTATGCTTTATATTTGCTACAGTTATATTTGACCTTCAGATTGACTTCCCTTACTTTGGAACAGAGAAGATTTCAGTTTTCATATTTAAAATGGCTTTTTTGCTTATGGTAAAAGCAGTAAAACTACTTAGGGCAAATAGTGCATTTTGTTGCCTAGTTACAAAACTAAGATAAATGGCAAATACCATTTGGTTTTCCTTCTTAGATTTTCTTTTTTCTAAAATGCAGCTGTCCTGGAAAATGTTTAAAACATCTCTGTTGGGCCTGGAATCTTTTCTCCTTGGAGCATCAGTTTGTCACTCTAGTGTAATAGTGTTAGGATTGTAACAGATACTCCCTTTGCCTTACAAGAATTATTTGCAGAGGCACTGACCATGTCCTTAGGATACTTAATTCCCCATGGAGATATGAGTGGTGTATGACTCTGTCCTCAGGTGTAGGACAGTCTATCAATGTTTTTAACATTAATCCTACTAAGTCAATATGTTTACTTTGTAAACTTTCTTTGTAGTAATGTACAGAGAGCACTGTATGGTATATATTGAGAATGTCAGTATATAATCAGAGCAGTGATTTAAATGGGTGGATCAATGCACCTAACTGGACTCTTTTAGAAGTAGAATTTGTTTGAAAGTCAAGCAAGAATGTGTTGCTAAAGATATCCAAAGGATCAATACTGAATGGTAGGTGATATATATATGTGACAGATCTGTAAAAAGAAAATCTCTGGAGAGAAAAGGAGCTGAGAGCACAGGCATCACATTTTAATTGGGTGACACCAGCTAGAAGGGCAGGTAGATTAAGCTCCTTAGAAGCATATAGTGGATTAATCTAAATTCAGGCTTTGCTCATGTTGGGAAGCACAGAGTATACAACCCTTTAGGCCCCCTCTGTAGCTAACAGAAAGGTGTAGCCGCTTCTGAGTACAAGTGACCTTGCCCTGAAGTAGGCATTTTACAGGGGTCAGATGATGATTTTGCTGTAAACATTTATATTTCTTTTCACAGATTAAAGAGAATTTGGCAGGACTTCCTTTACTGAAATAAATCCCATCCAAACTGACCAAATATTAATGAATCTTTTTGGTGGAAAATATGGAAAACAAGTGTAAATCAGATAATTCCAGATTTTATTCTGACCGATAAGGAAGAATAACCTAAAAATAGGAGAATGAAACAATGAAACAATAAAACAATGAAACTTGTTCTTGAGTGACTCTATAGTGTAGTGGCAAATTTTATGATTTTGTGCTGAAAGGGAATGAGGAAGTAACATGAACTTTAAAACCAGTTTGCTCTGCAGTCAGAGTTGTGACACTCAAGTAATCAACATTGAAAAAGTGAAAGCTGAGTTAGTCACTGTGGTAATAACAATCCAAGTCCTAAAAATGGATAAATGTTAGGTAAAATTTGGGGAAAAATTCGGAAGGGCAACATGTAAAATGGACTGTAGCTTTCAAGAGTACGAAAATATATCAAGAAAATGATGAAAATAGAAAACCAAACAATAAATTAGTTTCCCAAAAAGTTGGAAGAAAGATTGTTTAAAAGTGAGACCATGAGAATTAAAACTTTCAGTGCATTTTTTTGTTTCTTTTGTCTTTAAAAAAAGATGGATCCATGATCATTCATTTAGGGCAGTTATGAAGAATCTGAAAAGTCTTTAAAGTGGACTTCGACAAAATCAAATTACAATGTAGACAAGTTAGTATACTTGTATACTTAAGGAACTATTCAGTGCAGACCATTCATAATTTTATTCAAGAACTGAAAGAAATATTTGGGAGTATAGAACAGCTTGCCCAATTTTAAGTGAAAACTTCTGGGAGAAATAATCAATCTATTTGCCGATACTTAGAAAACGACATAAGAAGGAGTAATAATCCTGATGAATTTTTCAAGGATAAATTGTAAAATGTAATTTTCCTCCTAAAAGAACATTAGCCACAGGTCTGGGGAAGAAGCCATAAATGTCATTTTGCTGCAAACTTGCAGCCCCTGTAAGCTGCCTATCAACATCTTCATACAGTAGCAGGCCACAAGCCTCACAGAAAATTAGAGAAAAGCAAAGGTGTTGTCACAGCAGGATCTAATGGAAACATCTGGGGCAAAATAGCTGTTTAATACAAGTTCAGATATTGCTGACAACACTGGGAACTCTGGGATTTGAGGGTGAGCTCAAAATGGCAATAGGTGTCTAAGGGTCCTCAAGCCCTTTATGTTTATATGGGATCATATGGGTTCACAGTGCTCTGCCTTTGCAGACAAACTCAGTTTCACCCCTCACAATGTATGCAGACATATGTTCAGTACTCACTGTCATCATGATGAGCCAAAAACATGTCACAAAACTGAGTCACCCATGCAACTTCCCTGTACAAGAAGAGATATTTAGAGGTACAGAAGGCAACTGGGTACCCAATGAAGAAAAGCTGCGTGCAAACACAGATTTATGCTTTTGAAAATCTTCTCTTTTATATATTTAAAGAAATGGCTCTTTGGAAAAAATAGTCTCTTTTCCCATGAAGCCTTGGAGTTTACAACTCATGTCAGGAAAGCCTTAGCTTTCCCCTTCATTTTAATGAAGTGTGAACTGTGTCCGTGTTAACACTACCATCTGGAACTACTCACTCTTGGAGAAGAGAGCTGGTAGCAAACTGTTTTTCAGTGTTGTGGGTAAATATACACGATGTGATGGCTGGAAGTGGAACTTTGACATATTCAGCCTGAAAATATGATGTGCTTATTTTGTGATCATGGCAACTGGATTGTATTGACAGAGAAGCTCATAGACTTGCCACTTTGGAACTTCAAAATAAAATAGATTACTTTCAAAAATACAAATTAATGGAGATCCTAGGGAAAAAACCATTACCACTGGCATATTCTGGAATGCTGCGTATATTGTGGAGTAAAGGTTCCATTTGTCTCATTAATCTAGGAATTTGTCTTCCATCTGGATTTCTCTCTCTCCCCAGCACCACTTCTCACTCCATCTTTCTGCAATCTATAACATACATTGCGATTGCCTTGATGCAGTAACTTTTGCCTAAATTAACTCTCACATTTCAAAGCACATGATCAGAAGCTAATAAATTGTGCCAACAATTCTCTTGAATAAGGTATGTCTTTTTTTCCCAAAAGTGTTAGATATCAGACCTGTCAGTTCTGTGTCATAAACAAATTGGCCTAGACTAGAGGCTGTGCATTTTTGCTGTGATGAAATCATCAGTTGCCTCTAAAGCATTCATTTTACAATTGCCTCAATGAGTAGAAATTATTTCATGCCAGACTGCTTGCTCTTCACCTCCTTATAGTTTAAGGAGGAATGCACATTCAGTTCAAACATTCTGACTTGGCGAATTTTGGTGTAACACTGTCAAACATAATTATGTCACATCTGAAACACTGAGGATTTGTAATGAGTTTTGCAGCCCTCAGTGTGGCCTTACTGCCAGGCTCACAATGAAAAAATGAAAGCCAAACTGCTACTGCTGGACAAAATGGCTGCAATCCCTGAGCTTTATTCATTCAGAGGTTTGCCCCAGGCTGGACTTTTGCCTTGTGCTCAAAGTAACTAGTCTCCAGGAATCATTCTGCTCTACTGCCCAGTGAGTTTTGGGTCTCTGAGTGATTAAAAAAATGATCATATGACACAAGCTGCAAAGTAATAGAAATTGTCCATCCATTAAATAGGGATATCTGCAATAGTTCGCTGGGGAGATTTCTGAGATCCTTTTGAAAAAACGAAATAGATATGCCCTGTATCTGAACAAGCAAGCCACCAGAACAATAGCAAAAGCAAACTCACTCACAAAATACAAGAGCTATTTCGTTTCCACTGGTTATAAAAAAGTGGTTTATTTGAGAGTGTGGAGCTTTGTCTATTCAAAGTGTCTGTAGAGCCACAAATAAACTACAAATGTTGTGATTGAAGGAATTTTAATATAAAATATGAGCACTGAACAAATTCTTCATCTGGAGCTGAAGATTCCAGTAAGACAATCTACCATTTACACATTGTTTCATGGTCACTGGGTTGAATTCAGTAAGGATTTGCCATGGCAAAAGCCAATGGCCATCTCGCCTCTCACAGGCCACAATGCCATACTCTGTGGATGTGGAAATATGAAAACACCTATCAAGTAGAGCTCAAGGCAAGGATTTCAGTTTTTGAATTCACCACTAACTCAGTGCTCAGGGTCGCTTCTGTCTCTAAGCAGCCTCTAAAATTGTTTTACCTTTTTATTTCAGTTCCCAAGTACCTATGTGTTCTTGGCTTCAGCTGAAATTAGGTTCTTATCATCTTTGAGGTATAAGGAGCTTGTTAAAATGGAAACATTTACTTCATTTCAGAAGCAGGAAAATTTCAATCATTATTTCTGCTTATACTATCCTTTGAAATTCAAATGTGAAGCAAAAACCCTGCAGCATTATGAGCAAAACTGAACAATACTGATTTAGTTATATCCACACAGTTGTGCTTGCAAATGTGAGAGTTAATTTAGGAAACAATTACTGCATCAAGGAAAAATACCTTTTAGAACTGTATGGCAACCAAAACATGTGAAATAAATGCTACTAAAAGGGGAATGTCTAAATGACCCAGGTTGAGAACACTAGACAAGGAAATACAAGTGCTGAAAACAGAATTAGAGATAAAGAGGGATGTTTCAGAGAGGCAGGAAAGTGAATGGAAGTAGCAGTCATGTGTAAAGTAAAAGCTGTAGGAGGGAGGAGGGACAGTTTGATATTTTATCGATTCAGAGTAGAAAGAGATCAGGAACTGCAAAGCAGAGGGAATGTGTGAATGTTTGAAAAGATGACACTGTAGTGAGATTCGTGAAATTAGGTGGTGGCAGAAATATAATGGTGTTTGAGTGACCACACAGGAGGAAAGAAAGTAAAAAAGTAGCAACTAGATTTGAATTTAAGGGCTAATTATGAGCTCTCCATTTTAACAATAAAGATGATTCTTACTAAGTATTGTGTTTCATGGATGAGTGTTTCATGTACAAAATTGATGAAAAATAATATTTATATTTCTTTAAAAATCAGTTGATAGACATTGGCCTGTGTTATTAGCTGGTATAGTACTTCTGTAGGTATTTTTCATTGGTAATACCAGTTGGCTTAATGTGCAAAAGGTACCTGTTCCTCTCTCTAGACTTTACCATTTAGTAATATGACAAAATGCCATTGATCACCTTATAGTTGGTGGATCACATCGAGTTCAGGTTGGTAATTGAATAAGCTGGTAGCTATTTAGTGACCTGAATGAAATAAGTTTTAAGTCCATTCAGGCTCTGGTGAGCCTGTCCCCTTTTCAAAAGCTGTCATTTATTTCTTAAAACAGTTTTATTTATTAAACTAGTTTTGAGGAATTGCAATGGAATTGAGGGGAAATAGCTCTTAAGCTGTCACTTCAGTGAAATTATTTCAATCTCGGAGTTTGCAAATCTGGCATCATTCACAAAAGCTACAATCACATGGAAAGCAGATATTTTATCAGAATTTCTTTGAAGTTTGGATTAAAACAGAAGTCTTTGCCTATGGTTCTAGGCTTAACAGGTACCATTTGGAATGATTCATGTGGTCTGGTGAGTCATAAGGCTTGTTGGTTCCTACTGTAAAAGGCAGTGTGTGCAAGACACCTCTTCAATAACATTTTTTGTTTTTTCTGCTTCAAATATGCTTTGATAGCTCTTTCTTTTGGCTTAGCTGCCTCCTTAAAGTTCCTGGCAGAAAAAGTCATGATATAGCTCATACCCCTACAGTGGTTCTTGTTTTCCAGAGAGAGAAGAGTTTGCCTTTAGAATGTCCAGCTCATCAGAGCATAAAGACCAGATTACTAGAGGCAAAAATGGTAACTCTAAGGTAGCTAGACAAGGAAAATTGAAAAGGTCACTGAAATTGCTGGCCCATAAAAAGAGAGAATGAGGATGCTGGGCATGGAGCACAGCAGATGGGACACGATCCTATGTTTTCAGCGGAGTTCAGGATGAGAAAACCTCTGTGCCGAACTGAGCAGCTCTAACTAAACAGTAGAAAGTGTAGGTTCAGAACAGATCAGAAGTGAGAAAAGTGAGAGAAAAGCAATAAAGCAAGCCTGAAAATATAGCAGAAGTTAAGCTGGAGAGTGAAAACTCTAGACCCCCTGTGCATTTCTTCTTTCTTACTATTTCTAAACATTTTCTTCAGTAGCAAGGCAAAGACTGTCCCATACTAGCATTTTCTCTGCTGGGTGCCACCCCCACAGCCATGTCCCAGAGTGTCCATGGTGCTGAGCCCACTTTACTTTCATAGCTCTTCAAGCAGCACCCAGCAGAAGAGCCTTGGCCTCAGGCTGGATGTGTGGCCTTCACTTTGCAAAAAGCTGCTCAAAGGCTGTACTTGGTGACATGCCCTGGTTTCTTAGAATTACTGTGCTTTTTGGTGGACTGTATCAGTTGTCAAAAGTTGTGTGGGCCGTTGTGTAGGATGATTACGCCACCTGCTTGTGAGCCAGGTCTTCCTCAGAAATGTTCAGGGCAGATTGTCCTTAATGTGTGTTTTTCCAATGTTCACTATCTTGTTGAAAGACTGTTATCATCACCTAGGGTTTGATGCTCTGTATTACATTCCCAATGACTAAGCAGGACTGCTGGAAAACATGGCCCAGCTCTCCTCTCATCTCTTGTTAATCTGATTGAGAATACTGAAGTTGATGTGCAAAGTTAAGGTAGATAAACAGGGTTCTTTGTATCGTCTCAATGCAAGCAGTAGGAATTCTGGCTGTAAACAGTTGTCTTTATTTAGACTTCGGTTTGCTTTTTCAGGCACCAACAGCTCTTATTTTATGAGTTCAACAATTTGAAGAATTTAGACACAATTTGAAAGCTCTGCTCTATTATTTGTTCCATGGTAAAAAAGTGCCTTTCCTTCACCTTTTAATTTAGTGTGTAAAAGCACTGTACTATGTCAGTGACAACTTAAAGAAGAAATGAAAAGAAATCCTTTATGTATCCTCCCCAATCCAGCAAGATGTTCCAAGTATTCATTTAACCACTGTACAAACACAAAATAAGGTGATCTAAAGAAAGAAATGGCTAAATAAACTGGATTATTCTGTTACCCTCTGTTTGAATGACCTACATACAAATCATGTTCATTTTCTAGAAGACAACCAGACTGTAACAAGTCCATTCAGAACACAATCAAGTTGTGCTAATATGGGCTACTCAAATATTTTAGAGGGAATATAAGTCTTCCAATTTTAGAAGAGTTCCATCTATGCAAAAAGTAAATCTTATCTTTCATTTCAATTATGATTCAGTATTAAATGAAGTAGATCATGCTTTATTTTGAGTCAACAAATGCAAAGGCCCAGTAATTACTGTGAGCTATTGTCGCATCTTTTTCTCCATCTCAATTTAGTTTTGACTGTAGTTTTCAACTGTAATCTTCTGTTGCTGCACTTCTCTTTGTTTGTGAGGTCTCGAACCACTTTTTGCCACAGCACACAGAAGAGACAGACATCTGTATAAGCTGCAGGCTCTTCTTATTTCTATTATGTCAAATTCATTTTGAAGTTAGGCATCAGAAATTGTGCAGTCAAGTTCATTCTGGGCCAGGACATCAGGGCTGTGCAGTCAAGCTCAGAACAGCTACTTTGCTTATTGTATAATACTTTTTAAAGGAAGCAAGACCATTTATAATAGAAACCCAAACAACCAAAATAACTTTGATATTTATTAAATTTTCCTGCACACACTAGCAACTTTTTCTGATTTTTTTCCAACTTCATTTACTGATTATTCTTCACATAAATTACGTTATATTAATTGAAAGCAGTAATTTTAATCAAATTTAACAATTTGCAGTGAAATCATATGAGGGAAAAATGTCACTGCACGCCATTATTATGAGACTTTATATTAAGACATTGTTTTGAAGGAAGAGGCAAGACAGTACTATTTATTCTATTCTTTCAAAGTTCTTGTTCATTTTGGTCTGATGGTAACAATTTTATTAAAACCTATAACCTAATGATGGCTTTCATCAGGATTTAATGTTGCAACATGAATATGCTGGTTTTCAACTAGACCATTTGGGAGTTGATTATATTTGCTTTTAAATAGGGGGAAATGATACCCAGAAATCAAGTTAGCATCTACTCTTCTTGTTCTTTACAAAGTCAGACTACGTTATATGTCATTTCTAAATTTAGTACCTATTATTCTACAGTGAGATTCTGTCACTGTTGGTGAGCAAAATAACATGCAAACAGACCCCTCCTTACCTATTTGGCAATGGTCATTTGATTTTATTTTTTTTTTCTCCCAACTGTGCATCTTCAGGAGGGAGATCACTGTCTGGGCAACCTAATGTAGTCAGGTCATCTACCTGTTTGACATTACTTAATCTGGTTTGTCTAGCTTGATTATCATTTAGCTAAAAATTGCAGAGGATAGAATTTATTTTCTCTCTGACATTTCTTTTCCTTGCTCTTTTGACTTCAGCTGCTCGGAGACCTCTAAGTCCTCCTCAAGTGTCTATCCCCACCCATATCCTAACAGAAAAGTGATGTTAATGTGAGAGAAGCTCATTCACTACAATGTGTTGTGTTCATACCTTAGGCAATCATTTCTTCTAGAACAAGGGTGCAAAGGGCAGAAAGTAGTCAGCTGCCATTTCAGTGGCTTCATGTTTTTCTGTGGAAAAGTGAAAAATGTTTCCGTAACAACTGCTGTGAATTCCTGTCTTTTATTTATAGTCTTGATGCGTTATTAGGATTGTACTTATTAGCTCACATAGATGCAGAACTGTTGTTTCTCAGGGGGGAAGGAGAATAAGTACATGATTTCCTTATTCTTTCATACATCCTCTCCTTCTATCTATAGAGAGATTATTGTGATTTATTAATGATGTCTAAAGCTTCCATGCTATGAACACAACTTTTACAGACCACCACAATTTTTTCCTGTATTGCTTAAGAAAGGCTTGTGTCCTCCTGGAGTCTACAGTCTTCAAGCTTAAGCCTGAACAAAATTAGTAATTTTTTTTCCTTCAAACCTTCTAGTGCTGACCAGGCGACATCATCCATATCCACCTCCCCAGCTCAGGAGCTCGGGAATGTTCCTTTAAGCTTTTCTTCAGGTCTTGCTATTCTTTTGTGGGACTCTCTCAAGGACTCCAATTATGAAAGGGAAAAGCACGTAGATAAAAATAAGCTCTCTATTAAAGGAAAGGTTACTTGACTTCAAAGCTGTCTTCTTCAGAGACACAGAATCAAGGCTGATGTTTCCTTTATGGCATGATATAGGCACTGTGCTTCCTAAATTTAAGAATTCTGCTCAGACTTCACAAAACTGTGACTATAGTGCGAAGTTAGTGAATAATTGTAGTGCTAGTACAACTGTGCTCAATGCAGCATCAAGTGTCATAACACCATCACTGAGACAAAGTAGGGCACAGCACCTCTTTTTCTACAGCAGTAGCCTAAGTTGTGTTCCTTTCAGGAAGCTGGTATTCTCCACAGAGTTTGCAAAGTCCTGGTGTACATCATCTTCCTCTTTAGGTGTTTTCACTGTTGTACATTAAAGTATGATAGATTTTTATGACACTAAAAGTTCTGATTCTCTCCTTTGTTATTTTAGAATGCACTTAATTATTGCTTTCTTGGGTCCTATATTCCTAGACTGAATTTCAGTGAGTTTTTCCCAGAGGTTTATGTGCACAACTTTAATGAAAGCTTTTGAATCTTTGGCTTGTTTTTCTGAAAGCTTCCACCAGCCATTATAACATCCCAGGGGGATGGGACAACTGAGGACTCTTGCATTAAATTATGAAGTTTATTATCTTATATTTGCTCTATGCTCAGAATTTCTGTGTTCAGTCAACAGTTCTACAGCATCATGCAGTCTTCTGGATCAGAAATGGTGGTATCTCCTGGGCTTGATATTACTGCTATCACAAATTAGTTTTTCTAGGAGTAATAGTCTAAATGTTGTTTGCATACTAGTAAGGACTAGATTTTGTCATGCAAATAAGCAAGAAATTTTTTCTGATGAAGGTGGTGAGATACTGGCACAGGTTACCCAGAGAGGTGGTGAATTCCCCATCCCTGGAAACATTCAAGGTCAGTTGGACAGGGCTCTGAGCATGGTCTGGCTGCTCATTGCAGAGGGTCTTTAAAGTTCCTTTACAACCCAAACAATTCTATGACACTATGATTCTATGGTAAATAATAACTGTGTTCTCAAAACATCACATTCTCTAGAATTTGATGAAAGAGAGCGAGTTAAGATGGGCCAGTTTCTAAATGTTATCGAACAAAATAAATGCATTCATAACAGACTCAATAGTTCTATGGAATCAAGTTTATTTTTGTAATCCTTAAAAAGTTGTTGAAATTTAAATAAAATAAACTCCATCTTTTTAATACATGCTTAGCCATTTTATGATAGTAGTTGATAAACATAAACACAAATAGTTGCTACAGCCGAGAGTTTGGGTCTAGTGTTTTGGCCTGTTTGCTTATCAAATCTATGGCATGGTTCTCTTTCCTCCTGCCACCCTTTATTTCCTTTCTTGTCCTTTCTTCAACAGTCAGAAATGAATTTCTGCTGAGGCTGTTGCATGTCAAAAGTTTCCTGTTCTTCACTGAAACATTATGAAGTGGAAACCTGTAGAAGTGAAAGACAGATAATTACATAAAGAAATAAATACATGCATGCACACATACATACAAACATAAACACATTAAAAAAAGAAATCTCACTTCAGTACAGCCAGATGGTAATGCTCCCACTGGAAAGCAGGATTCAAATTACTGGAGCAGTTAATGAATCTGTATGTGAATTCTATCCCTTCCTTGGGATAGTGCTGACAAAACCTGTATCACAAACACAAATCAGAAAAGTTCTGAAACTGCCTCTGAGTTTTAAGGGTGGATTACCTGCTTTACTCTACTCTGTTCCTCTTCCATTGCTTATGCAGCCAAAAATTACTAAGAAAAAGAAACCCTGTGGAAAGAATCTGTGAATATTGAACAGGAAGACTTAAGGAATCTGTATCTGTTAGCAACTCCATTGCTGTCATGTGCAAGATATGGGATATTTCTAAGCAATAGTAGGATGGGTTGTATGAACAATAGATGGGGTTTTTGCTCTGAAAGTTCTGCAACCAGCAGCATTTGTTAGACATGCTCTAAATATCTCCAGGTTTCCCTGATGATGTTGACTGGGCCTGCAGAGTTTGACTGAGGGAGCAGTTTCCTTGCTTGCAGTATTCTACAGTGACTTTCAAACACCACAGAAAATGTATCTTTTGAACTTATATATTAAATTATATTGATTGATGAAGAGATAAACAAAAATGTAAACTCAGTAGAGCAAGAATAATGGTCAGGGAATCTGCATGGATAAGCACAGTCAGACTATGGGGTGTGTGGTACTAATGCATATCCTTGTGGCCAGTCATAGGTAATATTCTCTCAGCCTTTTTGATTTTGTACTTTTGCTTCTGCATCTGGGCGATCTGACCATCACATCCATCAGAGATTTACAAAAAGACTCACTTCTATCTTCATGCCTGATGTTAAGCTACTCAGACCTGCTGTTGTGTTCCTTGCCCCCGCAGGTGAACGGTATTGATCTCCGAGGTGCTACCCATGAGCAGGCTGCGGCTGCGCTCAAAGGAGCCGGGCAGACGGTAACAATCATAGCACAATACCAGCCGGAGGGTAAGTGAAATAATAACCTTAAAGACATACAGTAGAAGAGAAGGGCTTTGGAGCCACTCATTTAGCAGGATGAGGCTGTTCTAGATACTGAGTTTCCCAGCTATCATCAGCAGTCATCTGGAATGAAAATTAAAGTGACAATTCTGTCCCAAGGAAATGGCTGTATTTTTGTCACAGTCTTGGCTTTTAGAAATGTTTTATGCAACTATAAGAGCTGTCTTTAAGTGTGCATATAATAAGACAGTAATCAACACTTAGTTAATCATTTTATTCTCATTAGTGCTCATTTTATGTTCTTTTCTATTCTCTTCCTGGAAAGAGGTAGTGTAAAAGATAGGTTAAGAAAGAACAGAAGTGCCAGGAAGATCTGACATTTCTTCAAACAGTCAGATTAGAATTAAACAAAGATAAATGCTTCCTGCTGAAGGTATAGAGCTTCCCATTATTATTTTTGGATGACAGCATCCTTGTACCTTCAGGGCAATTAGGCCTGGATAACAACTACTTATTAGAGAAAATGACAGCTTTCTAAATAAAAGCATCAACAGGAAATTCAGTAAAATGTATGACATTTGAGGTGGTATGTATCTCATCCAAATTTCGTGGTCTAATATTTAGCTTTCTAGGGGTTAAGCTAGTTTCAGTGGGAAGAAGTAGACACTGATAGATCTGAAGTCCAGAATTAAAAGGCAGAACTCCTTCTTGTTGTCCATGAGTAGCAACCCAAGTGACTACCTGAGGTTCTCAAGGAATTCGTGAAAGGATTACTTTCTGATTGGAACTAAAGATGGTTTTCTCCTGCAGTAGTTGTTACTTTGAAAGTCTTTGCCAGATTAATTCAGAAAGTATAAGCATCTGTGAAGACTTGCTGACACCGTGTTATCGGTTTTCAGTAAGCAGTTCTAGCTAAATTCACAAGTTGATTCTGCCTGATTGTGCCCAGCCAAGGAGACATGTAGGTCTCAGGTGAATAAATAGCTCTAATAACACCTCAAGTCAGTCAGGATTTTTTAGGGAAGATGAATTAGTACTGCCAGAATTTATCCAATATGATACTTTCTCTCATTTCTTTGGATCCTGGTGATAGCACGCAAAGAGAAAAACAGCTGCTGTTTTAGTCAAATGTGCAATTGTGCTTCAGATCTGGAATCAAGCATCCATTTATTAGTTTATCTGCACTTGAGTCACCAAACAGAATAAATCAGGCCATACTAAGAAAGGGGCAGATGAGAGCAACTGAAATTTAAAATATCTATCTTTAGTTAAATAAATGAAACATATTAATATGAAAATGCATGAGTAATAATTGGAGTTATTTCAAAGAGGAAATATTGAAAAGCAATTCCACTACAGATAGAGATGTGCACTGGGTTCTGAATGAAACCATGTTCCTATTAGTTCCAGCAGTCTTGTTTGCTGTCTGGTGATTTTATACTGCAATTATCACCGTGGTGTCTGGGTACTTGTAGCAATCACTGGCATGTCACAGTTGTTCTGTGCCATTGTTAATACACAAAAAAATACATTGCTTGACAGCTTTTTCCTATTATAATTGAACTTTTAGTTGACATACTTTTACCCTACATTTTAGCAGCTCGGTACTGCGTCAAATTCAGTTTTGGTGAACATGCAATTCAAATGATGCTGGTAAAATCTATCAAGTATTAGATTGCATATTTATTCCATTTTTCTATGACATTGCTCCATTCACCAAAAACCCTGTTGAGGGCAGACTAGTCCCAACTGCGTGACTTCTTGTCAGTGAAGCAAAAACAGCTTTCTCTTTCAGCCAGATAGCTCAAAATACACTGCAGATAGTGAAGCTTGTGAAGAACAGGGCCCAAAATTTAGCCTTTTCATAATAAATTATTTAGTCTTTAAAGGTAGTGAGGGTCCTCGGTAGTTGTCCAGCATGTGTCATCTTACTGCTAAAGTATGTGTTTTAATCTAAGATGCAAACTGCATAAATCAATTGTGAAATGAAATATTCCTTTCTTGAAAAATCCCTAAGAGCAAAGGAAGATGGAGCAAATTTAAAACAGTTAAGTAACCTTCACAGAAAAATATCTAAGGGTTCACAGGTTACACAAAAACACAAACACGCTCTATTTGAGCATAAATACTTATTTCATTCTAAAGATATTGCAAAACTCTTTTTGTCCTTTCTCTGAAATTTGTATCTGATTTCTTATTTACTGTATCTTTTTTTGTTGCATATATTGGAACACAGTCATAAAATAGTCTTAAAACTGTACAACTGTTCTTCCCTCAGGGGCTTCTCACTTTAAAACACTTCCAAATCTAGTAAAATACATAAGCTAAGTAGGCTTGTGGCTTGATTCTTCCATTTTCACACTGGAAGTTCTGAGTTGTTACTACAACTTCAGGTTTTTTTGGGGAGATCCAAGAATAGCCACTACTAATGTTAACTGGTACATTTTTTAAATCTTTTTCAGATTTATTAAGCCAGTAGATGTTGTTGCAAATAAAAACATTCAGTGAAACATTTAGCTATTGATAGTTCAGGTGTTGAGCGATGATGATATAAGTACCAGTCAATACTATAAGCCAGCTGATGATTAGCAATTAAAATTGTGAGTAGAAAAAGCTTATGCTCCAATAGTTTAGTTTTTATGCAGTAAAGAAAATCTTACAGCACTGTTATCTTGGTATTTTCTCAAAAAACAAATAATATGCTATACTGTGGGAAGAAAATTAGTTGAATAGTATAGAAACAGCAGTCAAAGTTTAAATGTCCCTTTCCTTGTTTCAAACAGAATCCCGTCTAAACCTCATATGAACTCCCCTCACATTTACGTGTAGAGACATGGCAGCAAATCTCATAAGAATGGTAACTCCCACAAAAAAAAAATGCCTAGTGCTTGCCATCAGTTTGAATAGCTTTTCCCA
This sequence comes from Ptilonorhynchus violaceus, assembly GCA_013397565.1. Taxonomy (NCBI): domain Eukaryota; kingdom Metazoa; phylum Chordata; class Aves; order Passeriformes; family Ptilonorhynchidae; genus Ptilonorhynchus; species Ptilonorhynchus violaceus. The sequence goes on along the minus strand of VZRJ01008660.1, from coordinate 3,170,203 downwards.
TCAATATTATGGTGCTTTTTTTTTCTCATCCTGTCTGGAATACACAAATGCAGAGATGAGCTCAGATAAAACAGAATAGCATCACAACATTTTTTTGAATGCTGTCAGAGCTGTGGTTGGTGATGGTGCTCAGCTAAACAACACTGCCCATCCCTCAGATGAAAGTGGTCTTGGCGCAAATTCTGTAAAAGAGCACAGGTACTGTGAACAAAGGGATAATAGAAGATACCAGCAGTGATTTCATGCAAAGTTGAATGGAAGTACAAGGGATAGTATAAAGAATAGAGAACCAACTCCTCAGTTCTTCTGCTCTTCAGTTGCTGTTTTCCTCATTTACATTCAACAGCTTTATTTCCCTCATCTCTCTGAGAAATAGAAGAGGAAAAAAGTTATGAAAATCCAAACTGAAATGTCAAATCTGTGAGCAAAGTTATGAAAATATTAAGAGTAGGAGGAAAACAAATCACAGAAATTAAAAAAATCAGAGCTCAGCAGTAGAAGTATGTATTTAGGAACAGCAGCCGTAACTCGAGGCTTTTTGAGTGTTTCCTTACTTTTATTTTAAAAACTGAAAATAACCTGTGTACTGTATGTTATATACACAAGTATTGTGTAAATGGAGGTCAATTAATGTTAAGCATCATGATCTCTTAATAATCATTGTGGATGGAGTTCACATGGAGGTTCATTGATGTATTCATTCTACGCTACCTAGTCCCTGCAGGCTTCAGAAAGATAACCTTTCATATTCTTGTGACATTCACATCTTCTGCACATGACTGGTATGAAATTAAACATAATTTAAGAACCAAAAGGTACTTAGAACAAAATTAGAAGAATAACCAGTCATTTGTATTTAGCTTTGCACTCCAATTTTTAATAATCTTGAAAGCATTTTAACTTTCCTCCCAGTTTAACAACTCTCAGATCTCTTTTAAAATATTGCACAAATATGAAGTAAATGCAAAATAAAAACCTGAGTCTGGAAAATAATCTTAGGGTGGAAGGTGCAGTGTGTCACTATTAAACAATCAAGTAGAAATTAAAATGGGAATATATACCACAGAGGGAAACACATTTTACACTTCCACGTTTTTATTCAGAACATATTTTGATTTTTAATGGAAATAATTGCATGTTACAGCCCAGTATGGATGGAGTTAAGAAAAAAAACCATTTTGTTAGTTAAACTGAAATATATTTCTAAAGAAAAGTGGACTCTGGTTGAAATAGTGACAATTTGTCCTAAAAGACACAGCTTAGAAGTGGGGATAGACAGAGTACTAGACTCCAAATGAAGCTGCTAAGATGCTTTATTGCACATTTTAGCCTCAAATGCTCATGTTCCTTCCCCCCACAGCAGTGTCAAAAGGTAAAGCGTGGCCTTAAGATTTTTGCAAAATACTCTGTCAGTGGTCTGCAAGCTGAGCTGTGCTGCATTGCAGTACCTCTGCAGCTATTGCCTCACAACAGTCCCTGAAAAACTGTTAAACCAATTGGAAGTTTCATGTGCTTTAAATCTTTCGAGCAAGCCAATTAACTAGCTCTCTTAACAGCTTTTGTGTAGGGAAAACATTCATGGATTGCAGTTTGATTAGAGCAGCTGACACTGAAGAGGTTAAAAAGTTACTAAAGTGAGAGAATTTGTGCGTTGTCTCTTTTTGAGTGAGCTGCTGCTCGGTGGCTGTGCTCGGCGCCTGTCGTGAGCTGAGTAGCTCAGCTTTAGACATGAAAAGAGTGTGAGAGGGAGAGACACTGTGATAGGCAGTGTCTGTCTTTGCAGGCATTAGCTAAGGAAATTTTTGAAGAACTGCACCTAAGCAGCTCCTGGCAGCTGTGATACTAAATTCACTTTTTTGTTCTTTTGCTCCTGAATCTGGGAGGCTCCATAATACATTAGAACAGACCTAACTTTCATAAGCAACCCCAGCTGTTAAGAAAGCATACGCCTTGTCTTACACATTTGCCTGAGCTGCAGATGCATGAGATCTGCTTTTTTGAAAGTATCAGATGAAAAATCAAGGAGTCAATTTTGGAGGTCTCTGAAGTCATGGATATTTTTTAGTTCTTTCACCCTTTTCATTCCTTGTTCTTGCCTCAAAGTACAAACACTTGTCTCCTCTTTTGGTAAAAGAGTCACATAGATTCCTGATTCAGACATTTAACCTTTCCAACTGCTGTGGCAATTAGGTAGATAGAAAATATATGGAAAGAAGAAATAATTGCATTTATGCATCTTTGTCTAAGTTACTTCTATACTTTGAAACATGACTAGCCATGTTAGAGGTCCCTTTCCGCAGCTGTTAAAAATGAACATAGCTTAATTACTCGGATAAAGTTGCATTACAGCAGTTGGCTTTCATCTGGAAGCCACTGTATCCAATTGCCAAAGAATGCAAGATATTAGAGTTATATTTCATGCATGCGTATCAAAGAACACAACATAATCTTGGAACAGCCAAGCTGGATCTGACCAAAGGCCCATTTGCTGAGGATCCAGTTTCCAACAGTGCCTAGCAGCCTGGGGAGAGGAGAAAGACCAGGACAAGCGCATAGTGATACTTGCACTGAGTAGGAACCAGGGGGATGAAAAATCCTCTCCTTGTCCTCAGGTGGAAAATACCACCACTGTAAAGATTTATAAAAGCAAGAAAAAAGTTTAGAGGTGTGTTTCATAGATTGTCCTGCTGAATGTCAGTGAGTAAATTTCATTGAGAAGCTTGGTCCATTTTCTTAAGTTTGGAAAATTCAGAAAGAAGGAGTAATATAAATGACAAAGCTCAACATTATGGTAATATATTTTTCCCCTTGTATTTGAGCCCTTTTTTTAGTTGACACCACAAGAGAAGAAGCATTGCTCCAAAACTAGATAGATTTTTATTTCAGATCCTAATTATTAATAATAGTTGATAATGCACTAGAGTTCTCCTATACAAGTGACTCTTTCAAACAGCAATATTAAAGTCTGCTTTTTTTACCCCTCCTTTTACAGTGGCATCTCTAACTCTGCTGTTTTCTTATTTACCCATAAAGTATATTTACTAAATTGCAGAATAGTAAATTGTTTTCTCCAGCTGATTAAATGCTGGGCCTGTGCTTCCCTTACTTCTCCATGAAGTGCCCACTGAAGAGAGGTTAGCCAGATCATAGAATAATTTGAGTTGGAAGGGACCTTTAAAGGCAAACTAGTTCCAAAGCTCCATCCATGATCAGGGACATCTTCAACTAGATTGGGTTGCTCAGAGCCCCATCCAATCTGGCCTTCAATGTTTCCAGGGATGGTGTGACAGATGATGCTGTCAAAACTAGTTCTCCTTCTTGTAATTTTAACATGTTTTGCTTCAACAGAAGTGCCGGAGTTCACTAAGCGAGAAATTGCCTCTTTGTTGCAGAGATTTCTGTGTTAGTTAAGATGTTTAACAGGGTTGTGTGGCTGCAAGACACAACCTCATGTAATGCACCAAATGATATTTGTGTGTTCGAAACCAATCTTTGAGAGCTCCAGGCTATGTCAGCAGTTAATGTACAGAGTGTAACGTTGAGATTGGTATTTGCTGCCTTTCTTTTGATCAGTAAATACAATTTTGGTACCCTTCAGACAAATGCACCATTGCCCAGATAGTACCCACTTGTCTGTCCATGCAAGATCGTTAGCTTAGGTATAGCTTTTGTGCCTCTATTTGCTGCATATTATTTAGAATATACTGCTTTTATTTTTACATTGTTGGACCAAAGCCTTTAAGTTTATAATTTCATTGCAAGTTTCACAATATCTTTACCTCAAGTAAAAAGCCCCAAAGCATATTTAAAATGAAAAATCTCCCTGATTAACTTTCAGATTATTTTCTCATCTCACAACATTTACTTTTTGTTCAACTGAGCTGTCCTCACCACAACTTTTACTCTACTGCAGATTAACTCTAGTCCCTGAGTGACTCTCCCTGTGTTCACGGGCATTGCCCCAGCACTGACAGATATTTCTGGGGCTCATCACATGCCATAGCTGAAGCACCAGGGATTACAAATGTTCTTGTAAAGTCAAGACTTTGTAGGCTTCTTCTGAGACACAAAAGGTTACATTTTAATTCCTCTCTTAAATTTAAAGATAGCTTTCCTAGTAGAGTTGCACAGTGCAACCCATACAACATTTAATATTTTATAAAAAGCAGAATTTTAATTTTTTTCTTTTTTGCTTTGTCTGAAATAGTCAGCACTCACTATTCATGAAACAAGTTATGGATGTATTTTCTTAATGTTTTTCTGAAGATACATTTGTGTTTAATGTAGTCATCCCTGTCTGCTAGAGTGTATTTGCTGTTTCCTTACAGACTCCTGAGCTTTCTCAATTCCCATTTTCATGAATATTTCAGTTTAAGCACTTATTTTTTCATTCAGCCATATTTAGCTCTTGTTTCTATCAACAGGCTTTAAATTTCCTTGACTAGTACATTCTTCATTGAAGTTGTCAGTGTCAATGTCGTGCAGGGAAAGCATGATTTCCTTTTAAAACCCATCTCTTCTTCTTTTCATTTTAAATGTGAAAACATGAAGTTATGTGGTTGGGGTTTTTTTTCTGTAGTTCTTTAAACTTCATTTATAGTTCAGGTCCTGCTTCGTTTTTAGTTGTTCATACGCAGACTTCTGCACTTAGTCATATTGGTATACACATGGAAAAAGTGTACCTGCTGATTCCTCATGCTGGAGAAGATGAATTACTTTTCCTTGGCAATTTGTTAATTAAAGTTTAGTATTTTCCACTTTTTGCTAGTTTATTAATTGTTAGTAAGTCTGGTTGGGAATGCAAATAAAGAGTTGATTTTCTTTTTGGAACAGGAGTTAAGTTTGCAGCTGCTAATTTAACTGTTAAGTGTGGGCTACAAAATCTTACAAATTTTCTTCTCTGTCTTAGAGTCCACTAACATGAAATGCCTTTCCCCTCTGGTTTTGCCCTTACCTTTTCATAAAATAAGACCTTCTGTCAATGGTAAAGACATGTATGGTTTTGTGTTCTGGCCTTTTAGAAGGGGATACACTGCTAAGTGAGCAGAGGGGAACCCAAGGATAATTCACTTTAGAACCAGGATGAGGGAAAATCTTGGCATTATTTCTGAACCCATTCCAATGTTTCTTTCCTCAATCTCTTTCTCCTTTCAATTTTTTATTGTGCTTTTCCTCTGGAAAAAAATGCATTTCATGCCAAAGACATTTTGTGTTTGCTTTCAATTTTTACTTTTTAAGTGATAAATTTTACCAACGTTTTTTCTGTTTTAGCTCTTTCACATTGACATCATTTCATATATCATATGACTTGAGAAGCTCATATTTATTGCTATCTACTTACTTTAAAATGTATTCTCTTCTCCCTCTTACTGATCTTTACACTTTGCAAAGACAGTTTATTTGTTGTTTTGCTTTTTAGTTACCTTCAGTGTCAGACTTTTTTTTCTTTCTTCTCTTGCAGCTAATACAACTCTGTCCTATCCCATTGCTACTGCCTCTCCTAGTCTTCCTAGTAACTTACACAACTTCAACTTTAGAGGCTGTTGTGTAGCTCATAACTGGTCCTGGGTGATTGGGTATTAAAGATGCTGAAGACTCTTCACAAAATATTTTTATCCAAATACTTTAACACATTTTATTTTATTAGAGTTCAGAAATTCACTAGAAACCTGTTTTTCTGCCTTTGGGTGAATTACTTTGTGTAGAGACATGACCGAAAATACAAAGTACTTCATTAACTGGATGACATTCCACAATATAGTCAGTAATACCATTGCTCATGTGCTTCAACTAATAATAAAATATAGGTTCTGTACAATCCTTGTGTGTTCAGCTTATGTCCCCAGAGAATATGAATACTAAAATTTAACCTTTCCCTGCAGTAATTTATGTAAAAATACTGAACAAGTAAAATATTTCAGTTTGAAATTAAGACTATATTCTCCTGGTGTTTCCTGCAAGGCTCCTCTTGAATCTGTTGAAAAGAAAAGGAAAAATGAAGTAGCTTTGCTTTTGAATCTATCCTGTAAGTTCAAGGTGCATTTGTGTCAGTGTTTCTAGTTAGAAAGAGACAAATTGAAGAGAGAATTTCTGGTGTCATTTTTTTCTGCTTGCAAAACACCAGCAAGGGAGAAAGTGGTGAGACACTGGCACAGGTTGCCCAGAGGCATTGTGGACGCACCATCTCTGAAAATGTTCAAGGCCAGTTTGGATGGGGCCCTGAGCAACCTGGTCTAGTGGGAGGTGTCCCTGTCCACGGCAGAGGGGTTGGAACTAGGTGACCTTTAAGGTCCCTTCCAACCCAAACTGTTCCGTGATTTGGTGACTGATTGTATGATACAAAGGGATGAAGTTTTCCCAAAGGATACAGAGATTACCACCTGCTTCTGGACATTTCATGCTGAGGAGACAGCAAGTCTGACATAAAGTGATAACTGTTATGCTGGCATTGATAAATACCAGAGGAGACAACAGCATATCAGGGATTTTCTTGGGCCAGTGCTGTGGCTGCTGTCAGCACAAAATTCTCGGTGAGTGTTAGGGACAGTCTGTCATTATTTGTATTTTTAAAGTTTATCGTTCTTGACACATACAGGGATTTGCTTTTAATTATAATACAGAGCTAGGTAAATACAAGCAAAAAAAAGTAATGTTTTCTTCAAATGGGAACATTGGCTAAGCTGCTTGCCTGAAGTCTCTCAGTCAAGATGTAATTCTCTCTGAGGTCACTCAGCCTTTATTGATGAGGTGAGTCTCCTCTCACCAGCTATAGAGGAAACATCGAGGACTAACAGGCTGGATGGACAAAGCTAAGGCAAGATGAATTGACCTCTTCTGGTGTCCCTGGGAGGCAGCTACTAGAAAGTGCTATGCAGACATCAAATTGCTTTCCCCAGCTCAACAGGTGAACCAGTAATGAAGCCAGAATGAAATTCATTGAGGTCTCTGCCTTTGGTTTATTGCTGGCCAAGAGTTTCTCTCAGGAATAATTCTTGAGGCAAGTTGGTGCAGTCATTATTTTGTTGGAGAGAGAGAAAAATGGGAAAAATCACAGACAACTTGAAGTTGTGGTTCCAATAGAAAAAGAACAAAATTGAGAGTTTCAGAGCAAGATAGGAAATTGAAAGATAGTGAATTCTACATAACTGGTTGGTTAATTTCAATTTATTACCTACAGGTGAGGACGACAGCAGAGTGTGAGAAATGAAACATAAAGTATGCGTTATTTAAATAGAGAGGAACAAAGAGGTAGAGGGAAGATCTGCTTGGATTCCAAAGTGCTGCATTTGCATGCACAGTTTCTTTAAAGATTTCACTCAGAACAGTGAATAGTTTCACTGCTCCGTGCGCCTTCCTAACTGGCCTGTGCCTGCTGAGACTGGTAATATGCAGGATCTTCAGTGAGAGTAAAAATACTGATTTGAGGTGCACCGGAGGGTTAGGTGACCATGATATTATTAAGAACAGAAGTTCTATTGAGTAGACTTGTATGCACACTCACACATACATATATGCACAGGCAGTCTTTGGAAACTGGAATCTGGGATCCACAGGGCCAGGTTTTAAGACCTGCATAGGGTGTCTGCAAGAGATCTCATCACAGCTGTCATATTGCACACATTGTTAAACTGTAGGTGTGTGTAAAGCGTAAGTAAGAAGCATCACATTACATGCTAACCTGTGCCTGAGATAGGACTATTTTTCAGCAAGTCAACTCAATGCCTCTGAAAATCCTACTACTGAGCTACTTCTACAATAAATTCCCCTTTTTCCATTATCTTGATCTACGTCACTCTTTCTTACATTACTTGCCTTTTCATGGCTGTTAAGATGGCAGTTGACAAGAGAAATAAGAATCAGATTTAGACTTCATTGTCAATCTCAATACTTCATTACAGACTCGTTGAAAATACTTAATTCACTGCAGAGTCATTGAAATAATGGCATATGTAATATCAGCTTCAAAAGAACTCCTCTTTTCAATATTAATTTTGAGTAAGAAAACCTTTGAGGGATAGAAAAATGCACTGAAGATACATAGTATCTTTGATTTTAGCCTCTCTCACCTATATGGGTTACTGTATAATGGATAAATTAGAAACTTAAGAGAAAGCTGAAGTAAATGGAATTCTTTTAATTAAATATTAACTACAGTTCAGTGTGAAGAAGTGTTCAAAGATATAACTTCAATTATCTACAAAGTTAACATTTCCATATATTTTAACCTGGGAATCCATCTTCTTTTCAAAGCTCTAGTATCTTGAACAGAAGTAATTTTATTCCCTGGTTTCAGGGTTGAAGATGGTTTTAACAATATTATAGTCAATGTTTTCTAAGCCCTGTGCTCAAATTAAGCTCTGAAATAAAAATAGCCTCATCTGAATTACATAACTGATCACTTCTCATAAAATTCAGTTTAGTTACATTTTGTAGCTTAAACATGGACTTAGAAGTCTGGCATAAGTCACCTTTCAGTAGTTCGTTATCAGACATCTTGAAGTACTTTCTTGTGACTTTCTAATTCCCTTTGCGTTTTCAAGGGAAATGTGAGACTAAGCCAAGCAGTAATTGCTTTTAGCAGTTATAAAAATTATTTTTAGCTCTTCATTTTATAAGCACATTTGCTTTAAAATGGTTTACACAGAACAGCTCAGAATTATGCAGAAAATTCAAGCTGTACAAACTTTGAACAACATTTTTGAATATTGAGTTTAATTGTTGCTTCCGTGCTGTTTGGTGCCTAAATACACAAAGAAATGTGTAACAAGCATGTTATGAGTCAGTCAGGTTACTTTAGTTTCAGTTTAATGAGTATGCATACTAGACAAGAATTTTTCATTTTCTTGAAGAGAATCAGAGTAGTGGGGATTTTGCTGGCTGTCCTCTGACTTGCAGAGACAGGCATTTGGCAATGAGGACGGAGTGAGAAATGGAGACAGGGGAGAGAGGTGCAAAACCCTCATACTTTGGCTGTTCTATCGTTTCATTTGTGAAGCAAGTACTGGCGGTTTGTTGTACAGTTGGGCACTTTAGTGGTGGTTGTAAGAGGCTTTATGTGTGTGTGTGTCCATACTTTTCAATGTTGCTCTTTTAAACCTCCCATTGTGTTACACATATATATGTGTGTATATGTGGAAAATTTTGTGTGGAGATCCCTACCTCCTTAACCATTTCACCATCTGATATAAATTATCAAAGTGATACCCGAATTAGAATGATCTGCCTACATGGCTTGGAGAGCAATACTCAGCCAGTCCAGCTTGTGCCCCAAGAGTAATGTACCTGCATTGTTTTTCTTCTCTACAATTATATGCCCTGCACCTCTGAAAAATGCTCTGAAATTTCATCTATCTTAGAAATTCATGCCCTTTATAAAGGAAGATACTCAGTGCAAGGTAAGTATCTTCTTTATTATGGGTTGCTAGTTGCTTTTTAAACTGAAAAAGGTTTGGATTTAGGAAAAAAATCTACACTCAGGCACTGGCACAGGTTGCCCAGAGAAGCTGTAGGTGCTTCATCCCTGGAAGTGTCCAAGGCCATGTTGGATGGGGCTTTGAGCAACCTGGTCTAGTGGAAGGTGTCCCTGCCCTTGAGATTGGGGTTGGAACTAGATAATCTTTAAGGTCCCTTCAAACCCAAACTGTTCTATGATTCTAATCCTTCTCAGTTGTTTCTAAGCTTATCTCAGTATTTACTACCAGGAGATTGTTCATGTTATTATTCTTGGACTGGATTCAAGAAAAATGAAAATTCTGCAGTCTGTGGTTGCAAAAATTCAAAAGCAAAGTGTACTGAACAGGCCCACAGGGACAGCAGAGGTTCTGACACTCAGTGGGTACTAACTGTCCTTGAATTTTGCATAACTGCCTCTGATTATTTTGTTAAACAGCGCAGCCACTTTTAAGGATCAAACAAATTGTATTATGGAATAGCCAGTAATTATGTTTTAAAAGTAAAGAGAGAGCAATGTGAGTTTTAGTTATTGAACAGAAACTGTGAGTTTCAATGTTAGGAGTCAACCTGCATTGGAATAAAGAATTCGTAATTTAATGTCATTACTCAAAAACTTTATACATTTCGGATTGTCACAAAATAACCCAAGAAGAGAAGTATCTGCAGCATGATGGAAATAACTGCTGCAAAGGAAAATGCTGACTATCTTGAGTACAGTAACTGCCATATTCTGTCTTGTCTGTGCACTCCCCATAAATATTTTATTTCAGATAAAGTGGCATCCATTATGTCTAATAAGTGATTATATGGGATGAGTTGAATGTACTGGGAATGAAACATCATCTGTCCTGGAATAAAGGAACTCAGTCCAGCATGTGGATAGGGGCAGGCCTGATTGGATCCTGGGCTTCACCTCCGAGCTATGTTCAAGGAAATTAGAATTGTGGTCATCTGTTTTCTATTTGAATCTTTTCATAATGGACATTCAAGGAGTTTCACTAAATGAACTTTTTCACAAATCCATCTGGTTTCCATGGAAATTTTCATCTGCCAAAGGAAACATCTCACTTAAAAATCATGGGAATTCAGAAAAGGTCCAGTTTATTTCCATTTGAAAGTGCTTTTGTGGTATTTTATATGTTATACAGTTTGGGTATCTCATATCCACACTTTCTGCTTCTCAGATTGTGGTCACTTCTCCCTGGATATCCTCTAAATGGGAGCCTATAACGTGCCTCATTGCTTGGCCTTTCCAGCAGAGTAGAAGTGTAGGAGCACAGCAGAACTATTTTCCAAATGACAATATTTTCGGTTGAGTGTCAGAAATAGAATCATTTTAGGAGGAGTTAGGGAGAGAAATCAATTCTGAAAAAGGGGTACAGATTACCACCATAAGGAAACGAGTTTATGCTTTGTAAGTTGTGTTTTGTTTCTAGACATGCTTCTGTCAGAGATCTTTCTATGATCTTTCCAAATAAGTCTTTAGGTGTCATAGAGAGGCATGGGAAAATCTGAAGGTGCTGAGAAAGTAAACGATATTATAAGTGTAAGGCCTGACCTAAAGATAAAATAAATATTTGATATATCTATTTATACTCCCATCCACCCAGATTCAGATGGCTTAAAGCCAATGTGCCTGCTAATACTATATATTGTATTATCTATAAAAATATTATAAGTATAGTATATATGGTATAAAATATATATAAATGTATAAATATTATTACGTTTAACATTCTCTCTTTGGCAATGCCAGTACACTCAATAGGAAAGGCTAGGCACAGGAAGGCTTTAGGCTGTCCAAATCTGGGTCCAAATGCAGTAACTGAATGGTTGATATTTCTCTTTTGTGTGAATAAAGGTCCAGGTGGGATACTGTGCTGTCTGTTGAGTCTTGTGGTAAGAGACTGATAAAAAAATCTACAAAAAAGTCAGTATTTACCACTGGTGTAGTTGCTCTGCCTCTTACAATACAGTTTTAACTTCTGTGAAGAAATTAGATGGTATTGCACCGTCACTTTGGTAGATTCCCTCTGAGAGTCTACCTGGAGTCTCTTCTCTTGTACTTAGGAGAGATTTTGCCTTTGAAATATCTTAGTGTATTTCTCACTTTGCCGAGAATGGCTGAACAATAGCACAACATATTTCTCAGCTCCTCTTACCATATCTAAGGGAGGGTATGTTGTCTCCTTTAGCATTTCTAGATCTGGAAAACAATGAGGTGAGAGGAGCTGTTTATACTGAGATTTTAAAAGTATCCACTGAATTACAAGTGGTTCACAAAGTTGTCCTAGTGATTTTTTTAAGAAAACATTACTACTAATGCAAGTGAAAACAATGACTGCTGATTGCTGTTTGCACTTGTACTGCATTCTCTCCTAACTCTCTTTGTTTCTAAATTTGAAAACTGAGTCATATTTAAATTGCTAGCATCAGTATAGTAAATAAAATGACAATTACTGAGCAATCTGCTTTCTAACACATTTAAGTGATTTATGGCTGCAGTAGACAATGTATTAAAATCCTCTCTGTGAAATTAAAAGTATAATGGCTGGAAAACTACATACAAGCTCAAAGGAAGTTCTAAAACTTCCAAATAATTAATGGCTACCAGCAAGAAACTTGCAGGTAGTGTTAAAAAACCAAAAAGGTAGGTAAATTTATTTAGAAAGAAAATAGGATTTAGATTGTTTAATAGTTTCATTTTCAAACTCTGCATAGGAAAGAATGCAGTGTTCAATTTTCTATTGCTATTTCCAGAGAAAATAAGAGCATAACCAGTTTTAAAGTAGCCCTAGTGAAACATTAACACGAATGAAAAGTTTTACACTGGGCTGTGGAAACAAGAGGACTTGGAGCATAGAGCAGACAGTAGGCTGTGGCTGCAGACGGAAAGCACTGTAGAGGGCAAGGGCTGCAAAACCCCTTTGCCTGTTTTGCTTGTTCCAGAGCCTTGGAAAGCCATGCAGGCACCCGCCTCCAGCTTTGCAGGAGAGATCAGTGTCCGTCAGCTGTTGGTCAGAGGGGTGAGCCTGGCTCTCTGAGTCTCTCCCTTTCTTCTCTGTCCCAGCTTTGCCCCTTCTCTCTTCCCCTCTCCTTTTCATTGCAGAAGTGGCCTGGGCTTTTATCCCTGGGGCAGAAAAGATCACTTTTTCCTGTACTTCAGAAGAATCTGGAACTTTGTGTGTAAGACACTGGTCCCCACTCTTCCAATGTGATTATCATAAAGCAGAATTCTGTGAGAGGTGTTTTCCAAGCCCAAAGAGGTGCTTTCACATTTTTTCCTTGTTTCCCCACAGATTTTCACTCTCAGTTCATGGTCTGTTGTGACAATGACAGCAGAAGAGGGCTTCTTGACCTCGCGATTAAAGCATAAGATTGACAACCAGGCATCGTGGGTTCTTCTTAACTCTGCCACTTGCATTTGCATTGCTTATCAAGGTTTTGATTTTGGGTTGGGGTTTTTTTGCCTTTTTCTTCTAGGTTATTCTATTGTTATGGTATTGCAGACCACTGTGGTCCTTTATATGGCATTGTTTGTAAAATAAGGTGTGATGTAGCAAGGGGTAATGGCGCATGATCGTTGTGTAATTTGATGAGAAGCCTGTTCAGCACTTCCCATTCACCAAAGCATCCCTGCTGAGCTCACTGGGTCTTGAAGCCAGGGGGACTTCTAGTGAGTAATGTGCAAAAACAGGCTCTTTGTGGCTTAATCCTAAAATACATTTTGTGACTTCAGTGGAAGCTGTGCATGTCCAACAATTGTTGTATCAGTCCATTTTCATTTGTAAAGTACTTCAAGATCTGTTGGACAACCAGGCTTTTATTCAATCTTTAGTATGCATTACATGAGTGAGCTGATTTTTGGCTTGTCTTTGGGCATGAATAATGGTTGTGAGCACCATGGTTGGCAATGTATTTTGGTGACAAGAATCCTGCATTAAGTGTAAGAATAATTCATGATTTTAAGCAGTGTCATTATCTTCATGCATTCAGTTAATTATGTGCATTTTTTTAAAATCCCTCTATGACTTCAAACTATACAGGACCCCTAAATCTTTTAATTTGATGTGGCCTGGGATCCTGAGTCCCTTAGCTTACATGATAGTATAGTCTATATATTTTCCAGGCAAAAAATGAACAAAGTCTGGAAACACAGCTAATTGTTCCATAAGGAGATGAGTTTTTATGACAAAATGTGCGATTTCGCTTCATTTCTGTATTGAGACTGTAATGTATTATTCAAAGTGACATAACTTACTTTATAAACAGTTTTTTAAGAATTCATAAGTAAACATAATTATAAAACAGTTTTATTAATAGGTCTCTTCAATTATTTAATACTTGAAGCCAGATATTTTTGAGTGCCTTCTTCAGTAGAGGTTGCCATATAATATTTTCATTCAAAGAATTACACAAGGAATTTTTCTCTTTAGAAAACCGAATATTTTCAATAGGTCTGATGCCAAAGGCATGCTGCCTGTCATAGTGGCCATCATATTTCGCTGTTCTGAGGCAGCTGTTTTTACATGTCAAATTTTTAATCTCCCTTGCTTTTCTTTTCACTATAACCAAATCTGTAAACTTCAGAGGTATGTAAATCTTGCTTGGGGCTAAATATATATCCCTGTAATGTATTTGACCTTAAATTATTGATGTGTATGTTCAATTGTAACTTTATTTTAATGCAGTTTTTGTCTGGGAATTATTATATAATGCTATTTAAGAAGTCCTCAATTACTTTTGTGTAAGAAATTTAGATATTAAATAGTGAGATAAATTTCTAGAGTATTCATTGTATTCTTACTAACTGGGGAGATTTACATCTTCATGTCTGTGATAAAGATTGCTGGGACTTTTGAAGTTCTTATTTATGGGGCAGTATTGAATTTAGGATTAATTTCTTGTACTGCTATAGTCCCTGGAAGGCCCACTTACAGAGAGCACTAAGGCATTGTAAAAGCACAGAGTATAAAATTTTCTGGGTGTCTCTGACAGCTGACAAAAAGCACTAAATAGGCAAAGACAGCCAAATATCCCAAGGGAGCCGTCAGGTGACATTGTCCAACTATGTCTGGTTTTCCTGCATGTAGCACAGTTAAAGTCAGTAATTTGAAGAACAGTGAAGACAGTGTATGGATATTCCAAAATTGATTCTCTAAGCATTAAGGAATCCCTGAAAGAAAGCATGAGGTCAAACTCAGACACCCAATGTCATGGGCCAGGTAGGGGTAGGGAGGTCCTCCATGTAGTGCCCAGAGGATTATCTAGAACCCTGTTTGGAGTTAGTGTTAGTGTTGGGGTAGAGATCTGATTCGGTGGGGAGCTCAGGCTGGCCACCAGCACACGGCTGCTGTTCTTGTGCAATGGTCCAGGGGGGTGTGACTGCTTGGGCAGCAAAGGGTTTTAAGCCTGCAGGAATGTCATATGGAGACAGATGTGACAAAATGTGACATGGTGAAAATGTGTACAAAAAGTATCACCAAGTAATCTCCTCCAAGTCAACAACAGTCTTTCACAGAGCCCATGGACACACGAGGAGGGTTACGTGGCCAAATGTGAGACATGTGGACAACACATGCACATGCACATAATTCTTTCCTAATTCTGATACCCTGTCTCTCTGTGCTTTCACTGGCTTTTTCCTATAGACAAATTGATCCAATTTCTTCTTATTCTATGGCAATATTGGCTCTTTCAAATCCAAATTATGAAGATTTTCATTACAGCATATAAACACTTTACAGTCATGGCTCATATTTGATTTTTCATAATAACAGTGAAAAGATCAAATCTGCAGTGAGTCAACAAATATAAACATGAGTTAAGTTACCCTGATATAATCCCATTCCAGTGTCACTGCTGGCATTAAGTCGAACCTTACATCTCATCATTGTACAGAACTGACGTACAGATTTACTTCTGTACACTGCAGTTTGGACATACGCCATGAGGCTGCAAGGATTTCTTGATGGTGCTTTTGTGATCAATGGCTTGTCATGCATTTGGTTACAGGAAGGTTCTTTAAAAGATAAATATAAAATTGCAATAAATAAATAAATAAATAACATTAATACATAACATGCAATTATTGCTTAGGCTTTTAATAAATAAAATTAAATCTAGATTTTCCTATTAAACAATCTAAATTTATAGCATATTAAATGAATTCACCCTTATTTCTCTCTAGACTGAATCTTTAATGCACAATAATCAATATAAACTTCAAAACCGGTGGTTTTACTGGAAACCACAGTATTAGCAATCAACAAGAGTGAGATAACAAAATACAAAACGAGTACTTCCCGTATCTCTAATTATTTATACAAAAGCTGTGTAGAAAATTGCTTTATCTATTATTTGTACTATATTTCAATTAACTTGTCCAAATAATTAAAATGCAGCTTCTAATAACAGGATGTTAATGAAGAGCAAATGAAAAAATGTGGTGTGTTCACAAATAGAAGAACAAGACAAAAATAAAGAGATAAAAATTATTTCATTTGGGTTTTGTTTGAAAATAATGAAGTAAATTATTTTATTCTGAATCTTTCACCAGCAGGCTTGTTTTCATAGAAGATATTCTTTGTTATACTATTCCAAAGCACAAAGGTTTTTGGCTTAAACATGTTTCAGATTATGGTCTTTTACATACTTCCCTTCAAATTTTAGTCTGACTAGTCAAGATATTTCCCTGAAATAAAACTCAGAAGAGATAGACAGAAGTTTTTAGTGACTTGAGAGAAACTGATTTTTGTGCTTAGCAAAATGAAGACCATTTCTACAGGTTGTTTTGGCAACCGAAAAATGCTGCTGAAAACATATAATTCAATCCAACGTGCTGGGAGATTGTGTAACTTCAGCCATGAGGATGAGCATATGTGCTGACCAAAGTATAGATTTTCTTAATATTACCTTAATATTATCTGAGAAATGGTCACAGAGGTGTATTGTAAACACTGAATTCTCTGGGCCTTATGAGAAATCTTTTGTTGAAGAGCAGAGTTTATTACTTTGTCACTAAATAATTCTATTTCATGACATTATGGTAGAATCTTTGGGCCAGTTCTCATCATTTTGTCTTCTGCTCAAGTGTAACCAAGTACATCAGAGCCCACAGATGAAAACTGTGCCAGTGGTCAGCCTTTGCAAAGCCATCCATGGCTTGTGTCTCTGAACGGCCTTGTGAAGCTGACAAACGTCACATTAAGCTTTAGAGGGGAGCTTAGAGGAATTGTTAGCTAACTTTTAAAATAGATGTTTTGCTCTCTTTTTTGCAAAGAATTTCTAAGACAGTGGATGGAATCTGCAGTCACGGTTCTTTCCTCTTGCAGAACTTCTGTAACTCTGTGTGCTTGTGTGAATTTTAAACCAACATACATGATCAAAGATGAAGCAAGTAGTTTTGAGGTCGGCATTAATTGAGATGAAACAGAGAGAAAGCAAGAAAGCATGTATGTCATTTTGTCAATTATTTAGCATTAAATTAATATCTTTTTTACTGTTTCTGCCACTCAGAAGAGTCCTTTTGAGCCTAATTAATGTCTCCCAGCGAAGACTTTATAAACGGAGTGGCTTTTGTTAGCTGCAGGTTTGAGCTTCATTATGTCAATCGCTGCTTCTAGACCACTACCAAAACTATCTTTCTTAAGCCAGGCTTCACCCATTGATGGCCAGAGGGATTTCCTAGAGAGGCACAGCCATTAGTTATAGTTAAGCACTCAGGCTACAAGCCCATGTGCCAGCAGGCTCTCAGCTTTGTGCAAGATCAAGTTCTCCTTGACCAGGGGCAGGAGTGCAATGCTTAGTTGCCATCACACCTTGATTGTCTCAATGCGGTTGTGGCAAAAAAGCATTTTCTTGTTGTGTTGCAGTAAGACACAACTGTAAATTTGCGAGTGAGGCCTCTAATAAAAAGTCAGTTCCTTATATGCCTTATGCAATAAAAACAACAGGTTTTTGGTTGGACAAAAGAGCTTTGCAAACAAATGTTGGCCATAGTTTAGGCATTAGCTCAAAAAACATGGCTTTGCCATTCAGCATTTTAAACACAGTCAAACTATTTTACCCTTATGAACATGTATCAGTTGGTCTAAGAGCCAGAAAATAGCCCCTGGAGCAGTATCTAGGGTATATATGGATGTAGAACCTTCACCTATAGACATGGACTTCGACAAGTCATTTTAGTGGCAGCGGTTGGACTCTCTAGTTGAGTCTGTATGACTTGCTCTGGCTATAATCTTTTCCTAATAACAAAATAATAGTTTTGTCTATGATTCCAGTTCTGAACTTGATTTTTCAATCAATATTTACCTCATGGAAAAAATGAACAAAAAACCCACCAAAAAAACCCAAAACAAAACAACAAAAACAAAAAAACCAAAAAAAAAACCAACAACAACAAAAAAACAAACCTGGACACAAAACTGCAAAACTGCCTTCTATGGTTACTTTTCTCTCACATCCATTTCTTTTCATCTCTGTATTCTGTATGTTCCTCTTTGGCACAAATTTATGTTTTCTATTTCTGAGTTTCTGTTCAATCACTGACCTATCATTCTTTTAAAACAATTGCTTCTTAGAGTGCATTGCATTTAAAGAAGAAAGCAAGAAATTATGACCTAAAAAAATAACTTCATTTTAAAGAACACTTTGATCTTTTTCAAACCATGGTGCTTTACAAAATTCAGTTAACTTTCCCGGTGTGACTCCTTTTAGCCAAAAGTAAGCAAAGAGTACAGAGTAATCATTTTACACATTGACCAAAAGCTGATTAATTCAGTGGCTGTTTCTCCTGCTTGTACCAGTACTTGCTAATGTTTGGGTTATGGACACTACAGCAGATGTTTACTTGCTTTTAAGTGGATATTTTTTGTAGCTTTGGTTTCATAATTTTATAAAACAATGTAAATGGCAGAGCGTACTTGAACTGATGTTCTACATATAAACTCTATCAGTATTAGCTTGGTGGTTACTTTGAAAAGGAATTTATTACTGCTTATAAAGGTGAGATCAATATCATATCACGTTATAAGAACTTTGCATCTAGATGCCATGTGACTGTTCTTGCCTTTATTTTCTTCCTCTTCCCTCTTCAGTTTTCATTTCCATCTCTTTTATATTGTATTGTGATTTTTTACTGATTTGTTAAATGATGGATTTACAGGATAGTGCTTATTGAATTGAGTTAAGCCTATCTTCTTTTATTTAAATCTGGAGGATTTTTCCCTCAGGAATAAATCATCCCAGTTTCTTTAATGGGCCTTTTATAAATACTATGGCTTTTCTCTGCTCATCCTTGAGGTAAGGCTGCTGTTAATCCAGTATTTTTAAATTAGGCTTGATTCTCCTCTGTTTAATTGAGAGTAAAATCAAAGAAAATGGCAAAAATGCCAAGAATTTGACAGCTCTGAACTGCAGTCGTCCTTAGAAATCTTGCCTACATATAACTGCACCCTTGGTATTCAAATCTTTGGTTCAACATTAAATTCATTTGCTTGTTCTGTGGCATGTACTGCTGCATCTTGTTTGTTTTAATTCTGTTCAGGTTCCATTTTACACTTCCTGTCATTACATCTAAAATGTTCTATTTTATTCTTCTTGTGTTGGGACTCAGTTGTTTAAACACATCAGTGAATACCTGACTAAAATGTTTATGGAAGGTGCTTTGTCCATGCATAATTTTACTTCTTGATTTCCAGTCATGACCTCTGATCTATCCTATAGTCTAATCAAGAACTGTTTTCTCTCTAGCAATCCTCTACCTATGTAAATAAGCAATTTTGTGTTATGCTCTCAGATATCTTCCTTGATGTATTGCTGCTTTTTATTGTCTCTATCCTTATGTCTAACTCATTTAAATCCTTCATTACTCTTATTTTATTTGTTTTCCCCACAGTCTTCTAAGAGGGTTCTGTTTTGCCTTTTTTGTTATTACTTCTAATGAGACAGTAGAAACTGGTTGATAACTTTTCCACGGATTAGGTTTTATTAGAAAACGTCAATTGTGCAGAATTGCTTTTTGAAAACTCTATATGACAACTGGAAATTAGGAAAATTGCTTCTGCATGTGGGAGTCAGAGCTTACAGCTCCCAATTCCCTTATTCCCATACTATCTGTCTTTACTCAGAGTAATCAGCAGTTTCAGGATCAAGCCTGACACTGGAAAAGGAAAAGCATTTCTTTTTTTGGTCAGTAGTTTAGTTTCAGTTCCAATTTGAGAGAATTTTGCCTCCAGAATTCAAATCCTCTCTTAAGATGGAAGGTGTGTTTCTTGCTCTTCAAACCTCTCCCTCCTGGCACTGTGTCCAGCTGTAACCTGGATGGGTCAGAGCTCAGTGGCTTGTTCCCTCTTGTGCATTGCACTGGGTGTTAGTGTAAAGCCCTTCTGTCAAAGGCATGGGTCATTTCTATCCCCTATTTTCTCTGCACATCTGGTCTTGGGATATATGTCTGGTGTATGTAATCTCTGTGCCTCAGTCCCCACTCACCCACAGACTTACCTCACCTCTCTTCTGCTCTGTTCTCTCTGCCTCCTGTTCAAAATTCTCTGCTTCAACCTCTTTCTGTTTTTCCTGATTTGGCACAGTCCTTCACTGTATGTCTGGGACTTAACATTCTTAAACTTCTTTCCCCTGCTATGTCTATTGCTTCTTCTGTTAGGATGTATCCCAACAGGCCACATGTGTTTCCAAAGGGCTTCCTAATGACATGCAAACCTGAATCTCTTCTGAACACATCAGCCGGGGAGCCAGTCTTTCAGAGCAGTACTGCTGCAGCAGAAGGATGGACCAGCTGAACTATCCATTCCAGCTCTCATCTGTTTGTGCCAAAGGTCTGTGGCCCCAGCGTGTGACTGGCTTTTCTTCCTGACATAAAGACCAACATTAGGTTTTTTTCTGAACCTACAAACTCAAAGGTCTACTTAAAACTGATTTAATTCAAGCTGAATTTGAACTAACAGACACAGTAGCTGATTCTCAACATCTCCTTTATGTGGGGCTTGCTCCTTTTCTAATATAATATCTCTCTGATGTTGACCAAGTTTCCCAAGTGCTTTGCCTGCACCACTATAGCTGTTTAATGGTGTGGTTTAAATGTATCAAACAGTGGTGTAATACATTGAACCAAATCCCCAAATTTGTCTTAGTGTTGTATAAACAAATGATGTAAAGCCATTTGCAGCCCCTGACACCTCACTCTGGTAGTTACCCTGCCTGTGACGAAGGAAGGACGAGCAAAGCCAGGGCAACAGGAGCATCATGGGATGGCTTCGGTGAGTCACAGGTTGTTGCACCTGCTTGATTAAAAAAAAAAAATTAATACATCCTAAAATAAGCATTATTTTATAATAAAGATTACTTTAGTTGAAATTGCATAGCAACTGTGTGTGCCCTGTGTTCACATAGTACAATCTGCATGGCATGTGCTTGGGGACAGATTTACTCATACGAGCTTAGCAGGTGCAAACAGCACAAACTGATCTCTGTGAAAAGATATTATTGTCTTCCGCCCTCCTGCAGAATTTTTCTGGTCTTAACTTTGTAGCTGAGCCTCAGCTGGAGTCTTAATGATTGGCATCTGTCACACGTGTTGACACAACATGTCTCACAAATGTCATTAGTCATTGTTTTTCCAGCATGGACTTTCTTCTGCTGTAGGCCACAAGTCTGGCTTAGACACAGAAACTCCATGCTGCTAATTTTTTGCCTTTTACAGCGTGGAGAACGTAAGAGATAACAAGGAAAAGAAAGTAGCAAGTTAATAAGGATTCAAATCAGTTATCACAGCAGTTTTTAATGACTGTGCTCCCTGCTTCATCTAGATCCTGTTCGGTTCACTCTCTTTTCTATGACTGTTGCTCTGTAGCACAGCAGTGCTGCATCTCATTTGGCAGCCCCAGCTGATGTTTATTTCGTTCTTCGAAGCTCTCACAAATGCAGGAATTGTTTTAGAGAGGGGATATATCGTTTGTTTCTCTCTCTGAGAGGAGGTAGATTTTTCTCAAAAACAGCCAAGACTTGATTTCTGCTCAACTGTCTAAATACTCTAAATTTTCTTGTGCTTTTTCAAAACTCAAAGACTTTTCCTTGCTAGGGATTAACATCGAGTGGGTCACACTCCCCTGGCAAGGGAAAAGGTCATAATCAAATCCATTCTCTGAGCAGTAACTGCATGATGAAAGCATTTATCTTTTTGGCTGTGGTGTGGCTGTGGGACAGAGGGACCGGAGGTTCCAACCCTTCTGCTACTCCCCTGGCCTTGAGCATCACCAGGATCATGGTACCACTCTTCCTCTGCAACAGGGTCAATGCACCCCTTTGCTTACCTGAGATCAGGTTTTCAAGTGTTGTACAGCTCAAGAAGCTGGCAAAGCAGTTACATCCACAAATGTGATAAATCACATCATTCACAACCTCTTTGGGGAAATAAGCCATTCTCAGGGGGGTTGTGCTGGCTGCCTGCATATGTATTTGTTAGGCCCTTATGTTGAGATGTGTTTGTTTATCAGAAGGAACAAGGAAATCGGTATGAGCAGGGAGGGGGTTTTATTCTGCAATGTATAGTTTTATCAACTGCAATTTTGGGGGTTTTTAACCAATTCTGAACATTAAAATTGCGATCCCACATTTGAAAACCTGCAGGTGCTTTATGCAGTCCATCTGCCGTTCGTGTAACTGCACTGCACGAGTGCAGGGCTAACGTCATGGAGGGAGGTTGCCCACCCCGCAGGGAGCAGCTGAGTAGCCCAAGCCCAAAAGACAGCTTATCTACTGCAAACAGTGGGTGCATCACAGAAGCAAGATGTATCAGCAGGATGGAGGTTTCTGCTATTTTGGCAGCCAGAGCAATTGTCAAGGCAAAGGAGCCCTAAGGTGGCGATGTTTCACTGAGTCACCTGTCTCAGTGACACTGCAGAAACAGAGGCAAGTGAGGATGGTGGGCTGGAGGTGGGCCTGTTAACTCTACTGTCAGAACGGTAATAAAACTTCAACTAAGCCAGCAGAAGCACTTCAGATGCAAAAGGCATTAGAGCTCATTACTGACTCCCCAAGGAGTCCAGCTCCCAATCCAGCTATCTCCTCTGGAAACTTAAGAGCCTTATGAACAGCAGTGATAACTGGAAAACAGTGCATGATGTTATCAGGAAGTTATATTTTTTTCCCATGGACACACGAAAGGTTTCCATTGCGGCTTTGCGCTTGGGCTGCCAGGAGCTGTTCATACTCAGTTCTCTTCTGGCATTATGAAAACCTGCATACATTGGTCAGGAAATTTACAGGAAATGTTTCTAACTAGTCTAAAGTTAGGGTTGGTCAATATTATAGTATGGTAATTCTCTTAGAAATAGAAAGCAAGGAATTACAAAGGAGAAGGTGCTGTCTTGAATATATAACTGCCTTGGTATGGGCCATTTTTAACTGAGGCAAAATCACCCTCCTCTTAGTACCTGCTGAAGAGCATTTAGTTCCAACACAAGAGTTTAATATTGTTTATATGGAAGGACAATACGTAACTAACTATGAAATGTTTGAACAGCATTGTATTATGGATAATTAATTTGGTTCATCATGTAGATGTTTTCTGTCAAGAAGATTGAGATGAAAAATAATGGAAACAGAAATGTGAAAGAAAAATCTTATGAAGGTTGCACAAGGTCGTGGCTGGCAGATGTTATGACATGTGTCTGTGCATGTGTTCATACTTCTTTATTTAGTTACATGGAATAAAGACTCTTCTTGACAGAAAAGGACCCCAGGGTGCTGATCTCATGTACCAGTCATGACAAGGAGCCAAAAAATTGGGGACAAGTGTGGAAGAGGTTTTTGGGGAAGAGTTCTGCAATTTTCTTTGCTGTTTCTCTAATACACAAAGCACTTGTCAATGTAGGGAGTATGTAAAGATCACCTTAATAGAGGTAGGGTTTGCTTATGTCTGAGTTTTATTTCAGGAGCGGGACATGCATCCATCTCTCTCCACTTCTGCTGCAGCTGTGTACTACTGGGATCTATAGGTTTGTAGTCCTTGTCTTCATTGTGGGACAGACACATAAAAGTGAGCAGCAGCACGGGGATCTGTATTGCAGAAACTCAGGCTATATTGCTTTTGTTTTGTGGCATCTTGTTTGTTTCTTGGTTAGTCTGCAAAGACCACTGGGTCTGTGAGTGGTTTTTCTGCTTGAAAGCTCTTTCCAGCTCTCTTCTGATGCATTTACTGTGCCTGGAACTTGCCTGTGCCCCTTGCAAGGCAAGACATCCATTGTGTGGAAAGTGTGTGTTTGTAAGGTAAGATTAGTGTGTGAGATACAGAAGGAATGAGACATTGGAAAGAATTGCCTATGAATCCTGTTGAGCCAGAGTCCAGAAGATAAGGAAGCTGAAAGAGAACTTTTAACACCGGACAATTGTTGTCGGTTTTTCACAGTTATTCCATTTCCATAAAGAAGAAACAATAATGATTCAGCAGCCATTTTCTGTACACAAGCAATGTTTCCATTCATTTGAGACCCTAAACAGCCAGATAACACTTTTGCTAAGCTTTGTTGAGATATTTTTACCACTTTTAATAAAGGTTTCCATTAGATTTAACAACTTACTATTTTGCTTATTGTACAAAATGCTCTCTCACAAGACATCTCTTCAAGACCTAATCTTAGTAACAATATATTATTTTTACCTCAGTTCCTAGATTATGAAAGTTTTTTTTCATGTTACTTTTCCAGTCCGTGTGAATTCAGAAAATTATCTGGGCAATGAAGGCATTAGATGATAGTCTGATCAGACTTTCAAAAGATGTCCTCATTTTCTTCTGTATCACTGTATATTTCTTTGTCTTTCTTGATGTGCCAAATGAACTGAAGGAATTAAAATGATTAAATACATGAGATCAGAAATGGACCTGCATAATCATCAACCATCAATAATTTAAAGTAACTGTCCTGACAGTAAATAAGTAGAGTTAGAAATTATTTTCTTACCATATTGCAACTTACAATAGGAAGTATTTTTACATACTGATTTTTAAACTGCTTGAAAAAATCAGGTTTTCAACAAAGCATGAACTGTTCTGTGTCTGTAGTCATTTTCTGTGCTGTATTTTCCTAATTTATTTTTATTTTCTTTGGGACACCATGACTTGATTGACTTGTACTTGACATCTTTGTCATCAGTTGGTTTTGCTCAGTATTTCAGTGCTCTCTGTGCAACCTGACTGGAAATGTTGCTATACTCACATACGTGTTATGTTAGAAGAGGAAAGAGAGATTCATCATAAATAGAGAAAAAGCAACTGAAACTTCAAAACTAATACATCGAAATCCAATATTTTTCCAGGAATGTAAGGCACAGTTATGACTGAAAATTGTGACTCCCAGAGACCAAACAATAAGCATTTTTGTTTTTTCCAGAGCATAGTTCTATAGTTGAGCAGGGCATGTGTTGGAAAAAGGTGCTATTTTGATGAATGTTTTAAAGGAGGTGGGAGAGGGGGTGTTGAATTAACTAAATAATTGTTTCAGGATTAAACAAGTACTCCAGAATTATGCAACCCATCTACAGCAGCAATACAGCATGTTGCCTTTGTAGAAAGAGTAAAGACTTAAGCGCAAATAAATTCATTTGGAGAAAAATAGATGGAGATTGATCCTGGAAGTGTGACAGAATAAATTTAACTACAGAAGAGAAAAACAAATCTAAAAAAATTAAACTAAAGGTTAAAAACTGAAATTATGCTTATAAAAATAAATCCAAACAACCTA
The DNA here is from genome assembly GCA_013397565.1 of Ptilonorhynchus violaceus. NCBI lineage: Eukaryota > Metazoa > Chordata > Aves > Passeriformes > Ptilonorhynchidae > Ptilonorhynchus > Ptilonorhynchus violaceus. Next base: position 3,144,992 of record VZRJ01008660.1, on the reverse strand, counting down.
GAAAATCTTCTAGAGATGGTAATCACAATTTGTTTAAAAGCAGGGAGGAGCAATGCATTGGTACTGTTTTCTCCTATAATATTTAATAAAAAGAATAAATAGTGGAATATTTCTTGTTCGTTGTTCATTTTCCATATGTGAAAGATGGAAGGAAATTAGCATCCCGGCAGAATCAATACGAAACAGAAGAATGGTAAAAGGTTATATAGCTCCAAAGCTAAGGAAAGTTTATCCTTACAAATCTAAGAAATTAGACCATTTAAGGATATTTTTTTTAAATCAGAAATAAATGTCTTGGAAAGATGGAGAAATTTAGCAGTGCCCTAGCTAAATCTTGGATACCAAATTTTGGGACATGCAAAATCTTCAGCTTGTAATCACCTGAATAATCAGAAAGAAAGGGAAAGAAGGAAACTCGGTGATACAAACAGCAAACACTGTAAGTAAAATGCTAATTATAGACAACATTTTGTTTAATTGAAAATGATTATTCACAAAATTGAGATTTTTCTGAATTGAATTATTTTGTTGAAGTAGTAGCAGGATGACTGGATGGTCACATTGGGAATATGACAATCTCTGGATCACGTATAAAGTCAGCAGCTTGTGTAAACAGCTAGGGGAAAGGATGAAGTCCCTGGACATAAGTGATAGAAGAAAGTAAACAGTGAGGGGATTTTAGGTTATACGTTATTCAACCAATAGTCATCCCAACAAACATAACATCTGGTGCATCAATGTAAAGACTGAAAACAAGTACAAGGAAGCATTGAAATTGGTACAGGAACAGAAAACAATTGAGGAATACTTCACAACAGGTGATGTTTGCAAGAAGGATAATATGGAGTGACTGTCATTCCACAAACACTGTGAAGGAAAAAGTGGCTTAATCATTTTCTCTAGATATGTATTTGGTTCATTTTCAAATGTGGTAGAACGAAGGAGGGAAGGTCTAATTTAAAGTCTCAGCTAGACGTAAAACAGCAACAGAAATTTTCATCTCAGGTGGGACCTGTATTCTCATCTTGTAAGTACCAGTGTGGTGTGCAGAAAGTTTCTGTTGACAGTAATTCCTTACAACTGGATAATAGTTGACTAAGTTAATTATTTATGATAACCAATTATGAAGCTAACAGTTGTTTTTGTCAACAGCTCACTTAGTAATTGTGGACGTTTGTCTTCTTCCACTCACTTTGCAGCCTGGTTAGAGGTCGTTATGAAGGAATGATGTTGGACACTGAATGTGGAAAGGCTTTGGGGCTTTCTTTAAAGAACGTTGTAATAACACCAAAGACATAAGAGCAGCAAAGAAAATGAATGCTTTTCTTTCCAGGCTAATTTAAAGGTAGTAGATAAAAATCGTTATAAAAGAAGCTGTAGTTAATCTTCAGTATGAGAAAGGAATGTTTTGGTGTTCTTAATTTATGCATTTCTGTGGACATACAAGAATATCGCTGTAACAGGAAAGACCGAATGTCTCCCTAGACTGATATCCTGTCTTTGGTGGCTGTCAACTGCATGTATAAAGTGAAAAGGCAGAGCAATTTCTGTAGTTTTAAACAAGATTTTATAGAGCAGGTCTAATTGACCTAATTGAATTAGATGTGGTTGTGTTCTGCTGATTCTGCTGTACCCATTATTGGGATATTTTATTAATCCTCCTTAAGTCTCATATTGGAAAAAAAATCCCTTTGGTTTTAAAGAACAAAACAAAATCCCTTAAAAAGAACAAAACAAAAGATTAGATGTACAAGGTGTGAAAAGACTGTAGCCTGTGCAGCTGACTAAAGGCCCTTTTTCCTTCCGTTCCCCACAACTACCTCTATCCAGCTATTTTTTATTCTCCTCTTGTAAGCACAGGATTGCTCTGTTGGGTTTTTTTTTTTTTAATGATCATACAACACATAAACCTGTCCAGTCATCTTTCATAACATAGTATAACATAACATATAGCTTCATATCTCTCATAATACACATATATGGTTTAGGTAATGCCAATAGTGCATTAAATGGTCTGTCTCTGACTGATTCGGTTTATAGTATTGTACTATATCAGTTAATTATCCCACCTTACTCACTTGTGTCACTCTTTAGAGTAGATATTCTGTAAATAGCAGAATTGTTCCTGGGATTCACTTGCAGCGTAGCAGCTGTGCCTCCACCTTTTCACCACACCAAATTTTGATGGAATAGGATCTGTATGTTCTGGATCTTAAACTAGTGGACTGACTGTACTTAAACCTCCTTTCTTTTAATGATTTTCTTTGTTACTGAGGTCGCTGGGGCACACTCACTAAAGCATACAGTAATATCTCTGCAGTCTTGAACAGCTCAGGGGCTGTCTCAGTCCCACCCAGTGTTTCATCTGGCAGGTGCCTGCAGCTTCTTGTGCCATCTGCATGCTCAGGCTGCTCAAAACCAAAGTGAATATATTCTGCTCATCTGTTTCACTTCAAAAAGAAAACACAATTTCACAGATACATTATGGTGGTAGAGCAGGTTGGAGTTTCCCATTCTTTACTGCCCCCAGACGCTACTATCCCTTCCTCTCCCCATATGCACCATAGTCTATTACCCCATCAATTACTGATTCATCAGATTAAGGAACCGATTACAGTTCAAAAAGGAAAAAAAAAAGGGGGAGTGGGTGGGGGAGGGTTTACGTAACCCAAAAGATTTCACAAAATTAGTTTAGCGCAAAAACAGTTGAGTCAGCATCACTGAAGGTGCAATAACATGTGAGAGGGAGAAGGGAAAGGCAGAAAACTCCTGTGCTGCTGTAAGGAAACTTGGAGGCGGAATTGTACTCTGAAACATTGCCAGGGGAATGAGCTCTGAGAGCCAGGAGGGTTACGCTGTCTTTCTAAAACTTCAGAACGTTTTTCTGAGATGCTCTGATGCATTATCAGAAACTGGAAAAGCTCAGGGCCTGGGACAGGGCATTCCATGTAGCTCATCCTCCGACTACAGAAATTACATCTTGAATGTTTTATTTGTTGTGCATTTCTACTCTGAGGATAGCAATATCCTAAGCAAAGGATTTCCCTTTAGAAATTTTACTATATGAAGGGTCCCACAAAATCATTTACCGTATGTTTCCTTCATGTTATCTAGTTAAGTTTTATCCTCTCTTTTTGTCCATTTTCAAATCAGGCTGCAATGACCATTGTCATGACCATGCTTAGATGTCACATATGCAGGCTACACTATCTAGCACTGCTAGTTTTTCTGCAGAAATACAGTGAAGCCTTCTAAGTCCTTCTCATTGCTCAAGTTGCCCATCTCCAGTGTCACAACATCTTTGTGCCCCACATTGGCCTATATTTCTCATCTGTCCTGCCAGAGCAGAGCTGGAAATGCAATATTGCTGTTCAATCCACAGTTCACCAAGACTGGTGGTGAGTTTAAAACACTGAAAGCCTATGGCACTCGTACCAAGGAAGTAGTTCAATGTGCCTTGTGTTTGATCATATGTGTTTCTATCCTTGTGCTCTTAGCAGTAGCAGGACGGCAGAAAAGATCCTCTTTCCCTCTGACGCATCCTGAGGTAGGGAGTTTGAATTCTGAGCTGTTCAGCAGTTCCTCAGCTGGTTAGGAATTGACGCCTTGATCCAGGATGGGGGCATGGTGGTAAATCACAGCTTGCCTTGGTTAGCTTTACTAAGAGCCATCTTTCCTGGGCAATTAGGAATATGCTTGCAAAAGTTGCAAGAGCTCCATTATAGGAAGTCTTTCAAAATGTTATGGTGTCTGGAATGCTTTGAGTTATTTATGTTGATTAAAAAATAAATGAATAAAAAGAAAGGCAGTCCAGACCTTTCCATCCCACTTTGACAGCCTTTTTTGTCCTTTGACCTAAATTTGGCATGATCCAAAATAATTTGACAGCTACTTCCACGACCATCTTCTAATGGATGTACTGAGGTTTCTAGGTCTCAGCGAGTAGGCAGACATTGTAACCAAGACATCCTCAGAATAGTTTGGAATCACCAAACTCAGCCTTAAGAAAGTAAATTAGAAAGCTCTGGTTTAGCCATACAGTAAGGCAGGAAAGTGAGGCAAGAATAAAGGTAAAAGCAGTATGAAGGCAAGTCTCTTCTCTGATACCCTACTTTGGCATTGCCTTTCAAAGTGCAATAAACTGGCAGACAATAGAGTTCTTAGAGAAAAAGCCATGCAATAAGTGTGAAAAAAGGGCACTTAGAAAACTAAGCTTGCAGGAGTCAGACTTTTATCTTCATCTGCACCTACCATTCATGGAGACAGGCAAACAAAGTCTGATGGAGGGAGACAGAACTGTCAAATTTGGGCTTCTGTAAACCAAAACAAGAAATGTGTTCCCTGACTGGGGATCCTTTTCTGAAAATGCCTGGCCTCCAGCCTTCATAAACCAATACTAAAGAAAGTTAAACTTCATCATTAAGTATGTCTTGCATCAACAATTTTCCGTGTATACTATATCACATATGTAGACGTTATTTCCTTCCATATGGGCAGGAAAAGCCTGTCTCAGCTGCAGTGAGCAGAGATGTTTAACTAAAACATCAGCTGAAGCAGGAGACTCCAGCTGGTTGAAAGTTGACTTATATGCTCCAGCAGCTCATGGGATAGCAGAAATCCGTGCATGACCATGGAAGCAAACAGGAATTAAAGGGAAAAAATTCCCTGGCTTGTTTGTATTCACTGTGAGCCATACAAAAATTTAAATCTGAGGGCCAGATTTTCGATGGGATTCGTTGGCAACAGTTGAATCAGATGGCAGAAAGTACCAAATTTGCTCTTTTAATAATGTATTTCTGAAAGTCAGTGAATTTTCTTCTTCCACCTGGGACCTTCCCTTCAGAATGTTCCTTTGGCTAAAATTTGTCTTTTCAAACCAGCTGTTCATGTATATTTGCTCTGAGGACACAACTACCAAGAAAAACCTTCCCTTCTTCAGAGCAAGCATAGCTGCTTGGAAGAGGTGGAGGAGAGAGTTGGAAAAGGGAGTGGAAAGCAGGGAGAGATTCTTCAGGATTTTCTGTGATGTTTGGAAATAATCTCTATTCATGTGAAAAAATAGCATAGTATTTTATTTTTCTCATTTCCTCTTATTTGTAGAGAGGCTACATCACTGACATACCTACAGTTCTTAACAATATGCTTTATTGGAAATTAAACAGAATTGGACTAGCTATTCAGTACTATAAAATACATTGATTGAAGGACTAGCTATAATTTTTAAATGTAGCAGTAAAATAGAAATATTTTTGCATTCCATAATAAATAAAAAATAAATTAGGTTGTATTATAACCTACCAATTAATGGGCTTTATCTGGCAGTCTTATTGTACCATATAACAACTGTGAAAATGCATACAGCAATTTGTAACCCAGTACATTTCTGCACAAAAAAAATATTCTATAGGCATAATTACATTTATTTTTCAAGAAAGAATATTCTTTCTTGAACTATGGCAAGAAGAAAGATTGTAGCCTGTGCAAATGGAACTGAATGGAAACTGGATTATACATTACTGTAATCTAAATCATTTAATCATTCCCCTTTTTTCTCTTCCTTTCCTTAGTCATACTGTGCTTCTCCTGCCTGAGTAAAGGTTGTTCATTGGATAAATACTAGTTTTTCATTCTGAAAAGCTTTTCACTGTGTTTATACGCTAGTGCGTTCTTTTTTCCTGGTGAATTAATGTTTAATATAAAGAAGAGAATATTTTGAAAGGAAAATATTCAAACTGTAGTCATTTGTGGGTGCTATTAAACTGACATCTTGGTTTGGTCCTGATTATGGTTTTAAATGACGAAGAAAGCTTAGCACTTTTATTAATTTTTGTTAAATTTCCTGTCAAAATTAGCCATCTCTTCTTAGCAGGATATACTGCGACTGTATAATGGGTGCTCAGATGTCAGAAATTTAAGATAACAGCTATATAATAAGCTGTCTAAAATAAAATATTAAATCGTTAAAGGCAAGTGATTTTTGTTTCAAGATACAAAGGTCTCAATGTTACAAAGCCACAATATTTCCAGCAACGACAATTGTATAGAAACACTAGGTATTGTTATTAGCATTAATAGTTTGTAAATAGTGAATTCATGTAAGGATAGTGCTGAAGTTGCCTTGTTGGACTTAACAATTATTTTGTCAACACCATATGCAGATTGATTTAGGAAATGATACTAAAATGAAACATTGGGAGAAGTCTTGCAGAAGTATATATTAAAGCCCTCATAGTCGTTGAGATAAAGTTATACCAGTTACCTTCAGTATAAAAACTAATAAACAGAAAGTTACAGCAAGTCTTCATGAGCCTATGCTGTGTAGGAAACATTCAATTTATAGAGGCATATTTCTGACAATGTTTATAAATGTTTAAAAATTAATCTTTGCAAGGCAAGAATAAAGGATCTTGTTATTTACTTCACTGAGTGCTGCATAAGACCTTAAATCTGGTCCTGTTTTCTTTAGTTAACTGAGTGTGGCTCCAACAGCAGTGGAAAAATTGCAGCTTCATTTGTTCAAAAATTATTTGCACCTCTGCAACCATCACCTTTTGTTGAATATTATAGACCTCAAATCTTTGTTGGTAAATCTAAGCCAGCTGAGGTTCCTGCCCTAGTAAATTTTTTGGTAAAGGGTAAGATGATGAGTCACACCGTGGGCATTCCAGCACCTCACAGACCACCTACGGGCAGTTCATGGCCAGCCAGATTTGGCGTTTTGGTTTTTAGCTACTGACCATGCTGCCTTACAGAGGGTTCCCTGGCTCAGTCTTAAGAGACACCTATCACAAGAGTGCTCTGCAAAATTCAGGCTTAAGATGGCTGTTTTGAAGACAATGCAGTCGAATAAATTGAGTCATTCCATTATCTGTCTTTTCCATAAATATATAATAACCTTTTTTGGGAAGCATTACTATTCTGCCGCTGTGAGAGGTGGGACACCCACAAGCCCTGTGAGGAGTGATATATTTGCACACTGTTGCTCATGAGCCATTTCTAAAAAAAGGCAAAATGAGAATGCAATTAAGAGTAGATTTTTTTTACTATTATTATTTTAACGGGTTCATTTAATCACTCTGGTTAGAGAGGCTGGGAGACAGAAAGTTGGATGTGCTTCTGGAGGGATCATGGTGTGGGCACAAGACTACCTAAAACAGCTAAAGTATCTGTTGAGATTTCTCAGAATTGTATTATAATGAAAGTTATGACCATTTCCAGAGGGTTCTCTCAAAATCTTTTTAAAATGTTTAAACATTTTATTATTTTATTTAATATGGGAACTTAGATTACAGGTACATCACAGCCTTCTGCCCCTAGTGTTAATCCAGTCCTGTAAATGCTGCTTGTAATTCTCTTGCTTAGGTGACTAGTGGAAAAGAGAAAAAACCCAAATGTTTTAAAAAATAAGAGTTTGGTGGCTCCCAGCTTGGGAAAGTTTCTTGTAAATCATTCACTATTGCTGTAGGCCTGAGAGGAGGGAGAGCAGTTTAGATATTTTTGTTGTGTTTTCCTTTGAAATGTGATGAACAGATCACAATCCAAAACATTATTCTAATCTCATTTTCAGCAACCGGAAAAGACTTTCACTGATATTTATCACATTTCAATGTTTCTATGAAGCCTAAAATTCATAAATATTAAAATAGAATCTTATCACTTCAATGCATTCATTTTTCAACAAATATAGCTGCTGGTTATCACTCAAATAATTCATTAAGATTCAAAAATAGCTGCATAGTAAAGAGGGACAGCATTTATTCAGTATGATATTAAATATAAAAATACCTAGATATCTCTCCCTTGTAAGATTGCAGTCCCTTAATTCTTGCAGAGAATCTTCAGTGTATTTTTCCTTTGAAAACCCATTCATTGGGAGAACTTGGTACTCATGAACTTTGTGCTTAGATTGGACATTACGAAAAATTTCTTCATGTAAGGGGTCAAGCATTAGAACAGACTTCCCAGGGAAGCAGTGAAGTCCCTGGAAGTGTTCAAAAACTGGGTAGGTATGGTGCTTTGGAACATGATTGAGTGATGGACCTGGTAGTACTGAGTTAGTGGTTGGACTCAATGATCTGAGAGGTCTTTTCCAAGCTACGTGATTCCATGGTTCATTGATGCTGCAAAATTTGCTTTAGAAAAGAGCCACATTAACTAGAAAATGTAGCTCGCTTCCACTTTATCTTGTTGAAACCCGCAGCTGGGCCAGATTCAGTTCTTGTTTTGAAGAGTGCTGTGCACATCGACTTGTCCTGCCTGTACATACATTTCCTCACTGTGCAGCACTATTCCCCACTGTTGCCTCAACAGCCTGTTCAGGAGCTGGCAGAGGGTAGCAGCAGCGCGGCGCCAGCCTGGTGCTCCGGGGGCCTGCTTTAACCTTTAGTCAGCCAATTCCGGTATTGCCCTCATATTGCCATGCATTTGTTAAAAAGGAATGCTGAGCTTCAGTGAGAAAGTGCTTTAGGATGAAGTCTATATCTCAGCACACTGCACCTCTTGCTATCTTCCCTCCTACCTTCCTTGCTAATGTTCATCCCTCCCCTCCCTCGCTGCACGCAGTTATGCTGTATGACACCGTCGGGGCTCACAAAAGCTCTGGGGTAGCCCAGGCGTGTGAGTCAACACACAGTGTGCCATCCCCAGCAAAGGCTGTCAGGCTGCCCAGGACAGTCTTTATGTAACACTTGTCATTAGAGGAGTGATCTAAAATTTGCTTTCTCAAGAGAGTCTCATGCATTTTTTCTGCAGTGTTAAGTAGATTTCTTAATCTTAACTCTTTCTCACAGGAGTCATGACTGAATTGTGTAGTCCTGTGCATTTCTGAACAATTAGGATATTAGGAAGGATTTCTGCAGTGAAAAGGTGGTCAAGCATTGGAACAGGCTGCCCGGGGAAGAAGGGGAATCACTGTGTCTGAAAGTATTCTAAAAAGGGGTAGATCTGGTGCTTGGGGACATGGTTTAGTGGTGGAGCTGGCAGTGCTGGGCTGATGGTTGGACTCGATAATCCTAGAGGTCTTTTCCAACCTTAATGGTTCTATGATTCTAAGAATTTATGAACACAATGAGCAAGAGTGGTTTGAAATATTCCCAGTGAAATTCTTAAGGATTTCTGCATTGCTTACCCTGGCTCTCATTCATGCTGGCAGGATTAAGTTAACTGTGAGTGCTTTTGAAAGTTGACTTAGAGATGCTACACTAGTTTTTACTTTCAGGAAGAAAAGGTCTGTAGGAATGCCAGTAGTTCTTTGTTTTTTTCCAAATTATGCATTTTTTTTCTTCAATATTATTTTTCACATTCTGAAGAATGATTATAAGCCAGCCTCTGTACCTTCTTCTCTATAATAATGTGTTTCCATTTCTCTAATTTTATAAAATGTCACTAGTGCCATACAGAGAAATGTTTGCTGTGCTGATATTTAACTGCTCTCTGTTAGATGGTACAATCAGTAGTTTTAAAAATAGGAGCTCTACCAGATTTATTATATGACCTTCAGTTAGGTCCAGATTCTCTTCCTGTGGGCAAGAATGGCAGCTTTCATGCTCATTTGCTGGAAAATATAAGGGCATTACTGCTTGTGTGTCACAGACATGTCAAATGGGACAATTACATTCATTGACTTTGGAGTTGCTACTTTCAGATATTTCATTCTGAGGTTGTGTGGTCGGGACAAGATGGAGGACCCACAAGCTCAAGTCAGTTTTTGCGGAATGGTTAAGATTACTTGACTGTGGAACTGACTTTCAGCAGATGGCAAATATTGTAATATTTGGTCATGCTATGACCCTTAGCATATTTTTAAGTAACAAAAGAAAAATATGAATTATGCTTGGTTGTCTCACAGTTAAATAAATCTTGTTAGTTCAGTTTGGCTTTGAAATAGCTTGTTGTTTAAAAGGTCCTTAATGGTTGTTTAAAAAATCCTTAAATACATGGGAAGTATTTAAGATTTGATCTACATAAAATGAAAATAATTTAGTAATAAATTATAGAAAGCACTGGGTGAAATGACAGACCACTCCACCTCCAGTAGAAGTGGCAACAGTCAAGACTTATCCATCATTTGTATAATTTATTAATAGTTGAAATAATCTTCGAGTTACATGACAAGGATGCCTGTCTATTGGTAAGGGTTTTCCTTCACCAAGAATTGCTTCTAACATGCTTTATATCAGATTACCTATTTGTTAATTTTTATGTTTAGCTAATACAGTTGGAGAGTAAATGAGAAGCAGGAAACCAGAATATGTTATAGGTTTTGTTCTGAAGGAAAATTAAATTCCTATATTCAGGGCTACTAGAAACTATTCTATCACCTTTACAGTAATAAGTAATGTTAATGTAACTTCAGGTTTTTTCTGTTTTGTTAAGTTGTACTACACCTGCCAGAAAAGGTGAATTACAGAAAGGAGGTGAGCTGTTATTATTTGGTGTGAAAAGCAGTTGTTTTTAAAAGGGAAAATATGGAAGCATTTCTTTTGTTCTCTCTTTCTTTTTTTCTCTGCACAGTGAGGAAATATCAAGTGAAGGGAGAAAGGAGATTGATTTAGGAGATACTAGGGACTAGGTTTTCTGTGCTTTGTGCAAGTAAAGCTTACCCAGAGGTGTTTTTTCTACTATAAATATTAGGCTGCAGATTAAATATGTACATTGTTCCCATGGAAGAACAGGCAAGTTTGAGAGAACATAAAGAACATGAAGGAAAAGGTGAGTTAGGAAGGAGGAGCCTTACTAGTGAGTTTTGAACAAGAGCAATAAGACTTTCTGTGAATTAATGTCTTGATGTGTTAGTAACCAAAAGTTTTTGTGAAATGAGCAGTGTGAGCAGTAATGGGGTTTTCTTTCCTGTTTCATGCTGACCACAGCAATTTGGTTTTTTCAGTTTTCCCATGCATTGAATTCCAATGAAATACATTTCTGGTTTCTAATTCTGCTTGCAGTAAGCAAGAAAGTGTTGATCAATATTACAAATGGTGGATTTTATTCAGTTGTTTTCACTGTTTTCATCATAATCATCTTCAATGGATCTGAGCCTAATGCTAAAAAATGAGAGAGGAGTTAAGTCACTAAATGAAAAACTACTAAAGGAAAAAAAAACCAAAAAACAAAAAAATAACACAGGTAGAAAAAAATGAAAAATGTTTAGAATTGGGTACTAGGCACTTACCCTTCAGGTTGCAACCTTCTTGGTTTATTTTACCATCAAACACCAAAAATAAATACGAAACCAAAGTTGAAATATACTGAGATGTATGTCTACTACAGATATTGCTGTAAAATATTTTTCCTTACCAAGCTGTGTTCATATATCCTATAGCATAGAGATATGAGATAATGAGAAATGTGACTGAAATCTCTCCATATAAGGGATCTAGTTTCATACATACCTATCAGGAAGTGACATGGAGGGAGATGACTGCTGATAGTATCTCTCAGAAGTGCTGGTTTTAACCCCAGCAGCACAGCTTTGAAAGATGGGCAAATCCGACTTCTTTGTACTCCGTTAAGCTTAATCTTTACAGATAAGATCTTAAACTACATGGACGATGATATGAAAGATGAACTTTGAAGAAGGTATGCTTCTTTGGAAAATGAAAAATGTCAGCATATTCCAAAAATGAATACTGACTAGATAGTCAGGCAAGGGACTGATGGGGTAATATTTTTGATGTAATTTTACCATCTCTAGAAACTCATGATAGATATATAGGAAGTCTGTGAAGCACAAAGCAGTGGTCTGCTGTCCCACAACAGCTGTGTTGAACTCCTGAGGCTGGCTGTAAAGCCTGCTTCTGTTCCCTGTGTTGGGAAGTGATGGTACAACATCTGCACTGGCATTAAGTTACCTTTTGTATGGACTTACTGCACAAGAGGTAGAGTATCACTCTCTCCATGTCGATGACTGTCAGTTTGCAGGGGTGACAGCAATCCTTAAAAATCATAGAATCGCATAATTATAGAAGAGTTTGGGGTGGAAGTGAGATTGTCCTATTCGGCCCCCCTGCCATGGGCAGGGACACCTTCCACTAGACCAGGTTGCTCAAAGCCCCATCCACCCTTGAACACTTCCAGGGATGGGGCATCCACAGCTTCTCTGGGCAACCTGTGCCAGTGACTCACCCCCCTCACAGTAAAGAATTTTTTCCTAATGTCTGATCTAAATCTCTCCTCTTTTAATTGTAAACAGTTCCCCATCATCCTATCACTATGGCTTGTTTAAAAGTCCCTCTTCTTCTTTTTTATAAGCCCCCTTTAAGGACTGGAAGGCTTCAGTGAGGTCTCCCTGAAGTCTTCTCTTCTCCAGGCTGAACAAACCCAGCTCTCTCAGCCTGTCTTCATAGGAGAGGTGCTCCAGCCCTCTGAGCATCTTCCTGGCCTCCTCTGGAGCCGCTCCAACCAGTCCACATTTCTTATGCTGAGGAGCCAAGAGCTGGATGCTGCATTTCAGGCAGGGTCTCACAAGGGCAGAGTAGAGGGGCAGAATCACATCCCTCATCCTGCTTGTAGATGAGAAAGGATTTACTGGACTACAAAGGTGATTCTCCATTATAGGTAAGTCCAAGGAGTCTAGTGGTGTTTCTTTGTAGTGTTGGGAAGAAGTCTCCACAGTCAGTTTTTCTTCTTTTTTTTTTTCCCCCGTTCCCCCCTTCTCGGAACCACTCATGGAGATACAATGCTGGTTTGGGAGATTTTTCCTTGATGCCCGTAACCTACCACATGCATGCTTACAGATGTGTAAGAGTCTGCAAACAGCAGTGGTTCCTTCATAGTAGAAGGAGTGAGGCAGCATAGCTTGAAGACCTATGAAATGTTGCGTGCTCTCTTTCCAGTCCCCTTTCCTCCCCTGAACCAAAAGGAATAGCACATAACATTAAATTCAGTGGAATTTAACTGCTGTAAAACAATCATGCCTAGGATCCCCAGAAAATGCTGTTAAGGGTAATGGGTCCTGAAATTATTTTTTTCAGAACCTACCTATATCCCAAGGAGATATTATGAGCTATGTTTAGGTAAGAATTATATTTAGTTTTAGATATTCTGGGTTTAGTGGACTCCTTTTTAGCAGGGCAAAGTAATTGTAATGCAGATTGTTTTGAGAATGCATTAGACTTCTGAAGGTGAGGTTGTGTCAGAGGAGAGAGACTCAGAATCAAGGATGACGGTGGTAAGTTTGGAAAGCCTGTGCCATTATATTGTGGGTCTGTTTTCCACATTGCATGACTTCCAAATTATTATCAGTGTCAAATTAGATTTTTCCACTGATGTGAGTTGGTCTTTGGAGACTCACACATAGTTGTCAGTTAACAAAAATTAAGCCATATAGTATGAAATTGATGAGTTTGAATTTTAAGTTGTCTGTATAATTCACTGTACTGGGAGGTGTACACTGTGCTTCCTTTAGACACTCCAGGATATTAGCAATAATGGTATAGCAAATGTACAGCCCTGTAGTGTGAAAATTCAGACCACAAATTTTGATACAATTTCATGCTGTATTTTTGCCCCTTTTTGCTTACTTATTTACCACAGTGAAAACACTAACAAAGACTCCTAAATCCAAAATATTGTTTTAAAAACCCAAGAACTTTTACACTTCTGTTGCTGGGTGGTGTTGGTGCCAGTCCATGCTGTCAGTGTGTCTAGGGACTGTTGGAGGACTTAATGGGTATCTGAAAGTGGAGGAAAAAGTGGAAGGTTCTGTGGTGAAAGACCCTACAAGCATCTGCAGAGAAAGTAGGGATGTGAACACTGAGGATATAGCGTATCCCAGTGGTCATCAGGTAACAGCAGGGTAAGATGGTGTACGGAGAGAGAGAAATTCAGCTTCCACTTATGAACAAGCCAGGAAACTCATTGTCATGAGGGCTAAAAATGTACAGTGATTTTATTAGAATTGGCATTTTGATGTAATCAGAGAATGCAGCACTGAAGCTTGAAGAAGAGTTCAAATACTGTGAAACTCAGGAGAGATTTGGGAGAGAGAGCAACTGTGTTCCCTTTGGGATGTCTCTGTCGCTCTGATAAAGCAATTACATGAAGGACTAACTCTGATTCATCTCAGTAGTTCTGTTCATGTTACTCAATACTAAACTAAGCTGCTGTTTTGGTGTAGTTGCTTGTGAATCACTGATAATATAAAAGTTTTATATTCAGAAATGCTGTGTCTAAGAGTGTCTGACACCTGGGGGAGATGATTTCAGAATTTGTTGGCAAATATAGGACTCTATTTTTTAATGCATAGCCAGGTTCTCTATTAGTGATTCTTTAATATTTGGGTTAAAGAAAAGGAAGTAATCTAAAAGGAGAATTAGTCATCATTAAACAATTCAGAACTAAGAATTTTTAAAAAGGTTTCTATGTGATCTTACACTGCATAACAAGTAACTGAGTTTTTTCACAGTAGCTTTTGTTCAGTAATGTTTATTATTACTAACCACTTTGCTCTAATAACTTTGGAACTATATTAAGAACTAGGTAGAACAGATAAGGTGAAATATTTAGATAATAATGACAATTGGGAAGTACTATTGTTTTAGGGTGGAATCCAGATTAAGGCATGTGCCTTTGTGTCTGTAAAGCAGGAGTGTTCTTGTGTGCCTTATATACCCTACTGGGTGTGTAGAGAGTACAGTTCTTCCCAGTCTGCTCTAGTTAGGTGTGCATCTGCCAATGGAAAACACAAGGAGTCAACAGGGCAAGTGAAACACTCTATCTGCTCAGGGTCCAGTTCAGCTGGCATGCTGAAGTGGGTGTGGATGACCTTCTGGCCAGCTGGGGAAGTGTTTCAGGAGTTTCAGTGTTTATATGGCTGGGCTGCTTTAGTCCCAGAAAGTAAAATAGCATCAACTCTGACTTGAGACTTATGTTGGTTTAGGTTTTATGTGAATTTTCATGGCTAAATCTTGATTCCCCTGGGTAGCACTTAGCTGGTATTACTCTTTCACAGTATATTTTAACAGATGATGGTGGAAAGGGTCTTCACAGCATTTTAAATTTAAATCCCAATCTCTGATGTGTTACTCGTTTTATCATTTAAATTTAATGGGATATTTGCCTATGGAATAAAAGACATTTGAATAACTCACAGAAGAAACAGCGTGCCTTCATGGTACTAATAAGTAGAAAATGGCCACAATTCCTGATGTGTTCAATTATTTCTGCACCATCTTCTCAACTGTATGAGCAAAATTTTTACTTCCGCTCACAAGAGAGCAACTTCAAGCTTCTCTGAACTGACAAAGCTGTGTGAGCAATGCTAGTGGAAGTGAAATCTGGGACTTGTGATTTCAGTTTTGTTTCTTTAGACCACAGTTTTCAGGGAAATGAAGGGTTTGAGGAAAACTGCTTGATAACTGACAGCTCCCAGAGGATGCATTATATCTTCCCACATACTGCTTTCTGATATAACTTGACAGCATCAACACTGCTGATGGGTGTAAAGAGAGGATTCCTATATGCAGCCCAGGCACAGGAATTGTCACTGATTCAGGTCTGTGAAAAGAAACCTACAAGAACTGTCCTTTCCCCACGGACATCTGTTGGGGATGATGCTGGGTCTCCCTTTACCTTTTTCACAGAATTACAGAGAAAATGAGAACATTTTCCCTGTATAGATGATTATTGTATCACTATGGGATGATTCTGATGACACAGTTGTAGTTTAACACATTGAAAACACATTTTCCTTCTATATAAACTCATATAGAGAGGAGAGCAATTTGCTCATTACCCACACATTAGGTCTGAAGTACTCACATGAACCTCTCTTCTTTTTTTTTATCCTTGATGAATTTAAGTAAGTTAATGTTGTTTCTTCATACCTCTCAAAGGTATTTGACTCAATTGTCTAAAATCATTAGTTGCAAAATTAAAAGCACACAGAATTACCAGCAGTACAGATGACTTCTGGTGCTGTTTGTTGCGTCATTAAGCCTTGGAAATCTTTATTTTAATGTATTAGCGTCTGTTTTGGTATTCTCCAAAGATCAGTCTTGGGTATTTCTTTTTACTTACAGTGACAGTGGTGATAAAGTTTCCAATCCTCATAAGCTGTACAATGCACAGAAAAAATTAGAGAAATAGAGTCTGAATTACGGTAGCTCTCAAGGGAAAATAAAAGGGTTTTTTCTGGTGATAGATGAATGGGTGCTTTGTTAACAATTTTTTCAGGCTTGCCCTTCTGTTGAAATATCATCAAATATTTGATAACTAATAGACTGCTTTTGAAAGGTATGGAGCACAGCCTTCATAAATCTGCCCCAGACCATTAAAGAACGATTTTGCCTTATTACACAATCAAATGTTTCTTCTGTGTAGCAATAATTACACAGCTATAAACCCCAGAATCACAAAACAGGACATACTGGAAGGGACATCATCTGATCCAATTCTGTGGCTAAAGTCAGGTCAAGACTTGTATATTTTCAGAAGAGACCGATTACACCACATCTGAGGGTGATCCCTTTCAATGTTTAATTGCTCTCATGCTGATAAATTTTTTTCTTATATCCAGATGGAGCTTACCCTAGACCAGGTGTTGTTCCTTGTGTCTTGTCCTGTCACAGCTCATCTCTTGAAGGGGGTATCTCCATCTTCTCTGTAACAAACTTTCAGGTATTGCAAATCAGTAACTAGATGCCCCCAAGCCACCTTTTCTCTAGGCTGAACAAAGCCAGTTCCTCCAATTTCTTTATCAGCTCCTCCAGGCTCTAATCATTTTCATGGAGCTCCTCTAGACTCTCTTCATTTTCTTAGGGTCTCTTTTGGCCTGGAGATGGGTTAAATCTGTGCAGGATGTTCCAGGTGTGGCTAAAAAGTGCAGAGGAGTGGTATAATTCATCCTGATGCAAATAAATTCAGCAGAAGCAGGTCTTTCAGAAAAGTGATGCTACAAGCTGGTTTCTTGCTAAAATTTGTTGAATTCTATGCTTTTCCTTTGCTTTTAAATAGATGTTTGACTAAAACTAAAATATTTATGTATGTGACTGGGTTTCATTAATTTTAAAATTAGTGTAATTGATAGAGCCATTCAGATGCATTTATCTTGTAATTTATCACTTGATTCCACCAGTGTTCTTTGACCAACAGTTTTATCTTTTTAATTACATTTCAGATGCTGATGTAGCACCAGCATCATCCTTTTTTTTATTGTTTGATACAAACCTTTTGGACTCATCTGCATTTGTTCACTGATTACAATATGATGTTTCAGAGAAAGGTAAACATGATTTGCATTTTTGCACAAGCTTTCAATCAGGGGTCTTAATGCATTTATCCTGGAGAAAAGGAGGCAGAGGAGAGACCTTATAGTATCCTACAACTACCATAAAGGAAGTTGTAGTGAGGTGGGTGCCATTCTCTTCTCCCAGGTAACAAGTGACACAGGGAGAGAAAATAGCCTCAAGTTGCACCGGGGGAAGGTTGGAAATTAGGTTATACCTTTTCAGAGAAAGGATGGTCAGGCATTGGAATAGGCTGCCCAGGGAAGTGGTGGTACTGATACTCTTGGATAAACCATGAAATTATTTATCTCATATCTCTTATTTCAACAACCTTCGTTGCATGGATTCAGATAATTTTCTTCACATAAAAGATGATGTTGTATATTGCTTCTATAGCTGCATTATCACAAATTTCTACTGGTAAACAATTTAGTAGGAAAAAATATGACTTGCTTTTCCTCTCTTCATGAAATGTTTGCAGTCAGATGACAGTGTTTATGAATTTGTTTGTACTTGATACGGTTCAGCGAACAGATTTTGTGATCACTGTGTAGCTTTGTATTTGCCAACTAATGACAAGAGGTGTTCAGGCAATTTTATGAAATTAATTGTTTGATTGTGATGACAGGTCAGCTGTATATATAGCTATATATGACCTGTCAGCTGACAGGTCAGGTCCTGGTATTTTTGATTTTTCCTCACTAAACTCATTAACTAGCTTAATCTTTGTTTAGCTTGCATCCATCTCCAGAGGCAGCAAAGGGCTTCTCAGAAGGACAGCAAGATTCAGTTCTGCTACCCCACAGAAAAGGGAATGGGACTGGGGAACATCCAAGTTGCTAAAACAGTGGATTTGGGAAAGAGTGGAGATAAGAATAGGACCAGGATAAAGAAACAGTGAGAAAAACCCTGCAAAATTGGATTTGTTGCTCTTGCTGGTAAGGGAGACAAATAGTGTCTGTGTGACAGAGAAGGAGGACCACAAGTATTACACCTTGATCCTTCTCTTTCTCAGCACCAAGTAAGGTGAGATCCATAGTTATCGAGACTGAACTGTGGTGGGGGATGAGGCAGATGAGGAGGCAAAAACCTGCCACTGTAGCAAAAGTGAGCCTCTAGAACAGGGACAGTGAGAACTCATCTCTCCATGAAAATCATGAAGCACTTGGCACTAGGGACAAGAGATTTGCTTGCTGGTACACACCCGTTGCTTTAGGATCCACTAACCTTTTACTAAAGCTTTCAGGGAGGACTGCATAAATAAGGGCAGAAATGGCATGTGGAAGCATATTTGTCATGGCAGCAGATGGGAAACACTCTCGGCATGGCTTAATGTGCATAAATATATTGTTTCCTACTGTTACAAGTAAATGAATGATGTCACCCTTCCTGCTTTCTGCTAAGTTGTCCTTATTTTTTTCACAGACGTGATTCTTGTGGAAGTCCTATTTCCTAAAAGTAGTCAAGGAAAGTATTAATTCCTGTGGGAATTTAGAATGGTTTGGGGTCTACCCCGAGCAAAGAGGGTGCTGCACTTGTGGCACTGTGTTGCCTCACAGGTTGGGGCTTGATGGAATCTGTCTTGATGGAATCTGTCAGTAGGGCTCTGGACCAACCCCCCGCTGCAAGATGATGTAAAGTGCTGATGCCCTGTAAGCCTAGGATGCTGATTCAGTCATATTCAGAAAGTTTGACTGGTTTTGTGTTCATATGGCACCCTCTGTGCCTGACTTCTAACTTAATGCCGGATCAAATATCCTCTCTCACAGCAGTCATAAAGCCAGCAGCAGCACATGCAGCAGCAGAAAGTCTGTAGCACAAGCACTATCTGTTTGGTTGGGAAGGTAAGTGTTTACTCTTTCTTAGCCATAAAAAAATTCACTTGCTGGTGATAGAGTGGGCACCATGGGATGGTGAGTTCTCTGCCTTTTTTTTCCCCCTTGGATTTAGTGTTCATCGCATCTATCAGGTCTATTAGATCGCTGAAGTAAATTTGTAGGGAGCTATACATCTGCTCATATTAAATAGTACTCAAAATACCAGTGCTACAAAGCATCCTCTAAGCTCATTTTATCAGGTGCATTGGCATTTAGTAGCATGGAGTCATGCCACTGTGAGTTAATAGAAGTCAGAGATTTAGATGCCAAATAACTGTGCTTGGGCATGTTTGATCACGGATATCTTTCTTTCCTTGCCTCTCAAGTTTTATGGGAATACCCGAGTCACAGCAGGTCCAGCCAGGGGGGGTTAACTGAAGGAAGGATTGCCTACATATCACATCATAATCTTTTGATAGCAACTCCCCAGCTGAAGAGTTAAGCTGGCAAAGCTGCAGCTGTAAGCAAATTGCAAGCAGTACAGACTAGAAGAGACCAAAGATGCCAAGAAGAGTCCATGTTATAAAGAAGGCATGCTCTTTGGGAACAGGATTTTCTGCCCTTTGACCAGCTCTGCTTCTCATCTTGTTTTATCTACATTTCTTTTTTTAGTCTACCTTTGATTTACACCAAAGGAACAGAATTATGCCTAAAGGACACATTCATTTTTCTGATTCCCAATATGAAACCAGGTTTGCACTTTCCATTGTGCTTCTATGCATTTAATTGCACTATGAAATTCAGGGTTTGCTTGAAATCATAAAATAACTCTCATCAATGAGTCTTTTTGTTTGGCTTCAGTAACAGAATGTGTATGATTTAAAACTTGCACTACCCACATTGTCCAAAATTTTGCTATGCACAGATGCTCAGTAAATTGCATACCTCCATCTGTGGCAATACAATTAGCTAGAATAAGATTTGAATTTGGATTTAATGTATTGTATTCTGATTCAGTTTAAAACTGTTTTCATTCCTTTGAATTATAGGGTTGGGGGCTCTGCTGTTGAATATAGTCTGCTCTTAAAGTTAAAATGTTTCTCAGTTTAAACTGAAAAATAAGTTAATCCCATTTTAAGTAACAAGAACTGCAGTGCCCAGACCTCTTAAACATCCAGTAATTCTTCAAAAGCTTAGGGCATGCGTATGCATATGTAATGGCTGTGTTCTAGTCACATGAAATAAGGATTTGAAAAGGATACAAGTGCAGTAAATATCTGGTAAATATATTTCCAGAAAGTAAATGGGTAGGTGTTTGCCATCATAACCATAGTGCTTAAATTTTCACTTAACAATTTGTAACTGAGCATTTCAAAGACTTCTAACAACTGAGTAATGAAATTTTGTAAGAATCCTGCAGAATTGTTATTTTATCAAGACGGAGACAGAAGGACTGTGATTTGCCCAAATTCAGCAAAAGCAGTAGAAAGAAAATTCAGGCATCCTGTTCCACAATATTATTTTAGCCACTCAAATAACAATTA
Organism: Ptilonorhynchus violaceus; assembly: GCA_013397565.1. Taxonomy (NCBI): domain Eukaryota; kingdom Metazoa; phylum Chordata; class Aves; order Passeriformes; family Ptilonorhynchidae; genus Ptilonorhynchus; species Ptilonorhynchus violaceus. The sequence continues at coordinate 3,124,406 of VZRJ01008660.1, read as the reverse complement.
TATGAGAAAATGTAAGTAAATGCCCTTTTCAAGAAAAATCTTCACAAGATTATAGTTGCTTATTGGGTTAGCTGCTGTGTGCCATGATAAAGTATTGTTTTTCTAAACACAGTAATCTTGAGATTTTTACTCATCATTCTTCTTGTTCTAATTCCTTAAGTGAATAGATATAAATTTTTTTAAATCCTGTAAATTCATGCCCCTGCTGGAACCATACTGAAAGCACAATCAAAATTGTTATTTGATTGTTGCAGAAATACGCTTTGTTCTTACAGCAACCTGCAAATTCTAATATCTCTATCAAAGAAGTATGCACTTGTATTTGTCACCCAGGAAAACATCCAGGTCAGACTGTGTTCTTTATGAGGTTGCTCACACTTGGTAGTGTTTTTGCCCAGCCAGAAGTATACAGTCATTCTTTCTCCAACAGAACAGAGGGATAAGAAATTAGGTCAGTTAACTCACTTCAGATGAAATATTGCTTTTGTACAATCAGAATAATTATTTTGACAGGGACCTCTGGAAATCATCTAGACACCTCTTGCTCAAAGCCCTTACCTTCTAAATTACGAGGTTGGTCAGAGCCTTGTCCAGATGGTTTCAGAGACTTCCAAGGGCGGTGATTATACAAGCCATATCATTTTTTGATTAAACTAACTACATTTTTCCTTATATTTAACTAGAATTTTCCTCGCTACAGCTTGTGTCCATTGCTTCTTGTTTTGTGACTGATTACCTCCAAGAAGAGTTTGACTCTGACTTCTCTGTACCCACTCAGTAGGTGGCTGAGGAAAGCAGGCAGACCTCTCCTGCAGATCAAAATAAGACAGCTCCCTCGACGTCTCCTTGCATAGCAAGTTCTCCTTCCCTCAGCCGCACACTCTCCAGTTTATTAATGTCCTTCTGCATTGGACAGAATTCCAGTGTAGCTCCTGTATCTGCATAGCTGGGATTAATCCCTTTTCTTAACCCCCTTGCTATGCTTTTAATAGTGCAGCCCAGTATGTAGTTATACTTCACTGGAAAGGCTCAGATTTGAGCTGTAACAGCACCATTTATTTGTCTTTTTTTGCTTTCCGTTACCAGAAGCTTCCAAGTTTTAATCGATTGATGAAATAGGGGTGATGGCAGTGAGACTGCCAGTCTTCTAGCAGATAAGGCAGATTGCTATTTTTCAGATCTTTCAAGTACCATTTTGCAGTAAGGTTACTGATCAGCTTGTAACACAGAGTGGAAATTTCCTATTTCAAACACTTAGGTGCTTGGCAAGGTATCCAGAGCTTTTCTCTTGATATATAGTATTACTGAGTTTCAAGCTGCATTTCGATGCTTGTTTGCTAGAAACTGGGCAAGTGCACTTTTCGATATGAATGTCCCAGCTGGTATTCTTAAGGGTACACCATTAAACCTAAATCAGTATTCTAACTTGATACCACAGATTCTGTCATCTTAATTATTCATCTGTCTTTGAATGCATTAACTCATTATTCTACCGTGTGAACACATTGGATGTTCTGCTTGGTGTTGAATTCTAGCATCTGTTTTGGCTTATATTACTTTTCCTAACAAAATCCCTTTGGACCAAGATACACCGTATTTGTTAAATACATAAGATCATGCTTTTTCAGAAAGATTGATAAACGGTTAAATTCAGCAATTTCTCTTCACTATTTCAAGTTTGAAAAACTACATCTTTCTCTCATGCTTGTGCAGGCCCCAGACATTATATTTCATTAAATTCCCAAATAAGTGAAGTTACAGTCTTCAGTGGTGGCTGGATGCCCTGATCTGACAACATCTAAACTTGAGTTTTGAAGATTTGCTCAGCATTTTGGAGCTATTTGGGGTTAGTCATATTAAAACAAAACAGTCTTGCCCATTACCTCATTGTAGATGTTCCTGTAGGTTTAGAAACATCCATAAGCAAGAAGTCACTATTGTGTGAAAAAAATAAGTAGGATGTAATTATAGACCAGTTGAGTTGCATTTACTTTTATATTTAGAAAATGGAGCTCCTATCCTACCAAGTGTTTGGTGGAGAAATCTTCCATGTAGAAGTTTCTGCTCCTTAGCTCCCACTGATAAAACATGGAAGGGTAGAAGCAAAAATAACCACTCAGGTAACACCTGACCCAAACGTACTCATAATCCTGCATGAATGCATTCAATCTAGCTGTAAGTTTTGCTACCAACTGCTCACTTGAGTTTCCTAGGATTTTTCAGGTAAGCTTGCACACCCTGCACTAAAGCACATGCTGCCTCTGCTAGTGGTGCATGAACAGGTTGCACGAGACTGTGTGGGTGACACACATCTCTGCCCTTTATCATCTTTGCTGGTCCTGAAGGAGTGTTGGCTTAGATGTGGAGCTCAGGACATAGTTCTGTGAAGTCTTATCTCCCTGGAAGAAATGATAGTTGGAGTGAGGGCTAAATTTAGTGTCCTGTAATTTATTAGACTCTTCAGTTTTGCGTTTTCATACCACAGTAGGAAATCAGAGAAGGTAAATTACGACAGGTCAGTCCAGGTTTAGAGTGCTCTGACTGTGAATTGCTACAAATGAGAAAGTACTATGCAGTCAGAGCATAATACTCCCTCACCTTCTCAGCTGCTCTTTCCATGACAGAGTGATGGGCAGAAGGAAGAATGACATCCTGTATGCTACAGGAAAAAATGACAGAAGTGCAAAAGAATATAGTGGCCTTTTTTAAAGCAAATACATTACATTAAATTACCATCTCTAAGTGGGGGCTTAATACCATGCTGTTTGGGGCATCTGGGGCTGCTGTAACATAGGTAATGAAATTACCTATGTGTATAAATGACTACTACTGGTATCTCACTCTGGTTGAACTTGAGGCAGAATCTTTCTGAATACGAAGTAGTGCAGGATGTCTTCCATTATAAAGGGCTGAGCTGCTCTATTGAGGTGCTGAGACCATCCACTTTCTGAGTGCAAGAAGGATTTCAAAATCGCTCAGCCTTTTGCACAATCGTGCCTTAAGACTCTGTAACAGATTAACAAGCAAAATAGTAGAAAAACTGAGTGGGGAGTTGCCATGGTGATCATAACATTTGATAACTGCAAATAACACTGCTCTATACAGCAACCATAAATCAGAATACAAAGATGGCATTTGTTGTGACCAAAAGTCCAAATTGTTAGAAGCCTTGACTCATTCACTGTCAGTATACTGATAGTTAATTCAACTAAATGTTTATCTTTAATATGACTTCATACTCAAAACAGGTTTTCTGTTTTGTCATTCTCTAATGAATTGTCAGGGATTGTAAATAGAGAAAACTGAATTCAGAAAACTGTGTGGAGATGGTAGAAAAGCAGATGTCTGTCAGCACATGGTTTCCTCTCTGCTGGATGGCTGTAGGAACTGGATTCTTCTTTTACAGCTTTGGAAAGACCAAGGATGCAGAAATGGGTTCTTTGGCTGAGGCAGCATGCCATGGAAAGTCATGGAGAACCAAGCCATGAAGCCATGCATTTGTGTCCTCCTTTTACTCTCTGTCCTCTAGAATTGTCTGGCTAGATTGAGAAGCAGAGAACTAAGAAAAGGCAGAGTCACCACTCTACAACAGAACAGATTTAAGCTTTTTGGTCTGTTACTATAGAGAGGCTGTTCAGTAACCTTTAAAATAATGTTCTTCTAAATATGTAGCTAGTGCAACTCCTAAATCTGTAGCTACAATATTGCCAGACATCAGACTTCAACTAACTGAAAACAAAATTTACTTTGTTTGCTCTCACTTAGCTGCCATTCTGTTTCTGATTACTAATTTAAAGTTTCCTGTTGATTCTGCTCACAAATCTTAAAGTTACTCTAACAATAAGCAGAGAGACTCAGAGCCACCTCCTGAGAGAATGGAGTGACTAATCAGATCATCAGTTAAAGACAACATGATGTTGCATAGGCAGCTTGGAAAAAGGAAAGCTTTTGCAAACTCATAGAATCCTTCTGTTTTAGATAATTCCTATAATGCATTATTGTAAGATAAAATTGGTGTTTGTATGACTAACAACAGTGAGATTCTGACAGCCTAACTTCACTTAAGGCTTGATCGTATTTTTTTTTCACAGAAACATCAGTGACTATTTTCTAAGACACAGGGAGATGCTGTCAAGTGCACTTGTGGGAGGAAGGGTTCTATTTCCCTTCATCTAACGTGGCCATCAAGCTGAACTGAACGGGGCAGACACAGGATTGGATCGACAGGCTGGACTATTGCCAGTCTTTTTTTTTTTTTTTTTTGCGCCATTCATTCCAAGCATAGAGATTGTAATTGCAGACTAACTCTTTGAAAGACACTGAGTCATCACTGTCTATTCCACTACTAAACCTTATTTTTGTGTCACTAGCAAGTACTTTTGAAGTATCCCTGCTATTGGTTCTGTGCTCTTAGTCTCGGTGAGTCTGGGTTTTGTTTGTTTACTGCAATTAGGCAATGACTGTGAGTTATGAATAAAGCCTAGGCAAAAAAGGGATAGAAATATTTATTTTTTGCAAATCAGAAAGTGCACATTGTTCTTTAGGTTAGCATATGACTCAGAAGGTAGAAGTTTCTGATTCAAGATCTGAATCAGGCCACAGTTTTCCCTGCATCTGTTGCATTTCTGTATCCACTTAAACTAGTTTACAGATGACAGGAAAGTTAGGTGTGAAGGTTTAGCAAACTAAAGCTGTCTTTTGACTCAGTTGCATAAAAATACATTCCCTATAACCATAAAAAACTGAGGAAATAGTCAAAACTTTAATGAGGGCATAACTGATTGAATTACTTCTTTCTTTGCATGCTTTCTTTTGTTTAAAATTTAGTTAGCTCTTGTTTAAAGTGAGATAAAGGTTAAGCAGATGTACTTGTGCATGCTATGAGGAAAGGGGTCATTTTAGGAGGTGTTTCGAGAGTAAATGCTGCTGGGTGTCATGTGAAACTGGGAAGTGTGTCTAGTTGGGCGTTGTAGAAGAGGCAATTGTGGCAAAGCTCTGTGTGCTTCTTTGTAGGAAAAGGATAATATTATAACAATATTAAGCCCTAAAGAAAGAATATGAGCAGGAACAAAATAAGAAAGAGGGCAATAATCTAAATATTAAGTTATGATGTGTCAAAAGAGATAGAGAGGAGCAAAAGGGAGAAGGGAAAAGCATGTGGGAGATGCAGCTCCTCTCCAAGAGACGCAGAGATCAGAGACGCAGATCTTGAACCTTTCTCTGTATCTCTACCAGACATAAAAATCCCACACAGGTGTCAGCTCTTCTCACTCTTGTAAGTGTCCTGAACTCTTTGCCTAAAAACTCCTTCCTATGAGCCGATAGGAAGCAAACAGCAGGAGCAGGCAGAAGCCGGCTGGGGGCTGGTCTCCTGTGTGGCAGAGGCAGGCTCTAATCCACTGTTAGAAACACCGTCATCGATTTCTGACTTCCTGTTTGTGTTCATCAGTGGTGGTGATTTCCCTCTTCCATTTCTCTCCACTAAGTTTACCTAGAGCCTGGTACCTATCAGCAAAACCTTAAATGAATCAGAGTTAAAGCATGTTCAATCTTAATGGGAAAATATGACAATGAAAGAGAAACTGCAGACAATGGGAGTCCTCCCCCCACACTTTCTACTGTGCCAATATATGGCACTGCAAAGCATCCTTTATTGTTCACCTACGTTCATATTTTGTCATTTCATTAAATTAATCCTTTCACGATTGCTAATTACTGTGTTTCTCATTAATTCCCTTTCTTCAAGGAAAATCAGCTCTCAGAAACACAATGATTGTTTTCAAATTTGCAAAATTGTTATTCATTGCAGAAACAGGATTGCCTTTTCCATAGAAACTCTCCTAATCTGTGCTAGTTACTAGATCCTTCTGGGAAATAAGTTTTATTCTGCATGCTGTTGAGAGCAAAAAACTAGGAAGTGAAGCTAATGAGAAGCCACTGATAATTACAACTGAAAATCAAAATATTGGAAAATCCTAATAAAGAAGATAATTCCCAATTAAAACAGATCAGGATTTTAAGGGATTTTTAAAATGAGATTATCCTAACTAACTGAAATTGAGTCTTTTGGTCAAAATATAGTGCTTTCAACATTAATATTTCCAGAAGTTTCCCTGTTACATGAAGAATTACCAACATTGACAGGAAAAAAGGAACTCAGAGGATAATATTAATCTTACCTAATTTTAGCTGTATAAAATATAGGTAAATTAGTTACCTAATTTTCCTTTGTGAACAACAGAGAGATAAGCACCTATTTAGTGCATTTCTATTGATTCTGAAACACATCCAAGGCTGATTCAATGAATTGCCCTCGTGATGACAGAACAACTGGTTTAGGGCTGAGGGATGCCACTTGGAACCAGTCCAAGGAGCAAATCCAACAGAAAGCGTCATTTATTTAGAAAAATAAAATAAAAATAAATTGGTTGTTTTCAGTGGCTGATCTCCTGTAGCTTGTCTTGTAACAGTGGAGGAGCAGTGCCGGTGTGCCTTGGGGTGTGGCAACGAACATGCCAGGACAGAGGGCAAGGTCACACTGGCTGCAATGGACACCACAAAGCAACTGGATAGCGGCAAGCTCCAGTGCAAAATCTGTGCAGGAGCACTACCAAAACACTGTAGACAAGCAAATAACCCTTGCACTTCACAGCAGTAATAGATACCTCGGTGCAGCAGGACTACTGTAGCTGGTGCTTCAGAGCTGATTCTAATCTGGCGGGTTTGGAGCACTTCAGAGCAAATAGAGGTCTGTCTGCAAAAGGGAAAATAGCTGGTTGTCAGAGAGGCTGGTGAGATATGCCTGAAATGGTTTGTCTCTGCTTCCAAAGGTTTTGATTTGTGCATGTATGCCACAGGAAGATCTTAGGATTCACAACGTTTAATCCGGTAATTTTGCACCTAACTTTTCTCCCTGTTTTCTCCTTGGCTTTAATAAATAATAGGTCCAAATACTGTATTTATGTTTTCTCTTCCCAGTGACTTTGCCAGCAGCACTCTCAGAGTAGAAAACTGCATTTTCAAAACTCTGTGCTACAGAAAAGCCAATGCTGTGATTTTTTTCCGAGGAAATTCAGCTTTGATTGTGGCTATTTGCAGTTTCCAAGTTAGCAGCTCATGAGATCAAACCATGGTGGTAGGCGATACTAATAGTGTAATTGTTTTTGCATGTTCAAGTGCCATGAACACTCATGATGCTTTATAAACCTATGAAACAGGTGCCAGCTGAACCCACAATCAGCATCCATGGAGAGGAAGGGCAGCGACTGGAAGTGTTGGGACAGAGAAGCACAGCAACGTTTAGATTGTGCTTTTCTTTCTTTCAAATCCACCAACTTGAATCAAAACATCTGTTTAGACGAAACTTTCCTAAGGAGCAGAAATCCCGACTGGACAAATTAAGAGATTGGAAAAGGTTGGCATAATCTGTTATCTGTCCAGTCACGGGTTGTGATACAACTTTGGTGTGTGAAAGGACATTTAATAAGTTATGTAAGTTTAATAAGTTCATGAATGGTTTGAGCTCATTCTGACTGTAACCAGAGGAGCCCAAGATATGGGTGGTGAGGCATTGGAACAGGTTGTCCAGTGAAGCTGTGGATGTGTTCAAGGCCGGGTTAGATGTGGCTCTGGGCAACCTGGTCTAGTGGAAAGTGTCCATGCCCATAGCAGGGGGGGTTGGAGTGGGATGATCTTTTAGGTCCCTTCCAACACAAACCACTCTGTGAGTGTATGATAGTCTTGAGATTTCCCCTTGACCGGGAACGTTTTGATGTGATGGGCTGCTGTGCCAAAGGACTGCTGTGCTAAACTTCCACTAGATAAACTTTTGGCTACTTCAGTGGCGGTGCTGGAGCAGCAAGGGTTTTGCATGGATCTGCTCTCCTTGAGATGTGCCAGTGCTTGCTTACAGGAGATAAGGAGGGAAATCTTATCTCTGGCTATTTTTTTATATTAATGGAGATGCTTAGTTGCAGAAGGAACTCAGTTCCAGTTATACCACACTGCAGCCTCAATTAATACTGGAGTTTTATTACAGAATCCTCCTGTTGATTTTGACTCTGAGTGGCTTTTTTCTTCCTGAGATCTCTGGAGTCTCGTCTGTAAATTGTATTTTCCAGTGGGGAATTGATTTTGATGAGGGACCCATGGAGTACACTGATGTGCACTGTATTAACTTAAATATTAAAAATTCTGCAGGCAGTGCTTTTTAAAAAGTGGCAAAGCATTATTCCTTCCCATGGGATTTATGATAATAACATTAATCATGATGAGTTACATTGGTATCTCTGTGGCAGTCATTTTTCTACAGCTGTTTTTTCTGTCCTTCAGGGGTTGTTTCTTTTCCACGCAGGTCAATGAGCTTTTCCTGTGATCAAAGCAAACATGTAAATGTAAATTCTTTGTATAAAGGTACAGGGGAAAAAAATCCCAAGTTAGGATGTATGGATAGTCAGTAACAGATAAAGGTATGGTTTAAGAGGCACCCTAAGGCAGTTTATTCTGACCAGTTTGTTTCAGGTACATGTCTGGGAGACACTTTCATAATGAAGAAGCTTTCTGGAATAAAGGGCTGCTAACATACTCCTTTGTAGTTTCAGCTCTGTTTTAGAACCATCAGCTGATAATGTTATTTCAATAAGACTGTGGGAATTACAGTTTACCAAGACTGAGTTGCTTCATTATTGTTTTAAATGCTATCCCATGTTTAAGGAAGGAAGTGCTAACAATACTTTGAAATGTAGAGTTAAAAAGAAAAATAAATAAGGTGGGAAAACATCTCCCATGTGAGACACCAATGAACTGACAAAGTTTTGCTGCTGAGAATCAGTTCGAGACCTTACAAGGCACAGAAATTATTGAGAAAAAGGGAAATGCTCCACAGGAATAAAGCTTCTCATGTCACTGTAGGAAACCAAAAGGATTCTTTAAAATGTGAGAAACTACCATTGTTCCTTGCTGTGACCTTTTTCCCTTACTGGTGTTCCTAGCTGAGGCTCCCTCATTCTGCTTTGTATTCTTTCCTATGGGCTTTGGGTGTCTTTTCAATGAAGTTGATTTCTGGAAACTGAAGAGCAGATGGTTAGTGTTTGTAAATTGCCAAAGCCCCGTGACTTCAAATGGATAGTTGCTTTGAAAATCTTGAGCAGCTAACATTCAAGGGCTGTGTATTTCTTTTATTTCCTCCTCCCTTACTGTCCTGTATAAAAGGAAAATGGAATCACCTCTGCGGACTTCTTAAACTGTGGAGAATCTTCTTATTTGCATGTCACATAGTTTAATGATAATACACAGTTTAAGAAATTATTCAGATTCTTCGATTTATACATAGATGTAAATACATATACATTTTTATAAATTTTCAAATATATTACATGTTTGATATTATTTGAATCTACAGATTGAAGTTACGTGACTCAGCAACATATATTCTACAGTGAACATAAAATTATAGTAAAAATAGACAGTATAACTTAAGGTTTATTTAGCATTTATTTAGCAGATTGTGATCTAAAACTTCTGCCTGAGAAATAAATAAACAATACCAGATTTAGCTTGTAGATTACAGTTTAAGAAAGGGGCTCATATTTAAAATGAATTTATAAAATCTGATTTAATCTTGATGGTTTTATTGGTATATCTATTGCCGCCAAAGGATAAAAAAAACTTAGGATTTATATTTTGCAGTGCATTTTATAGTCATTGTTCTAGCATTTCCTTTATGATAGAAGGAATAAATCAAAACCATGTAACCCCCCCCCTTACATTATTGCAAATATATCAACCAGTATTCTGTCTCTGGACGTTTGCTTTGCTGCAAGCAAAGAATAAAGGATTATTTCTGCATGCTCATTAATCTCACAGAGGAATGAGCTGGGAATGCCATCTCACCAGCATCCTCGAGCCCCAGGTGGACATCTCAGTCCCCTGCAGGTCTTGAGGTTCCGAGTGTGTCTTTCACCTCTTACCCTCTCCCCCCATCTGATCTTTGTGCTTCATCTTCACTCCAGGATTGTTTGCCTTCCCCTTTAATCCTCACCAGATGCCTCCTTATCCCTTGAAAGGCGTCATGTACCTACACTTCCCTGCCCATTAATTAACTCTCTGCACAAGACGTACCAAGATAATCGATTTTTGCATGTTATGCTCTCTCCACAGCCTGTACTTTTTTCATCTGTTTATCTCTGAGGAGGAAGCAGCTCTTCTCTAGGTGTATAATTCATGGCACAGCAGGTCTCTACTTTTAGGCAGCCTGGAGCTGTTCACTGTAGTAACGAGGTTATTGATGATAACAGTGTTTTAGAGGTGGCTTTTTCCTTGTTACTGCAACTGAGGTAGAGGGCTGCACTCTTCATGTTTCAGATCATAAAGGGATAGAGACCAAGGGAATATATCCCTGGTTTGTCATGCTCCAGCTCTCTACTATCCTTCCATACTGCCCATTGTGTGGACTAGGTGACTGAATTCTGGAAACTACCTTATTTATAAGGGGTTTCTGAACCAATTTTTTTAATTGTTGTTGCAAGAAAAATAAAACTAACAGTATTACTCTTCCTTTTTTTTTTCTTTCTGCTTGTGTTATAAAGCTTACATGTCATCTTGTTTTGGAGCCAGTTGCAGAAAATTGATGTTATTCTGCTTTTTTGTTGGTACTTGGTTAGCAGAATATGCTGAAAGCTGAGTATGCTTTTGTTTGGTTCTGACACAATTGGTTCTTTCCCTTCCAATTAGTCACTGGATTATGTGCCTTTTCTGCTAGTCTCTTTTGAATTTAAGCACCTTATTAACACCTGTCTAATATCTTACAGACCCAATGGCTTTTCATGTCCAATAGTATTCAGTGTTTCCCCCCTTTCATTAAACGTTTCTCTCCCCCCAGCACTTCACTTCTCCTACTCATTTCAGCTATGTGGTTCCTATGGAAACACACTTTCCATATACACTTTAGGTTGTGCTTCAGCATTAAAAAAAAAAAAAAAAGCCAACTATTGTATCAGCCTCTCCTCTATGGAGTGAAGGTTCAGACATCCCCAGCCCCCCATCTGGTACTGCCTGACTCACTAGGGGTTTGGATCAAACCTGTTTGTTTGGGGGGAATGTGGATTTTTTTTTTTTGATATGTAAATGTGTTTTGCAATAAGAATCTGAGTTTTTCTGCATTCAAGATACTTCACAGGCACAATCTTTCTGGCAAGCAAGGTGGGCTGGTGGGATTTATCCTTTATCTTAAAAACTAGTTGTGAAAGGATACTGCAGAAAATAGCATCTTCCAGAGGCCAGCAGGCACTTCCAGGCCTCGGGGTGAAAGGTTCAGTCTGTCTGGGCTTCAGTCAAGTCAGATGGTCATTGCTACTCCACATACAGGTACAAACTGTTCTCACCAAATAAAAATCATCTCCTTCAGTCAGCCCTCACAATCCATCAACAAGTCTATCACAAACAAAATCAACAAGATGTTCCCATTCGCAGCTTTTGGATGGTAATGACACAGTCTGTTACAAACCCATCAGATGTTGCAGTGCTGGGCTGCTTTAAGAGTGTTTGAACACGTTGCTCTCCAATGTGATGTTTTTCTTTGAGTGAAAAAATCTTTAAATATTTGCACAATATTCGATAATGTCCACTCGGCTGAACATGAGAAGACGGGATATAATATATCCCATTATTCTCGTATGTTCCCACACATGAATCTATATAAAATCAGTTTTTCAAAAACTGCTCACTCTTTCCAAAGACCGGGGGCTGCTGTTTGTTGTTCTGTCTTTGTATTATCCCAGTGACCCTTTATTACACATTCTTTTTCTGCTACATGGTTTTTAGGAGTGCAGAACCTACACATCATTTCTGCCCAAACCAGTTATATTTTAGGTACGAGATGTGATTAGAGATATTTGCAGAAAGGCAGGAGACAGAGTGCAAGGGAAACAATAATGATCAGTAAGATGGACTGTAGCCTAATAATACCGCTCCAGTTTTGTTTGTCTCATGGAAAGCTGATCAAAGCAAAGATTTGGAAAATTAATTTTGGATAGACTTCAGTGAAACAAGATTTCATTTGCCAGTGACAGAGAAATTGCAGTAATTGAAATGTGATATGAAAGCTTGAGCACAAGATTTAGTTGTGTGGAATAGAATTTACTATGCTAAGCATTAATAATCCTACCTAGGTCTGGAAAAATAATTTTAACTATTTGTAGTTAGTAGACTTTGGCTAAAATTTTCAAAAACATCTGTGGGACCATAACATCCACAGGGGAATGCTTTCAATTTCTAGAAATGACTTTTAGCAGTATGTCTTTGGCTTTGAGTAAAAATACATAAAGTACCCCCCAAAAAAATGACTTCTAAAGAACAGATTACAAAGATTTCTGCTCAGGTACTTAAAACACTGTTCCAGTATGCTCCAAATAGGTGTATTGAGTAGCAACTATTTCAGGTTAGGCATCTACCTAAATACTTTTACAAATCTGACTGGTTCCTTGCATCTTTAGACTCTGGCTACTTTTCAGGCTTTAGGAGTAGAGACAATTCATGATTTTTTAAATTTTTTTCCTAATCTCTTATGCTGGTCTTTTCCCAGGTTGTGGCTGGGCTATAGAGCTGCTTGGCTATTTTATAAAGCTGGATTCATAATTTCTTTTCTGTTCTCATGTTATCAAGCAGCTGCTGTCTTCTCCCTGCAGTTCCCATCAAAAGCTCATTTTGTAATTTTGTGGTGAACTGACTTTCTAGAGAATTAAAAAAGAAAATAAGAAACAGGAAACACTCATAATTCAAAGTGTTGTCTACATGGTGTGTTTAGGCAGACAAGAAGTTGCTCTGCCTGTGTTGTGAATTGACTTGAGACTTTAATCTGTTCGATCTATTCTATAAAAAAGTGCTATTGTGGCAGCAGCAATCCTGAAAACATTTTCCCCCAAGCTTTAGTGGAAGTGGTGCTATTCAGACTATGGCCTAAACCACTCCATCCAGAAGTCAAGTGTTTATAGCAGAATAGTTGTAGGAAGAGTTCTCTTTCAGAATCTTATTTAGAAAAAAAAAATTACTCATTCTTACATATGCTGGTTGAGGTTGAATACGATTACTCAGTTGTATAAAACTAACAGAAAATAATGAGATCATAGGGTGGTTGGGATTAGAAGGGAACGTATAGGTCATCTAGTTCCATCCCCCCTACCATGGACAGGGACACCTTCCACTAGACCAGAGTGCTCAGAGCCCCATCCAGCCTGACCTTGAGCACAGATCTTGTCTCCTTTGCCAGAGACACGGATTGTATAATATGATGTATCCAAACACCAGGCAAAGCAGAAAGCTTCTGAAACAGGGGTATTGATTTTACATAGCCTTAAAGTGGTGACTTTTTTGTCACCACTTTTATGCATTAATTACTGTAGCAAACATATGCCAGGAATGGTTCTTCTCACCTTACCTTTGGAAGGAAAACAGTGTGGGCAGGGAAGTGTTTCAGTTGGATTTTCAAAGTTATCTGTGCATGCATATTACTACATACTCATATTATTTAAAGTAAGATGAAAAGCTATGTTTAAAAGCAAATCTGGTGTGTGACTACCTCGGTTCCATTGGGAATGCATTCCTTAGCCACTGGCTGACCTATCAAAATGGGCTTCAGCTCTTGTGTGCACAGTCTGTTATATTGGTGTATTTCCAGCCATAGTAACTTTCCTATTCTCAACTCATGTTTGTTGATTGTGAATATTTGCAGGTCCAGGAACTGCAAATGCTCGTACTTAAACACAAATCAGACATAAACGTGAGTAATTTGAGCTCTTACATCTGTGGGCATGCTTAAAAGTGTTGGTCCTAATCTTTCCAGACCACTACACTTTAGAGGCATAATGAGCTTTTTTAGAGAGACATTTAACTGGTGATTATTTAAAGACTTAAACAAGCAATGTTTTTCATCCTGTGATTCCTCAGAAATTAGTGGTGGTTACTGTGATCTGTAAATGAGAAGTGGAGGTCGTTATCATTTGTGAAACTCTTCAGAACTGACTGTACACACTTAGCAGCTTGTATCTTGATTTTCAAAATGTGGAGGTGTACAGTGAGGAAAAATTTCATCTCCTTTCTTCAGGATTAGGAGATTTATAAAGAGTGCAAACCTGGAGGTATTTCTACATGTAACTAACTATAAGCTAATTTTTACATGAGATACATATTTTTTTTTTAAAGCTTGCGTATTTTGTGTTTGCACAGTTTAGTAAAAATGCTTCCCACAAAAAAAAAAAAAAAGCATTTGACTTCTATTTCTGTCTTATTTTTCTGAGAGTTTCTGGACCTCTATATGACTTAGGATAGGATTTCATTACAGCAATTTGCAATCACAAGTTCGAGTACAGGCTGGGAAAAGAAAAATTTGAGAGCAGCCTTGACAAGAAGGACTTGCTGATTGATGAGAAGGTGATCAGAATCTGAGTGAAGTTGTGGTCACAGAGCAAAATTAAAAAATAACAATCTTTTTAAAACATGATGAATTTAAGTTTTTTGTAGTACAGGGGAGCGGATCTCTGAAGTGACACCACTGAGAGGCAGGGTCTCTTTTGAAAGGTTGTGTCAACCTCTTGATATCACAATTAAATACTGTGGAAATAATTGTTTCTAGGTGAAAATCACGACACAAACAGAAGGAAAAGTGCATTAAATACTGTATTGGAGTACAAAGAAAGAAAATAGTGTGATGAAGTTGGTTCTTTAAAGGTCCTGTATTATTGATGCTGGGGAATAGAATTTCCCAAGAGCATTCAGTAACCTGATGTTAACAGGAACAGAGTTAGGCCCATAGAGAATGCTCAGAAAACTATTTATTAATTACATGGAAGCACAGTGTGATTCAGGTGGAAAGGGACCTCTGAAGACCATCTATTCCAAGACCATCTCTGCTCAAAGGGTGGCAAACTGATCCCAGCCTTCCTCAGTTAGCCTTCCTCTATCGAGTTCTTGGTATCTCCAAGGATGGAGATCCACAGTCTCTCTGGGTAGCGTGTTCCAGTATTTCAACACCCTCAAGGTGATTTTTTTTCACTCCTAGGTTTAGTCAGGATTTGCCCTAGATGGAACTTTCGAGTTTTGCCTCTCATCCTTTCTCTGTGCACCTCTTAAGAATATTCTCTCTGCATCTTCTCTAGACCTTCCCATCAGGTAGCTGTGGACAGCAACAAGATCCCCTCTTGAGTTTTCCTCTTAAGGCTGAGCAAACCAAACTGTCTCAGTGAGTCCTTCTGCACGAATGCCTACGACGGGGTTATTCGAAGTAAGATAAAAATGCTAAGGCAGATCTCCTGTTGTGCTGAGTATCCAACTCACTTTTCCAGGAGAGGGACAACTCTGCCAGCCTACTTTAATCCTGCAGCCCTGTGGAGCTCTGATGTGAATTATTGCCGATGGTAGATGACAGAAGAGATGTGCATTGCTTGGTTACAGGGGAACATCTTTGTTCCATCTGACTGCTTCTTTTATTGCAAATCTTACTGTAACAAGGAACAAACCACATTTCTGCTGTCTGCTCTTCTCTTCCTTAAAGTTTCATTAATTGGCTCATAAAAGCATCTACACATCTCAAATTCATTTAATTTCATGATCCCAACATGCTTTGAAGGACTAAGGATTAAGTTATACTTGGTAAGGTACAGAGGTGAAAAGAGGAGTAGGAATGACAGGATACAGGACAGAGCTTGTGGCTTGGAAAGATGAAGAGCTCACCCAGAGCACCATTATGCTGGGAAGCACCTGGGTGCTTTATTATACTTTCATGTGTTTCAGAGGTTCTCATATGCATTGATATTTTGTGCTTTTTTATATAAAATTGCTTACAATTTAGATTAGTTTCATTCAAATGTGAGATTTTAAAGCACATTTTAAGGGAGTCTTTAATCAAAATGCTGCTTTTGAGACACTAACACTGTTTAAATGTGAAAAAAATCCACAAACATTTAAATAAAACCCATATTTGGTGAACTTCTATAATGTGAGAATAGGGCTGCACCAATTATATTTCCACAGATGCAAAAATCTAGAGGAGGAATATGTCACAAAGCTTTTCAAAGACTAAAAATGTGATCATAGAATCCTACAATGCTTTGGGTTAAAAGGGACCTTAAAGATTCAGCAATTCATGTGCTAATTTATTCCAGTGGTTATTCATTTTAATAGATATTAAAGTATGTGCATTATTTCCCATGTGGATTTTTTTCTGCCTTTCAATTCCTAATCTCTTCTTTTCCTGCCTTCCTAAATGAAGGTCATTAAGTATCTAATATTTTGTCCCATGAAAGTGACCCTACATTGCAACTTCTCTATTTTCTCTCTGCCAAACTAAAAACCTTTATAACAATTTCTTCAACTCCTCAGCTTTCTTAGGGGCTCTTTTGGCTTTTGCCCCAGTGTTTCACTGTCATTTTTGAGCAACAGAATTTCTTTCAGTGTTTCCATACTAGTTTCCTCAGTACCCAAATACACACTTTTATTTTACTGCATTTTACTCCTTTTTATGCTCTGTCTAAACACACCAAACCCATATGAATTGCCTAGCCATTTTTACTGCTCATTCACTCTTTTCAAGCATCCACAGCAATGGCTTTTTAGATATGCATGATATTCGTTGGTTATATCCAGAAAAATTTCGTCCAACTAGGACTAACTTAGTAAATGAATTAGATCATAAAACAGGGCTTATATTCTCTAACTTGTGTTACCTTTTCTAACAGTCTAACAGTCTAGCCTACGTTTAGTCCAAAGAGGCTTAGCTTTCGAAGCCATTGATGAAAATGCGGGAAAATGTGTGGGTTTGGACTTATTCATGTGAAACCCCACTGAAAGTATCTTCATTAAGGAATCATTTTGTGCTTTTAAATAACATTTTGAGAGACAAACCATTTCCTTGTCACTTAATATGGGTTTACTGATACTGTATGTTACATAGGCTGTAGTGTTCTTCTAGAAACTTCACAGAACACTATTACACTTAGAGTATTTTCAATTGGTCCTCTTTTTAAAGTCAGGACTTAGGGTTTTTTTGAGGATGCATATTTTTAATAAAATCATGTCAATGGTATTACATTCCCATCTCTTTTTTTTTTTTAAGTTACTTTTATTGCACTGATGTTAGACTGACTACTCTGTGCTTACCCAGGCATATGTTCTGTCCATGTGGATCACAATTCTTTCAGCCTGATGGAGTTTCTCTGCAGTTCAAGGTGCACTAAGGAGGAAAATTTATAAAACAGATGTATCTTCACCTTTCACTTCAAGAGCTCTTAGATATTTATTCATTATGCCTTTTTATATATAATCTTCTATGCCAAGTTAATAATGTTTAGCTTCTACTTTGTTTTTAGTAAGCACTCTACTAATTACAGACAGGTATTTCATCCCTTCCATGTAAGAAAAGTGAATCATCCTATTTCTTTCCAAAAGCTGAATAGAAGCATTTTGTGAATAGCTCCATATGTTCTGCAATACTGTTAAGAATTTTATTATCTTCATCTAATGATGGATCTACACCATTGCTCTGCCATTTTCACCGTGGAACAAGGAAGAACTTTTCATTGAATCATAGAATCATTAAGGTTTTTGCAAAAGACCTCTAAGATCATCAAATCCTGCCTTTAACCCAGCACTGCCATGTTCACCACTAAAACATATCCACAAGTGCTACATCCACACACCTTTTAAACACTTCCCAGGAAATGTTCCTTTGAGCCTACCTTGCCCTTTCTAGAGCCATATCTGTCGCTGCTAAAGATTGGACATTAGGATCTGTGATGGCAGAGCAGTGAGCTGGAGGATCCATTTGTTATATGAAGGCTTGGCCAACTTTTCAGCCCCATGCCTAAAAGCTGTAGGTGCAAATGATGGGCTCGAACTGTGGCTGTGATCCCAATGTTAACAGAGAGTCCCTGATGAAATTTGCTTGCATCCATGGCATCAAAAGTGTCATTTTTGGTGCCAATTTTTTCATACTGTGATGGTGCCTGGCATTTTTCTGTTTTCTTCCTCTGAAGGCAAGATCTACTGGAGTTTTCGCTTGAATGGTTATACAAAAAAAAGAAAAACACAACAAACCATATGTAAGGACAGAGACAAGATTATTTCCTCAGCTGAACCCATAAAACCTTCACAACTGACTCCTGTTTTTCTGTCTTGGGATGTCTGAGTGGTAAATTTTGCCCAGAGGCTTGCATGAACAAGTGTGTGGCTAACAAAAAAATCATATTTTTCGCTTGAGAGCAGAAGGTAACTGAATAACCAGAGCTTTGAGGGACTGCAATAATAATAGTTTGTTATCTTTTAAGTACTCTCTCAACATTTACTTAGGTGCCTGGAATGCTGATCAATGACACAAAATAATGTAATAAATTAAGCCTGACCAGCTGAGGAGTTCAATGTGGAGATTGTGCTGTATGTTAGGTGCATGCAGCCCAGGAGAGGATGTCAGTGTGTAAACAAAAACAGAACTAGATCAACACTGACTAACAGGGAGAAGCTAAATAACCATGTCTGTGGGCCCTGGGAGAGTCTCCGAGGGTGAGCCCTTAGCTACTTGTTTGACATGTGCCTGATTACTTAATCCAAAGTGTAAAGTGTGTGTTGCAATTACTGTCCTTAAAGGGAATATGTTTATGGAAGTGCTAAAATGTGTTTTAGATTTTCAAGAGGACTAAGAGGTTGATGACTGTCCTATTTTGAGTAGAGAGAGAGGACAGTTTTGAAGAAACAAATGTCACCTTGATTCAGATTCAAAATTAGAGCTTTCTGAAAACAAGATCATAGAGAGTCGGTTTGTTCTGTTTCAATTCTGACTTTTTAAGAGGCCTAAAATTAGTTCTAGTGTGGCAGCCAATATTTGGGATTTTATTTAGTTGTCCACAGTTATCTTCAGTTCCTTAAAAAGACTGGGCCAGATGGGTGTCCCTGGAGTGAGATGGAGAGAGCTCCCACTTGGCCTGGAGAAGAGAAGGTGCTAAAAGCCAGGAGAAACTTCAAGGTCTGAAAGGTGAAAGGATCACAGGAAGAAGATGGGAACCTGCACCTCCTGTGCAGGCTGTCAGACTTTCTGAGAGGACAGAACAAAGGGAATGGGAATGGTGATGGGGGGTCTGCTGCTCCTTAGAGAGTCTGTGAGTTAGAAGTGGCAATGGCTTGAAATGTGGAGCCTCTCATCCCATGGAGCTATGACCTGCCAGAAGAAAACTGTGTATAATCCCTGCATAATTTCTCTCTGATTTAAAGTCTTCACTTAAGTGTCATATATGCTAATAAACAATGTTTGACAGGATTCTCAAACAGGAATATTCTTGCCCTTGCTGTTAAATTTTTAGCGGGGTCCCTGGCACATTTTGGCCCAGCACTACATGATTTGGAAGCTAACTCAGGTACAAGAGCAGCCCCAGGGGCCAGGTTGAATTTTGGGACAGTGGAACAGTTAGGTGGTACAGACATGAGGTGCTCCAAGCTGCCTCAGGTTGTGGGAATCATCTTGGAAACATCTGAGTTAGTAATTATAAACGTAGCCTTTGAGGTCTCTCTAATTAAAAATGTCAGGTTTCTAATAAAACCTCCGTTTTCTGGGTCCAAGAATCTTTCAGCTCCAGCTCACAGCTCTAGCCAGCCCAGGGTCCTGTGTCACTGGGGTTATACCACCCCTGGTGGTGTCAGCAGCTTTTGAAGGCAGAGCTGACTGGGAGCCAAAGGCTACCACTGTATTATTAGAGCTTCAGGAAGTGCAAAATGTGAACACGGGGTAGAGAGATTTGGTTTTTTTTTAAGTACCTTTTTCCCCAGCAGTCTGAATGTCAGAGCACCAGGACAGATGCTCACTTTGAGATCTCCAGGCAGCTCAGTGCTGCTGTGTGCTGAGCTACTTGCTGGCACCATCCAGTTTTTGCAGCTCCTGCAGTGGCAGCTTGCCATGAACTTGAGGGTCACCCCTAATTTGCCTATATATTATTCATTGAATGCTGCACAATGTACCAATTTTCATAAATCTACATAGGGGTTTTTTTTTTTTAATTAATGCATATCTTTTTGCAGTTTTTAATATATGCTGTCAATCAGTTTCATGAACTATGGGGAGAGAAAACCAGGTGAATGAATCCAAAGGAGCAAATGGCACTTTTTGACCTAAAATCCACCTTTCTTCCCAGGGCTGATGTGATTTTGAGAACAGTTGTTAGGAAAGGAGCTGCATTTTCTAATTGTTTCTGTGCTTCTACATAGCACAGACCTTCCATGGATAACCCCTATGGGTGCTCATGCAGGCAAATACAAGTCCATTTAACTGCTGGGAATTACTCTTCTTCACCTACAGAGCACTCTGATCAGCAGCACTGTTTGTGGTGCCTTTCCTGAACCACAGTATCCCTTTGCTGGGCTAGGGAAGATTAGAAGCAGCAGAGCAGTCAGATAACCCCCGTATTTTCTGTAAGAAGAGCTCATTGTTAATGATGATGGCAAAGGAGAGCAAAAAGTGAGAGAGGGAGTTAGAAAACTTGCATAAAATACATGGAGAGATTGCCTGTTGATTCTCTTCCTTTCTGATATATGTATGCAATTGAGGGTGATTTGTGTTTGCCAAGATACTTAGGATTTGTATAGATATCTGGACTAAAATAGCTGAGGAACCGTGCTGAATCCTTCCTCATCCCATTCTAAAGCCCCAAATCTGGGATAATATATTTTAGTTTGTTTTTTTTCTCTCTTACAGCATCGTTTTTATGTTAAACCAGTGAAATCATGACAAAATGAGCAAAAAAGAAATGATGAAAGATCAACTGTGGGACTTTATTTGTCACATGTACTCTATTATAAAAATATTTATTGGTTTTGGGTAGGATTCATGTCTTGTAATAGGAGAAACTGTTCACTGACAGTGCTTCAACTGGCCATTATCAACAGGCATTGTTTCCATGTGGCAGAGGGGAAAAAAATAACAAAGAAATGAACATTTGCTCTATTTACTTGTCCTTCATACTAAGAGTAAAGGGAAAAGCATTTTGGTAGGTACATTTTGCTAGGATATTATGATTTTGCCAAAGTGCCAGGATAATCCAGGTGAGTTGCTGATTCCTAGCAGCTCTCTTCTCCTGGAGAGCTCCCTCCCAGGCTATTGGAGCAACTGTAAGTATTATTGTGTCATCCTTCTCCTCTCATGTGCAAGCATGAAGTTGCAGAGGTGAAGGACTTCTTGGCAGGATTAGATCCATGAGTCTTTCATCAGGTTTCATCTGGATTTACCAAGTGGACTGTAAAATTATTCTAATCCTGGTAATGTTCAGTACAGGACACGCGTTCACAGAGCAGGTTGCCTTTCAAGTGTAATTAAAGAGTCCTCAGATGTAGAAAATAATTTGAAACATTATTTAGATTCCAGAAGTCATAACATTTATCACACAGATAAAGTAAGTCAATAGTTTAAATTAATGTGGACACTCCCACTAAGATAACTTTAAAAAAAAAGAAATAGCTTTTCAAAATGATGTTTTCTCAGCTGTCAATTGCTGTCCTTGTTGATTACATACCATATAATGGCATTTTGCTTCCTGAGTACAATATTAAGAACTAATCTGAGTTTTTAAATAGCTTGTCCCTCTGTCATTCCTGTTTGTAGCGTATACTCTTAAATTTTAATGCACTGAACGTAGGCTTTGTCTCTTTTGTAACTACTACTACATGACAAGAAATGAGAGGATTTTGTTTTGGTTGGAAAGTTTAAAAATAATTTCTGGCTACAACATCAGTCTTATGCCGGTTGATGTTTCTTACCCACAGGAAGCTGTTAATTTTATTCACCAGGTGTAAAAGGGAAGGTAGAGAAAATCAATCATTTGAAGGGAGTACTGTGTTAAATTAATGCATATTAAAATCCCAACTGAATTTAATTTTTCCAGGAAAAAAAAAAAAAGAAAAGAAAAAAGAAGCCTGAATTTCTGGTAGTTTCATTCAAAGAAAGACCCTGAAGTAGCTACATGAATATTAACATGTTAAATTTTACATACATTGATTTAATGTATGTATGTATGTATGTATGATTTAATGTTTAATTAATTTTTCTCTAACTTTCTATGAGTCTTCTTAAGTCAAGAAATTTGTAGTTTAAAACCAGGTATTTGAAAATTAACTGCAAACTAAGCAGGATATAAAAGTAAATTCTTCATCCTATATAGTATTGGTAGAGAAATTATGTTGTAGAAAGAAAAACGTTAGTTATGATTTGACTTTCAAATTTATGTTTCTTAGGTTTCTGAGAAAATCCAAACACATACCTCAGCAACTGTACAAGAAACATGCATGTATAATTGAACAATTCGTCTAGGTTTATGATCATTTGCATTTAATTTCCATCAAATGTCTGGATGAACTTATTGTTATTAATATTTTTATAATTAATATATTTCACAGGAATATTTGCCCAAGAAATGTAGTGGTAATATTTACACCTCACCAGGCAGGAAATGAAGAAAATAGTATATGGTTATGCAAAACTCATATTGTAAATACTGTCAACATAATGTTCATAAATCATATACAGGCAGAGGGCATTTATTAACTCCCATGTGATCATTAATTTGTGAAAACAAAAAAAAAATCATAAAAATGATTTAAAATAACAGAGAAGAAACCATATATTCACTACAAATTATTTTCTCTGCTTTGCTGGTGGGTTGTACTCGGGCTTTACCTACTAGTCTCTTCTTTCTATTAGGATATAGGTAGTGTAATATAAAAGTACACATAGCATTTGCGTTTTTCATCCTCCTAAAATTCCCTGTTATGTCAGTGGGTAAGAGCTGAAGTACAATAGTCCAATGGGATGCTTACTGGGAAGTAAAGTAATTAAATCTACTGGTAGAAAGCAAAAGGATTTTTTTTCAGCTCATAAATTTCTGTACAGGCTAACTAATTTTTGCATGTCCAGAACTTTGATAATACTTTCAGGGCCAAAGTTTTTATTACTTTCTGACAGAATACAACGATATCTATAGGGTCACACATTGACACATCCTGTCTATTAAGATATGAACCTGGCTGCGGTCTCCACAGAGAGTCATCTTCCTAGCTGCTCTGTCCTTTCATGGTGCATTGTACACAGTGTTTTCTTTGTAAGGGTCATATTGTTTCCTTCAAAAGCAGCCCACTTTCATCATCTTAGTGCATCTTTGTACGTTGTTATTGAAGTCCTTGTTTTGTACCAGCACAAAGCAGTATGGATTGTCCACTTTCCACATCTACACCTCAGGATCACTTAGTTTTTATTGTTCTCATTCAAGTATGCCATTTCTGATTATTCTGCCCCCAAATCACATTTTAACAATGTGTTCTCTGAGAAGTGGAGCTGAAAAAGTTCATTTAATTTGTATCCCTGCTCAGCGACAGTGCTTTTATATTGTTTCCTCTTATATCCCTCAGACTGACATATATTTCTGTCTGCTGTGCAATATTAACATTGGTAGGGCCAATATGTTTATTTTTTCTAATTATGGGTAAAAGCAGAAAAGAAGGACTGGGAAAAGATCACTGCTTGCACTCTCCAATTCTTGCAAAATTATTTGCTGTGAAGGTGCTTAGGTGGCCTGCAGCAGAAGGGTTTAAATACATCATTATTTTTATTGTATCTTCGCAGTACCTGCATGGAGCAGTGTTGAGTTGAGAAAGTGAGTCCCAGAAGCAGCGTCCATCCCAGGACACACAAAATTCCTACAGCACATGTCCCAAGTTCCCAGCTACTGCCATTTGGCCCTTCTTTCCTTTTCCAAGGTGCTCTGCTAAAATAGCAGTGGATTGCAAGCACAAGCAAGAGAAGGCAATCAACTTCCTCTTCCCCACTGCTGCTCTTAACTTTTACCTTTGGCCTTTGTTTTCCATATGATTTGTTTACAGTTCTAGTGTTATCTAACAGGAAGTTGTCCAGAGCACAGGAGTAGACAGCTGCATATTCAAGTGCTGAAAACCATACATCCTCAGCTTTAACATGTACACCCTCTCTGTTCAGCTGTTCATCATTCCCAGACAAATCCCATTATTTTATTTAAGAAATCTTAACGGAATGTTCTTGTTGTATCTACATACTGTGAGTTATTTCAATAGGGGTTTGATCAGAGATTCTGGTACTGTAGTGAGAATAAGTATTTATATTTCAACCCCATTAATTCTCCAGTTCTTCAGTTAAAGGTCTTAGAGCACTTTCTCACTCCTAATTAATCCTTGAGCTATAAGTAGTTCAAGAACAGAGCATCTAATCAGTGTCCTGGTTCTCGGGTCCCTTCAGACACAATCCTCACCAAGTGGTGGCTTGTCCTTAAGTGCCCAGCTGCGCTCAGACTCTGTGGAAGTTAGTTACCAGGTGTAAACGTGATGGGATGGCAGACATTTCCCTGTTCATGGTTACTGCTGACCTGTACATGAAGTATCATTGCCATTCACACCTTCAGAGTGCCCAGACAGTACAGGAATACGCCGAGCATGACAGTTCCCTCAAAGCAAGTTCACCAGGGAACCATCACCCCTAGCTAGCCAAAAGGGTTTCTGGTGAGCGCTGAATTAATTGTTCTGACAGTAGAGCCAAGACAGTAAATCTGCAGTTTCAGCAGTCTTGTGAACCATGCAAGGCTACAAATGATTCCTGCTGAGCTGAAGGAGGGGTTTCTGTATCCTAGAAGAGAGTTATTTCTTCCTTTCTCTTCAGAGCAATACTTCACTCTGATGCTCCTGTAATTCCATGTATTATTTCTTGCTAGGAGGTACTTTCTTGGCACATTCACAAGTAATGGCAAAAAACTGCAGAAGTAAATTTGCAAGAATGCTGGCACAGATCTAGCTTGAGTATCACCTGCTGTCCTTCCTTGGCTTGTCTGAATCCTAAGCTGCTATGCATGTTCAGGCTCCAGGAACAGCATAACCGTGCAGATCAATATGAGTAGGTTAAATTCACTCATGGTGTCATCTAAGCTAGTTCATTTGGAGCTTGTATCTCTACACTGCTCTGCCATCTGCATTGTAGTTAGTCATCCAGGCTTCAAATTTTCTTTCGTGAAAGAAAACTGTAGGAGGGGAAAACTTAATCTGAGAGTGTGTGCGTGCGTACTGATTCCTGTGCTAGCTCTTTGTCACAATCAGTGCAGAAGGCGTCCTCAGGCAAGGCCGCTTGTTTTTTGCAATCTACCACAAATGCAGGCCTGAATTTCACTGTTTCCCCATGAAGACCATTTTGTGTGCTTGTGTCCTGTTCCATGGATAGCCCCTTGTAGTACTGCTACAGGACTCTTCAGGAAGCAGCTCTGCTTTCTCCGCTTCACACACTCTGCCTCTTATACTGTGCTCTCCACAGCTACCAGAAAAGAGGGGGCAGTCAGATGGGGGTCTGTCTCTTCTTTTATGTAACAAGTGATAGGATAAGAGTAAATGGCCTCAAGCTGCAGCAGGGGAAGTTTAGATTAGATAGTAGGAAAAATTTCTTCACTGAATGTGGTCAGGCATTGGAACAGGCTGCCCAGGGAAGTGGTGAAATCACCATCCCTGGAAGAGTTCAAAAAACATGTAGATGTGGTGCTTAGGGATGTGGTTTTGTGGCGGACTTGGCAGTGCTGGGTTAATGGCTCAGCTCGATGATCTAAAAGGTCTTTTCCATCTGTGTTCTGTGATTTTCACCGTGATGTCTGTAGAGCTGTTGCTTTCTCCATGTGTCAGTACTTGCTGTAGGTAAAGTGAAGGACTCTGCCAAGCTGGCAGATTTTCATCACCATCCTCAGAGCAGTCAAGTGTATCATTCCTGTGCAGTACTTCTTCCCAAATCAGCCACCTACTCCTCCCACCACAGAGTGCACGCAAAGTTAAGCTGCGAATCCAAGGAGGATCTTCATGGCTCCACCATTCTTTGCCATACAAAGCTGTTAACTCATTTGCTTCCTGCATCAGGCTTAGAAGGAGTTGACTGTGGGACCTTCTGTTTGTGTAAAAGATGTGTGAAAGATGCTTGTCTGGTTTGCTACTAGATTTAAAGTTTTAGCTAATAGAAAGTGAATCTTTAGCTACTTTTCCAGCTCTTAGAGCTATTTAGTCCTTTATGGTTTGTTTTGGATTTGAATATCAAGCTTCAGACAAATTTAACTCATGTAAGAGGGAACAGCAAAAGGAAACACAAGGTTCAATGAAACATGAAAGTCAAAAAACAAAACAAAAAAACACAAACCAGTTCTGGATTCTGAACTATATCCTCCAAGCTTCTCAGTTCTTTTAACAAACTGAACTAATCTAAGCCATACAGAAAATCAACATTTTTATGAAATCTCAGACTGTTCCTGTGATACCTGCTGACTTATTAATGGGTTGCTGTATCATTCCGAGTTCATGGGGTGCTATAAAAGGCTTTTCAAATCAAATCAAATCCAGGCAGCCTCTCCAGAGGCTCTAGGGAAAGTGCCATCTGGCCTTCCTTCCTTTTAGCTGCTCTTCTTTATTACTGATAGGATCATTCATATCCTTAAGACTATGAAGCCACCATTAGGAGAGATCAGCCTTCCTAACTAGCAAAGCGAGTTCTTGTCATTCCCCTTGATCAACTTAAATTGCTCTCTTGGGCATCTGTTCATTCAGACCTAGCTGAATATCCTTTTTAATTCTCTTTTTTCTCTATTTTTTCAAACACGGTCCTCATTCAGAAAGAGGGCTTGAGTTTTCACTCTGCACTTGTAGCGAAAGAGATGTCACTTGAGGAAGGAAAGTATTGTAATACAGAAAAATGTTATTATAGCAATAGCACTTGTACTGTCCTTTACATCTTCAAAGCCGTGTGCCAGCTAATTTATTAATTAATCTAAATATACACTTTTATTCATTTGTACTTATGAAGATTAATCTTATAAACTGAAACTCTATTTAAAAACTGTTCTTACACGGAATTTCATGTGTACTACATTGAAAGAAAACTAATTTCTCCGTCGCCTTGCTGTGGCAACTAAATTGATTTACATTGCCACTGTTGTTTATTTTGCAGTGCGGAATGTATATAAGTTACAGCAATGAAATCTGTCTGGCTCAATGTGTACTATTTTACCATATATTTATAAAAGTACAAATTCTCATTGGATTCAGATCACAGACAATGAAGTAGTTTGTGAAAATTTTAAATCCTCTGTGGTCTCAGTTGGAATTAAAAGTTTGATAGATTTCTGTACTCAAAAGGAATGATGATTCTATTTCACCCTACTACCCTTCAGAGTGTATAGGTGCGGAAATTCCCTCTAACTAAGGATTTCCTTTATCAAATGTAATAAAAGACCTTTACAATTATGCTCGGCTGGTTTTGATTTGAAAAAGGTAGATCTCAGAATTAGCTAAACTCATACAGATTTCCTGGTAATACTTACCTAGATTAGGCAGGGAGAGCTAAATTAGTGCCTTTACTGGGAGGAAGGTGGGAAGTGACTTGCAGTCCTTGAGATTCTTTGTCCTATAAGGGGCCCAGGAGAAGCTGGGCTATTGTACAGTGATTCAGACTGAGGCAGAGCAGTGGGTTGAGCCTGAGATGAAAGGAAACCCACCTATAAGAAACACACTGTTTTTGCACCCCCTGATCATTGGAAAGCTTAGGTTTCTTGTTATTACTATTCTTCTGGATGGCATTGTCTGATAAATGCCAGTCCTTTTTTAAATCCTGCTGGACTCTTTGCTTTAGAGATACTCTCTGACAGTGCCATCAAAAGGCTATCAGATGAAAGAGTGTAAATCTAGGGTAAAAGTGTATCCAGTGTAAATCCAGGGTAAAGGTGTATCCAATGTAAGTCCGACAAAAAATCAGTAAAGGAATTGAAGGTTGCTAAATGCAGGACACTGAATATTTTTCCAGGAAAAAAGCAAGATGGCATCTTAGGCCACATGGCAAGGATTACTACCCAGAGCACTGGTCATCCCTACCATCCGGTGTAGCCTGGAAATCATCTCTGTTGGGGCACATTTTTTCGCCTGGAACTCCAGGTCCACGCTGTGGAGATCCTGAAGATCTAGTTTTGCTTCATCGAGGTGCAACTTAACAGTACTAGCTGATTTGTGATCTTGATAGTATCAAACCTGCCTGTAGTTCTTCCTAATTTGAAGTTACCTTTGCTTCTTCTACTCTTGTTATTCCAGCTGAATGCCCTCATTTTTCCCCAGTGATCTGTGTGCTCACTTTAGACAGCAAATAAAACGTCTGTGATGTGTAGTCAATGTAGTCCACGTGATTATGGAAGAAAGAAGTAATGTTTTGGTAGCAAATGGGAACACTTTTGCCTTGTTTTTTTCATTTTTAGATCATTTCTATTTTGCAGCTTGAAGCAAAGAACATCAGAGTCAATACCAAATATGTTTGTTACAAATGTCTTAAAAATACACACTCTATATATATATATAGGTATACAGAAATCTGGCAGCCATATGGGATTTTCACACACCTGTCAGTGAAGTGAGTATGTTTGAATGTGAAATCTCACATTCTGCACCAGAATGTATGAACAGAGCCCCAAGGACAAGGTTGTGTGTTGAGAGTATCAAATCCCCTCGAAGGCAGCACTTTTACAGAGGACCATGTTGCTGAACATTATGGCAGTAGCAGCTATATTACCCATGGAAAGGTAACATGGAAGCCAGGATAACTAATTAAAAATTGCAAGTAAGTGTGAAACAGGGTAGCAATTTTGCTTGGAATTGTGGCTCTTATGTAATACCGCAGACTGTGGTTTATGCATGCCACCTACACGCAGCTATGAAATATTGCTGTGCCTTACATTAGTGGGATATTGGTCACTTTTACAAACATTTTCTTCAGTAAATGTGAGCTGAATTTTAGCGTGAATGTTGTGTTGGTCAAGGACATTCAACCAAGCATTGCTTGAGCCTTACTCATGCAGCAGCAAATTATTCTAAGGCAGTGTCATGTTTACACAGATCCTTGGGAAGCCTCTCCAAGTCTGAATGGTTAAGGCAAAACAAAAAGGAAAATAGGGCATTCTGGCACATATGGTTTGAAACTGTCTCATAAAAAATAGGTCAGAAAACCCTAATTAGTGCACAAGACAACAAACTGTTATAATCAGACCATTTTAGGGAACCTCCATGTTATGCACGTGAAATATGTAAACCCATGAGAGTAGAATTTGGCTCTAAAAGCCAAATCCAGTAGCACAGATTTTTTTTTTTTTGCTGCTTCCTAATGAGCCAGGGTTTATCATTTGGAATGTTTTCTGCCCATATTGGATTATTCTCGGTCAGCATTACTGGAGAATCCAATTATTGGATCTCAGCTGCCCTTTCCTCTAAGAAAGACAGAGATATCAAAACCGTTACTCTGATTAAATCCTGGTATGTCTTCCCTACATTCTGCCACCCAACTCTAGACAGCTTTTCCTTCACACCGGCTGCTATAGTAAGAGCCAGCAGCACATGGAAAAACACTGCTCGTGCTCTGGCCTTTAGTGATTTTTTTCTCAGATAGTAAAGGTGCTGAACACAAAGAGACAAATGAGGAATGGGGTGGAACAAGCAGCTGAGAACAGGAGGAAAGGGATATATATATATAGGACTAGCTTTTGCTATGCATGAAATGCAACACCCTGTTCCCACATTGTGACGCACATCAGTCGGTCCAGATGGTGAGAAGGGTTGGGTTTCTGCCTGGGGCTGCCAGCACAGGCTTCATTTGCATTCCTCAGCCCAGTTGTTCGTGGAAAAGCATCCAGGCAATGCACAACCGCTCACACGACTGCACTCACCTTCCCAAGCACAGCATTCTTCACAGTACCAAAATCTGGGGGAGTTGTGCAGCATGGGAAATGAAAGGAGCTGGATCAAGTGTTCAGGTTCCAAATGGAACCCTCTCAGAATCATCACCAGTGATGTAGAAGTAGAAAATCCTCTTCAATAAAGTGTTCATTCCCACTCTGCACTCACACAAATGGCTTTGAGTTTTTGTAAAACACATACAAAATTCCTGGAGCTCAGCTCTGAAAGAGCAACTTCTGCTCTATTGTAAAAGAATTGCTATACAAATCCCTTTCCAGTGGCTGATTCCTGGCTGTATTTTACCATTACCATAACCAGTTTTGCTTGTTAGGGGCTAATTGTGAGTGTTAATTTGTGGCATGTGCAACAATTGTGATTGTTATTGCTGTAATTAATCCCATTTGAAAATGTTTAGTTTAATTGATTGTATTAATGGATCTAAGGTTTAGGTGTTTGGTTCTGTTATATTGTATCGATATATTAACTTTAAAAGTAATGCAAGCATATGGGAAAAGCATTAGAGAAGTGAAGAGCATTACAAATGCATACTTATAATTTAGAGGATGTTCTTAAAACCTTTCAGCATTCTTAAGAGGATTTTGAAATGGACACAGAATTTCACCTAACAAGTATATTACTTTTAACAGTCATTCTGCCTGGAGTAATGCTTTTAAGTTATCTCTGCTGATGTCCCTGGAATTTGCCTGAATAATTTCCATTCATTATAGCAGAAGTTACAAACTCTATGTTAGTCACTAAATGAGAACTGTGTCTTTAAGAAGGGAAGATTTTATGAAGATTTTAAAAAAAAAATCATGAAAATTGTTATCTGGAGGATATTGAAGCTACATTTACTACTGTATTAAGAAATGTTTAAGTGAAGAATTCGTATTGGTAGATGGTTTCTTCTGAGTTTTGCCTCTCCCTCAAGTGCAGTTGATCATTCCACCTTAACAAGGTGCAGTGATTGACAGGTAGAGATGTTGCACAGAGCAGAAGGTGGGAGTGTGCTCTATTGGTTTGTGCTTGTACATCCTGAGCACCAATTACTGTCACTGCTGCCAGCACTGATGTGTTTATCAGGATGAGTTATAGCAGAATATATGTACACAGGCAGTGTGTATGCTGGATGACCACCCCCTGTGATGTAAAATATGAGAGTCTGGGAGCTACCGTTTTATAATTCATCAGGTTCAGCAACTGAATGTTGTTGGTTGGCTTAGTTATAAAGGCAAGTGTGAACCGAACAGCAGACAGGAGCATCTTGCATTGAGAGTCCTGCGAAGCTGCATTTGGTGACTGGGCTCCGCTTTTGTTCAAGTGAATTCAGCCCTCGGTGAGTGATGGGGGTTCTGTCGAGCTAAAGCTGTTATTATATAAGCTGGGGAAACCTGCCTGCTAGTTTTATGTGTATTTTGCTGCTGGAAGTCCTTGTCTGTGGTTGTTTTTAGATTTTGCAATATTTTCAGTTGTGTACGTTACTGGCACAAAATGAGATGAAAAGAAAAATGCAATGATGAATTATTCACCATCGTGCTGTGAGGATCTCGTTCCTAGCTAAAGTTACTTTCCTTTAGCGAGTGTGTTGGGGGTTCAAAGAAGCTACAAACCAGCAAATCTACCTGTCATTAAATTGCTTTTATTAGCAGTTAAAGAGAGTGATAGCTGTGGCTTTTGTAACAAGAGAAAGGAATAGAAAAAGCAAATATCAGAAGCATTTACAAATTCTTTGGGTTTTTGTACATGTGGCTTTTCAGATGCAGCATTAGATCTTTTGTGTGCAGTGAGGGGCTGCAAAGAATTTGAATTGTAGAGCTTTTTAATTAGATAATCAGTAAAACGGTAGCTTCTTTCTGGTTCTCTGGTAATATGCTTAGTATCACATTAAAATGAATGATTCCCCATCTTGCATAACAACAGTGCTGGAATATGTGTAAGATGAAAGGCAAAGGGAGACTTTGAAACAAACTGTGGGAACATGCTATAGCACAGCCAGGCAGAGAAAGGTGTATTTCTTATAACGTCTGCATGGCTTTTGAATTTCACCAGCTTTAGATTCTTTGCTCTAATTATCACTTGCTTCTTTTTGACCTCTGTATCTTTTCAAACAAGCTCTGTTAATATGTCGACATTAACTTGCCAGCAACCTTTAAAGATCAGTAAGCCTGCAATTTTTTTGTTGTTTTAATCAGAAAGGAACTGAAAAGCAGAATTTATTAAACTGAAATATTAAGATTGCCATACAATATTTATATCTCTCCTCGGAAGAGGCAAGTGGTCATAAGTAACAATTTTACTTTTTCTTTTATCAGTAGCAGTATTATAGTCATTGCTTCTGTCTCGTCGTACCGGGTTTGGGGGGGTTTTTTGTTCTCTGTGGGTTGGAGAAGCAAATTTGTTGTATCAAAATATCAAGAGGGCTTGGCAGAGCAGCACCTGTTGTCTTATTGCTGTATTATTAATAGTTGGAGAGAGACACTCTCTTCCAGAGACCTCTCACCTGGTATCAGTCCAAACTGTTTACTCTGTAGTGATTTAAACTTGTATTGTGACTTCCTACTTAGAAATAATCTGTTCAGTGAGTTATATGTGAAGCTTCAAAGCTGCAGGACTGATCCTGGTTTAATTAATAAGGTGTTTCATTTTAGTATCAATTTTTATTTAAAGAGAAAGGCTATTGGAAAAGTGGTCACTGACTGACTTTGCTGAGCAGATTTGCACTTACTTTTTCTGAATCACAAACCTGAAAAAAATCAGAATATTTTGTGATGATTATTACCTGGCAGCCTAACGGACTAGAGCCTATTTCTAGGAAAGAGTGTATACCTTTGTCAGCAGTACTTTATTTAAGAGTATTGCACTGCTTTTGAAGCATTCAGATCTATTTTCAGTGACCCCTGTGCTAGCAAATGGGTTTCTTGAAGTGTGAGCTTCTGGCTTTACAAGTTCTCCTCCTTTCAGAAATCTGTGATACTGCATCCATCTGTCTAGGCATTTATATTGCATGCATCACAATGGTGTAATCTCAGCAATATGAACATTAACCATGTAAATGTATGTACTGTAACTGAGGAAGTATAAATTAGGACAGGAAAAGCAACCCTAAAAGGAGAAAGTTATGATATGGGCATATGGACTCTTGTGGGAACCAGAGATCCAGACTCGCTATTTGTTATTACACAATAAATTGAGCTGACAACTAGTTCAGTCTCCAGGCAGTGGTATGGAGGCTTGGGCACAGATGAGACCGGCTTCTCAAAGTTCAGTCCAAATAAGACCAAGGAAAATAGCCAGAGGATGTGACAAAAAAATCACATTTTATCCTGGGTGCATGCCTACTGCTCCTTTGTGGTCATAATTCAGGAGGGGTGTTGAAGAAAACACAACAGTGACTAAGAATTGTATTTTACATCATCTCGACCTGGAGGACACAGTTGTTTTATCTGGATATTAGTTTGGTACTGTGATCTGTGCCTCCCACCTGGCAGTAAGAGACGGCAGTGCTCTCCATGGAGTGCCATGTCTTAAATGCCCTTGGTTACCAGGACTGGTCCAGGAGACAGCAGTCTGTGTTGTTAGGGCTACATCCTGCTGGAAACACTCTGCACCACAACTCCAAGAGTATGTTGGCTTCCTGTTCATCTCGGAATAGAGATAATATTTTAGGATTGATGCATAGCACTCTCGAGTAGCAGAAATCTGCTCTCCAAGAGGAGCCGTTCTCTGCTTTTGCCTTTTGGTTACAGATGAAATCCACCAAGGCACCTATGTTCAGATTATCTTTTGTATAAAATATAGATATCTAGGGGAAAATATCTTAGGTAAAAGTCCTTAGCTCAGGAATCGATCTGTTCTTCTTTTTTCTTTGATCTGAAACACCTCATGTTTCCTGACCTGCAGGTTTGCTGTGAAGTCCCATGGCAGCTGGTGGTCAACATTTTTGAAGCATTAGGTCATTGGATAACCCAGCATTAGTCTTTGGAGAGTTGTTTTTTGGTTTGCAGTAAATATAGCTAATGTGTGACTGTGCTCTTTGTGTCAAAAGTGAGTGGAGATTGCAGCAGGGGTGTGTAAACTCACATGCTTGTGTGTCTGAAACGCTTCTATTTTCCTCTATCAAGTGCACCATACATTCAAGTTTGTGAACTTGGTTTTAAATATAGCAGTACATTTATAATACTGAGTCTTGAGCACAGGAGTATCTAGTGCGTAGAACTGAAAGTTTTTAACTGTATATTAACTCCTTTTTATTGAAGAGACTGATACAGTGACATTGTGTGCGATTTTGAAGAATTCTCAGGTTTGAATTCGGTATTCAAGATGGGTGTGAAACAAAGCTGTGCAGACACTGGCAGTCATAATGATGTGCTTTCAGGGAGAGGGCCTTCAGTGGAAAAATGGGTGAAATGATAGGTTACACATGTAATATCCTCAGTGTTGGGAATAGCCAGTGTAATTTTATGGAAGGGAGGAGATAGAACATAGTAAAGGATGACAATGTGTCAATGGAAAGCAGAAGGGGGTTTTTTCTATCCAGAAAAATAGGTAGAGAAACTCCATGTTAAAGGATTATCAAACGCTCAGCGCATTACAGGAATAAATTTGGCAACTGGAGCAGAGAGAGAACTTGTTCATAAACACAGCGTGCCCTTTGATGTTGGTCTGTTCTTTGTGCTGTGAGTAAAATACATGCAAAGGTCTAGTCCTGCAGAAGAGATTTTGGTTAGGTCTTATATGATTGTACAAGCAGGAGGGGATATTCAAGTTATTAAACCCATGAAAGATTAACTTGTAAACAAAATGCATCTCATAAATGCTAAATTCAGTTTGTTTGTGGATTCAATCACTTGGCTCCTGGTGTCTTGGCATCTGGATACATTATACTAACATTTTAAAAAAGGGGGGGGGAAAGGAACTGTTACTGTAAGTAGTCTTTGCTGGCGAAAAAAATAGAATAGAAGCACCTTCCTTGCTGCCAGATGGTTAGAATGACCAACAGATCTGTCAGTCCTTCAAACCTCACAGGTGAAAAGGGTGTGCTCCAGGGTAGTAGAGCTGGTTCTGAAGAATTCAGCACCAGAAATCAGTAGGAGCCAGATGTCAGTGAAGTAATAAAAATTATCTGCTTTCTGCATGGCATGTAATGTAGTCTAGATGATCAAAACCATGAAAATTATTCAGCGAGAATCCTTTCCAAGAGATAAGCAGCTCATGTCAGCTTTCAATGGACTTTTTCCATGTTTTCAGGGGGTATGCGTGATCAGAAGGGTGCTGGTTTCTGTAGTGTCTCCACTACAGAATAGTTACAACCTATGGAGAAGCTGCCCAAAACAGAGATGGGATAAAACAGGATTTGACTCACATCCAGGATCATCTCTTGTAAAGGCCCCACAGTTTTGAGTCCCGCAGGCAGGACATGGATACCTGTCCCAAGAAAGCTGCACTGGAAGTCCCTGTGCATTCCTCTAGGTGAACACTTTTCATCTTTTTCATATGGTGATCATGTGTAGAAGAAAAAAAATCGGTGGAGACCCTCTTATATAGCCCCCCATGAAAGTGGCTGTAATCCCATCAGATTGCAGGCTGAAAGCACTCCAAAATACCTGCTGCTTCACTGGTCCTCAGTTTCTGTCCTGCCTGGAGTAAATGAAGGTGGAGAACATTTGTCATTCCACTTGCAGGAAGCCAACATGAGTGAGGTTCCCCTGCAGCAGATTCGTTTGTTGTCTGAAAAACAGTGGCATATTCTCTTCAGTCCTGTGCAAAACTCTAATTAATTGTTGGTGGCCTAAAGCTTAATATTAATATACAAACTTTATTTTGTACTACAGGGAAATGCTTATGGCATCAACAACTTTCCACTTGGGAATTACAAGTGTGCTCACTCAAAAGTCAGCGTGATAAAACTGCAGATGGAGTCCTCATTCCCAGAATGCTTTCTTAGTGTTAGCAGAAATCTCCTATTATTTTAGGCAGGCGGGAGAGTAATCTGGATTGACAACAGTTTTTTAAATCCTGAGAGTTAGTGTCATCTGTACACCACACTGGTCAGTGTGTTGTGTTTGAAGAACCTGCAGAGTGACAGTGAGACATGGGGTGTCCCTTCTAATTCATTACTGTACTCGTGAGGAGATGTGTCTCATTTGGGAGACAGCACAAACCCACCACTCTGTAAGCATGATTTACAACACTGTTTGTGCTAGGTTTTAAAGAAAGGGATTGGTGCAGTGGCATTTGAGCTAAGCAAATGCTAATTTAACAACCCACTATTATCCCTTTTTTTGTGTTGTGGTAATAACCTTTAACATTATAAAATAATGAAGAACTGATTGAACTGTGTTGTGTGCAGCCACATGCTGAAACTGAACGAGTGAGCAAGCCAGGCAAGCTAACCTATTCACTTTGTTGGGGGGGGGGGGGTTTGTTTGCTTTGTTTTTTCCTTTTATAGCTATTTATTTCTATATTTTAAGGAAATTGTACTCTCAGAGGCATTTTTTGCAACGTTCAGTACTGTGTACAGCAAGTAGGAAAAAATATTCAGAGCAGCTAGTAATACGAGTAGTATCTAAGTAAAGTAATGAAAATATTACTCACTAAAGAAAATCTCTGCTTTCTTTCATAAAAACCTGCTTGTAGGTTTTAAGAAGGTATAAACATAAATCCAATATACAGTACCTTTTCATGTAAATGGTATTTTATTCTCTCTATTTATTTAACAGTACTGCTAATCTCAGTTTGTTTGTAGTAGATCTGTGTCGCTCACTACCAAAATATTCCTTGTGAAAGGAATCTATTATTCCAGATAGAAAACTGATAATAGGCAAAATCATTATCTGCTCACAATGTTCCATGGACTATGCTGGCCCTTGTCAGGTAGGTGTTTGTGATAGACATTCCATAGGAAAATGACAATGCACGCTGGCTGCTGCTGGCTTGGGTTGGGCTGTAGTCCAGAAATACAAAATGAAATTATTAGTAGGTGGCCTTGAGTGAAACTCATGTGTTACCTGTAGTTGTCTGTATTTCTTCTCTTTGAGGTACAACCACAAGTGTTAAATACTTCAGTGAAATGTACCCATCCAACATAGAAACAAGTTTGAAAGGAGGGGAAAATAGCACTCCTCCATTCAAAACAGGTTTTCCAGATGTGGAATGACCTTCATTTCACAATTCTTCACAATTTGTTAGTTAAAAACCATAAAATTTTCTGTAGATATTCTAAAATGTTCGTATTTGAATTAAAGAAAGTGTTCTGTAATACTGAATGCAGTTTAAATGTTTCCTGTTCATGCTTCGTTTCTTCTATTCCCATTCAAATTTTATCTTTTTTGAATTATAATGATAGACCGATCTAGTTTTACAAGACTCCTGAAACAGCTTTACAGAGGAACTTGGATATTTTTATGCTAGCAATTACATATTGGCCTTTATAAGTTTATGTGGTGCAAATATTTTGCACTCAAATAACATTCTTTGGTTTTTACTTTCATGTCTTACTACTTGCACCTGACCACTGAACTGAAAACACTCATATTCAGATTCCTCTCATCTTTTCAGAGATGTGGTTAAATTCTGCTTTGTTTTTATTGCATTCATTTCAGTGCATAGGTATTGAATGTAGGGATCTGAAACAGGAAAAGTACAAGTGCTAGAGAACAGAAAGCAGGAGGGACTACATGTTTTTATGCATTTTTCCAGTGGAATTACTGCAAAGTGCATCTGTAAGTTTTAGTTCAGGTTTATCTACAAATTATACACTAGTCCAGCTTTTGCTCTACACTATTCATAAGACTTGAAATCCAATATTTTTCCTCAATTGTTTGAGATATTTAATATAAGGTTTGAGTTGGTGGCTGGCCAAAGAAGCACCTACATTTATCAAAATTGAAACACTGAAATTTTCAGTTTCAGTTTATTTTTGGTATGCTTGATTAATAAAGAAACAAGCTTACTCAATAGAAGTTGGTTTTAGACCTGCCAACTAAATCTTAAATTATGTTTGATCGAGAGTTATTGATTTGTATTTATCGTAGGAGGTATTTTTAAGATTTGAAACATGGGAAGAAAAATTACAAAGACTTGTTTTACTTCAAATTAATCAGCTAGCTGGTACGTTTTCTTGTGAATCATACAATAATATCACTTTTATCTTCTGTCTTTCTTTTACTCCTTCTACCTTTCCCCAGTGTTAGGGTACCATACCTGAGATCCTAGACTATGCTGAATTTTGGTATAGTGAGGAGTTATTTTTGAAGTGTGCATGAAGGTAAAATATAAGTGATATTTTATGTCGATGTGAGGTTCAAAATACCAGAAATTTGTCCATTTTTTTTCAGGCTTATATTCCTAAACATAAATATATGTTGAAGACAAGGATCAGTAGGGGAAAAAAATAAATCAAAAGATAAAGTTGCAGGTAGATACTGCTGACAACTTCAGTTGTCCAAAACTGTCATTTGAGGGTGGGAGAAAAGAGGGGCAGGAGTAATTAGTTTTTGGATATCTGTGCTGAAAATGGTATCTCTGCTGGAAAATTGTATTTAGATTAAAAAGTTGATTTTTCAGTGAAGAAACATATTTAATCTACTGGTTTTCCCAGAAAAAAAAAAAAATACTTGAGATTAATATGCAAGTGAATAACTTGAATTCAAATATTGAAGTCACTCAGTTTAGTACTGGAAGCTGTAAAGGTCTAAGCACTGATCAGGAAACATACAGAGCCTGATTGGGATCTTACTTACACCATTTGCATATAACTAAAATCCTGTAGCTCAAAGGCCAGCCCGAGAACACAAACATAGTTAATATGTGCCTTAACCTCTGGTTAACATCTAGGGTCTGACTCATCCTTTCTTCTGGTGGATATGCCTCTTGCTGAGTGTGACTCAAACTATCTGCAACTCTTTCAGACAAAGTCATAGTTAAACTAATCTGCTGAACCTGAAGGTCAAGCATGATTTTAATTTAGCCACTGTTCTGTCCTTTGATTTACTTGCAGCACTTCTGTAATTGTGACTGACACCCTTGAGGTGGATACCATTGATATATGGAGTTGGTACTACAGTTTGTGAAACACATCAGGATTATTTTGGATAACTGTAAATTATGTTAGCATGTGATTTGTAATATCTGCCCTCTTTCAGATGAATTACATAAACTGCCATATAAACATAAATTTAATCTATAATCTTGGGACATCCATTTTTTAGTGAAGCTCCTTCTCTGATAGAGAAACATCTCAGACACTATGGCACTAACTCCCTAAATTTTTGTTTCGAAGTAATTTTTTGTAAGGTTGGTTAATGCAGAAAGGAGAGACCATTTGCATGCTGTCAAATTCTGTTTGAGTGTATGAGACACATGACATCTGCCATGGAAAATTATACCCCAGGGAATTTCCTAAACATTCTTTCTGAAATGTGGAATGCAGCCACCTCTGCTGATGAAAGGGCAGGAAGACGAATGCCAAACATGGCAATATTCTGCATTAGGGGAAAACCAAATCAAAATTATACTTGTTTTGTAAGATAACCGAATACATTTTTAATGCACGTGAATAAATGTGGTTTTAAGTGCTCACCTGAACGCTCTACAAGCTGCACACAGTTCAGTGTATTTAATTCACAAAAACGTAGTTCTTAGTTGATCTTCCCAAGGATTTGTACTTGGACCCCACCAACTCCAGGTATTTCAAATATAGATTCTTAGTCATCATCTCTGGTGCTAAATGCCAGCAATTATAAGTACTGGTTGACTCATTTCTGTACTCCGTGAGTTTTTATGGCTGTTATAAAACTTTGAAAATGCTGACAGACCTGCAGCCATCGTGGGCACTGCTTAGATCAGGATTTGATATTAAATATAGCCAGATATTAAACCTTTATATTGCTGTACCAAGTTGTTCAACAGCATTGTCACCAGAGAGAATAATGCGAGCCAGGGGACATCAATACAGCTAAGTGTAATATTTTATTTATTCTAATAATCTTTGCATTCTAAAGGACTGAATAATCTTGCCAGTGGGGTTTACCAGCTCCAGCAGAAGAAGAGAAAGAGCTTTGCTCATATGTTACATTTGTATAACCACAGAGAATTAGAGCTATTTTTTCACAAAATCGCGGAATAGTAAAGGCTGAGAGGTAAGTGGACAATCTATTCCAATGCCCACCACTCTAGTAGCGTTGCTCAGGGTCATGTAGAATCAGGTTTTGAATATCTCTACAACCTGGAAAACCTGTTCCTGTATCCAGTCATCCTTAGAATAAAAAAGTTTTTTCTAATGTTTAAATGGAATTTTCTGTATTTCGGTTTGTGCCCAGTGCCTCTTGTCCTATCACTGGGAACCACTGAGACCTGTCTTCTCTACAGCCCTCCATCAGGAATTTACAACATAAACTGGCTACAATCTTTTACATCTAGCACTACTGTCCCTGCTTGACCAAACCTTTCCCTAGTATTTGAGGTATGACCTCCAATATGCCTTAAACATGGCAAGGAGGAGCCAGACTTCTCAAAAGACACATGAATCCTTCTCAGTATTCTCTGAGAGTACTCTCAAGCTCTTCCCAGATGTGAGGTCCTGGACATTATTAAATATCATTCTTGTTGCTCAAGATTTGAATTAGATGACACTACTTCTGTCCCATACCTTTTCCCTTTGTTCAGACCTGCCAAATGCTCGCTTAGAAGTTCAGTTCACTTTGAAATTCTGGCGGGTAATGAGAATTATAGATTTGACTGCTATTCATCCTTCTAGAGACAGTAATTATTTCTGAATCTGCCTGCCGGAAATTAAACAGAATCTCATGCAAACAAAAGAAACCTTTTCTTAATTGGGAGACTTGCCTACACGGCACAGAGCATGCAAACAAAAGTGCGCTTTCATAATCTTGTAGCTGGCTTCGGCATTGGGTTGGCTGATTAAAGAAAAATCCTCTATGAATAGCGAATGGCCTATATAAAAGAAGTTAAAACCTCAAATTTACTTGCATTTGTTAGCGTCCTCTTTAGCAGCCTTTCTACTCCAGAGATTTCCCTTCTTTCCTTTCAGTGTAAGTTGTTCTCATTAAGTTTTGTGATTACAAACAAGGCTTAGCAGTATTAAATGACTAGATATTTTTATGGGCAAATGGGATTACTTTGATAATTGGCTCTGATCTGTTGCAGAACTTGTTCTCCTGTACTTGCTGCTTCGAGTCTTGTAACATGATAGAAGTACCATCCAACTGACATTTATCAGGTCCTTTGATCCTGGATCTCTTCGGAAGTTTGGTTTCTTTTCAGCTGTAGGCAGCATATCACAGCCCTTCCAGAATTTTTTATTTTTTCTGACATTGTCCATGCTGGTGACTTCGAAACTGTGTCGTGAAATTGTAATGAAGAGTGACAAGGCTTAAAATAGGGACATCATCACAGCATTCCATGTAGCCATTTCTTTCCCAGGTCCTCTATCTCAGCCATCATGTAGCCAGGCCAGATTGTGCTCTTAGGTCAGGGAAAGTATTTGTGGTAGATCAAGCTTAAGAGACAGAAGTTGACAGAAACCTTCAGCACTGAAATTACAGACTGATGGCATGGTGGCATCCACCAGCAATTATGGCATTTCAGATCCACATATCCTTGTTCTTGTGTCATGATTTGAACGCAGCTGCAACTCAGTCCCCATGCAGCCACTCACTCACTCCCACACAGTGGGATGGGGGAGAGAATTGGAAGGATAACAGTGAGAAAAACTCTTGGGTTGAGATAAAGACAGTTTAATGGGTAAAGCAAAATCAGGAATTTATTTGTCACTTCCCATGGGCAGGCAGGTGTTCAGCCATGCCCAGGAGAGCAGGGCTCCATCAAGCTAACAATGACCTGGGAAGGCAAACGCCATCACTTGATGTAAACATTACCCTATTCCTTCTCCATCCAGCTTTATATGCTGAGCATGATGTAACATGGTCTGGAATATCCCTTGGGTCAGGTGGACCAGCTGTCCTGGCTGTGTCCCTTCCTGACACCTTGTGCACCTCAACCCCCTCACTGGTGGGGTGAGTGAGAAGCAGCAAAGAACTTGACCCTGTTCAAGCTCTGCTCAGCAGTAACAAAAACATCCCTGTGTTATCAACACTGCTTCCAGCACAAATCCAAACCATAGCCCCATACCCACTACCATGAAGAAAATTAACCCTACCCCGACAAATCTAGCACAGTTGCCATGACAGATCCCTGTGAAAAAGTGTTTCTGACCTGGGATAAACAGACCAGTCAAGCACTCAGAGCAGTCAAAAACAAATAAAACCTAAATACCTTTTTTTTGTCTTGTCATGGCCACATGCTATCTTACAAAACAGAAAGGACCAGTGCCAATATAGTCAGTTTGCATCTAAAGGTTTGAGAAGATGCAGAATTCAGAATTATTTTGCACAGGACTTTCTTGTGCCTTGAAGTGAAGAAATATTGCTGTCCATATTTGTCCACACAAATACGTAATGTGTTAATCTTCTTTACCACTGTATTGATAAGACTGCACCACTGATAGCTAAACACTTCAAATTAACTCTTGAACTGTGAAAGTTCAGATGTTGCCCTGATGATCTTCCCATTTATTTATTTGGAAAAGCTAGCAAACACTGACTCAGGCTTGGTGCTGTTTATTTAGTTTGGGATTCTGTGATGATGCATTGAAGTAGATACTCAAGAGAAAGAGAAATCAGGTTCCTTATGATACTGTGAAACATGTTAATAAAATTCAGAGATAGTCCCAGAAAGCAGAAATGTGACAGAAACCCGGTCTTACTGTCCCTGCAATCTGACCCAGGAAAAAAAAATCCTCACTCACGCCAGAAATGGTACTTCATTTAACCCTGAGCCGTACAGCCCACCTTGGCCTCATTCTTACAATGTCTGTTCGTAGTCAGGGCACAAAGGTTTTTTTATATGTAAATTTTTATCAAAATTAATCAGAAATGTAGAATTTATGGAGTTTGAAATTATTTATGACATCCATATCGCCAGAAGTGTTCTCTGTAACTTTGAGAAGAGGACGCTTCTGTATTTGGAAATTCTGAAGTGGTGAATTCATCAGAAAGTCGGGATTAGCCTGTAACAACAAAAACACCACTCTGTATACCAGGGATACTTCAGTGGCTTTAAAAGCTTTACTTGATTAAAATATATTCACTAAAGTCTTTTCTGTAATGACTGAAAGGTGCAACAGAGTGCTCATAAAATCTTGAATAATCTGTGCGTTTTCAACTGGCATTATTTTGGATGTAAGAAAACCAATGCATTTTTGTAGCAGCTTGACAGGCTGGGGGCTAAT
This sequence comes from Ptilonorhynchus violaceus, assembly GCA_013397565.1. Taxonomy (NCBI): domain Eukaryota; kingdom Metazoa; phylum Chordata; class Aves; order Passeriformes; family Ptilonorhynchidae; genus Ptilonorhynchus; species Ptilonorhynchus violaceus. The sequence goes on along the minus strand of VZRJ01008660.1, from coordinate 3,081,324 downwards.
GCATGCACTGTACTTTTGTGCCTGTGCTCTGATTTATTTGGAGCAGGGCATGTTTATGGCAGTGCTTCCCTTAACTAGCCAGTGGGCAAAATCCTGCCAAGTTCTCTTGTCAGTCTGTCAGTAAAAGTAATGTCAATAGCAATCAGTCACTGCCCAATTTCATCCCTCCTGCCTTCTTTGCTCCCAAGGGTAGCCACTGTCAGGTGATGCACATTGCCAGTTTTGCTCCAGTCTTATAGGAAAGGGATTTTCCCTTCCCACTCTCCTTTAGAAGGATGTGACCATTGCCCACATCGCTCTTTAATCTCCTACGGGAAATAATAATTTTTTTAAAAGTAAGAAAAGTCTACCTTACAAGCAGCCAACTGTTTGGATAAATGTCATGCTTAGCCTGACATTTCTTGCTGCTAGTCCCCGGATAGCCCAGTGAGCAGGGACTGCAGCCCACAGGGTGATGAGGGAAGACATGTAAAGGTCATTGTGATTATAGTGAAGGAGATACTTTAAAGCAGAATACGAATATAAAACCTTGTAGAGGCTGGCATGCAAATTAAAATGTAAATAAGGTTGACAAGCTTTCCAGCAAGACATCAAACTGCCAAAGGGCAAATCTGTCTTTTCCAGGCCTTTTCTGCCCTTCGTGAGCACGCTACAGCTGTTTCCTCAGCCAGCAACAATAGTAACCTCTAGGGGAAGGAGGAATATGAAAGTCATAGTGATTCTTAGCAGCTGTCACATTTGCAATGGTTTCTCTTCAGAGTATTTCATAATTCGTTTTTTTCAGGTTACTTGCCTTAGAAATTTAGGTTACGCAAGCACCAGAAATGAATAAACAAAACGATGTGTCTATACATGATGAACGAGCATCAACAGCAGTCTTAGAGCTCTGAAATTCTTACAAGCTTCATGAAAACAGGGTAATTGTGAGAGGCTAGTCCACACTCTTGGCATAATTAGACAGCAAAGAAATTGAGAAAGATGAGGGGAGAAAAGAGAAATAGTCTCTGATATAGCTCCCTCCTTGAATTATATTTAAACTGTAGCAGAAACTAGAAAAGGTTGATACGGGTGAGAGAGGCTTTTGAAGATGAAGGAGCTGAGGTAGAAGTCACAAGGTAAGAAGTCTTACAATTCTCAGAATAGATTCACCTTCAGCATCCTGGTGTCAGAGAGATATGTGAGTAATGATTATTATTGCTTTGAGAAGTCCACTTTAATTTGGTTTTGGTTTTTTTTAACTAGAGGTTTAATTCTTCCTGGTTTAGCATCTGGCAGAAACTCATTTGTGTATATTTAAAAACACGTGTGTGTTTCACCAGCACTTCCCTTGGCATCCCTTCCCACCCTTTGAAGGGTGCTGTCCTCCTTTGCCTTCAGAGCAGCCGCTTGGCGTGCCCTGCACAGCAATGCCAGCTGCGTGGCAGGCCTCTCCAGAGCTGATTGTTGTTTCCCTTTGTCAGTGCATGATACTTGCTGCCTGTTGGGATGCTTTTAGAGGCCTCCTGTGCCAGCCATCTCCAAACAGGAATGGTTTGCTGCAGTAACAGTGTCTGCTAATGTCTCATTACAATCAATTTAAATGCTTCAGTTCCACTGAGAGCTAATAACACATGAAAGTCAAACTAGGCTCATAATTTCAAAGACACATATTTTTTTGTAATGAACAGAACTATTATGCCCAGTTGAAAGTTGACTATAAAATATTTTAAAGCTGTGTTTGCTGTGTCACTAGGACCTCTTCTTGTGTGTCTTCTAAGCTTGAAATAGCAAGATATTCTGAGCTCTCTGCTTACCTTTAATAAAATAACAAAGCTTTATCTATTGTCCTTTGCACTTTCACACATTTACAATTCTTTTTTAATAGTATTAAACAATTGAAGTGTATAAAGCAATGTGGCTTCCAGAGACCCTTGCATCACATTTTATGGAAAAAAGAGGTTGTTTTGCTGCTCTTTATTCCCTTTATTGTTTTCTCTCCCAACTCAGCCTCCTTGATTTTCAACTAGGTGGTCTTGCGAAAAGGAAAATTGAAATAATGGTAGCAAATTGCACCTGGAATCATCATGGGCCACTCTTCAGATGGATATCTGATGTAAGAATGGAGACAAATTGGACACAAGCTGGCAGAAGTTAGGGAAACAGAAAAAAAACCCAAAACAGATTGATATATAGAAAGGAAAATCAAATTTACATGGTTCTCAAACAGTTCCTTACCCTGCCAGATCTGGAGTAGGTAGGACACTGAAGGGTTTGGGAAGTAGACCAAAGAGCAGTGACTCTGAAGAGAAGGAGGAGAAATCAGACTTACATATTCTTTAAAAAACTATTTTACAGGTAATTTAAGAGGAATGGTGAAGAGGTGAGGTAGACAACTGAAAGGAGGAAAGAAATGCTGGGATTAACCCCTCTAGGCAGGCAAAGAACAAGGCACAGGGCACATTGATACATGCTGGGCAGTTTGCAAGTGGAGAAGAAGAGTTGTTGCTCACCAGCTGGTGCTCACTGAGGGCTGTAGGAGGTGCAGGGAGGATGCCTGGCTCTCACTTAGCCTCTGGTGAGGTTATGGATGAGCCCAGGGAACAGAAAAGGGGGTGGAGGAACTGGAAAACCTGAAGTTTTGTGGCCTTCCTTGCTGTGCAGGGGCTGGGAAAGCTGTGAAGAAAATCTCTCCTCTACCCACTTGTATCCATCTCCTTGTCAGAGCTGACTGAGCCCACTGTTACTCATTAAAAACACAGCTAATCTTTAACTCTCATCCCGAGCACAGATGGGAACTGATGGGGTGGTGGGGGCAGAGACACACAGTTTAGTATTACCATTAAGTGCAGCGTTTTGTGAAGTCGTATTCTAAGGGTGCAACAGAAAGGGTCAAGAGAGGGAAGATCTGGGCTTTGATTTGTTATGTTGAGCAGACAGGACAGAAAGGCCTCAGAACCCTGCTGTTATTGGCAAGGGCCAGGAAGGTTGGTCCACCAGGCTTCTCTGTACTCCGTGGAGAGAGGAGGTTCACTGGAGGATGGTGGCCCTGAATGGAGCTGTGGGTGAGCCTCTCTTTAGAGTCCCTGGAAGATTAACCCCAACAGGCTGAACTCAGCCTTTATGATTCGCCCTGTCATCTGCCAGCCTCAAGGTGGTGGGTAGGAGGCCAGGGAATGAGAAGGGATCCAGGAATGGGACTAGACTGGGAGGCTTCTGCTCTGTTGCATTCACATTACTGTGGTAGCACATGTCTGCAGGAGGATGACCAAAAACTGCAGCTTTGAGCTTAAGGAGTGATGGTTCTAGATGTTCACAAAAACCACTCATATGGGACTGCAGTCCTTTGAAGGAAGGCAAGCTAGGCAAGATGCAAAAGTTAATTTAACACCAACTGCAGAAAAGAGAGCAAAAAAACCTCAATTAGCCATTCCTAGCATAGCCAGTCACTGTCCAGAAAGTACAACAATAGTCACAGCTACAAGACAGCTTAGTTCAAGCTGTGAAGCTTAATTTGCCCTATTGCACTGACAGGTGATGACTGTGCTTCTGCAGCCTGAAGTTAGCAGGGAACAGAAATTGTCTGTCCACTGCAAGATGTTATATTTTAATGTCAGAATAAAAAGCAGCAGGGACAGAAACCAGTTACCTTCTCTCTTCCTGTCCCTTAGCACTGAATCACCCTCTGATTTGGCTTGACTTCAACCATGTTCTCTCTCAGTCCTCCAGGTAGTTGTTCTTTATTATTTTTCCATCTTACCCATGACTAAGTTTCCTATACACACTGAAGAAGAATTCAAGTCCCTCTGCATTATCCTGCAGTCTCTTGGACTTCATGTTTTGTGCACAAAAGAATTTTATCTTCTTTCTTGTGTGCCTGCAGCACCATGCTTTGCCCTAGAAGTCAAACAAGATGAAAAGGTAACTCATCCTGGAGAACAGTCTGTTCTGAGACCAGCCAGCCCCTGGAACAGGCTAAAGAACCTGCCCAAATCTTTTATCCCATTAATTCATATGTCAAGAGCTAGTACATCACTTATTCACTTAGGAGTGAGTTTCAAAAGAAGTTTATCCCAAAAAGATGGAAAACTATCACAACAGTTTTATCACAAGTGAAAGCTAAGATGGGTTTACGTGACATTGTTGAAGCTTCGGTGCCTTGTGTAAGTCAACAGGAAAATACTGTTATTTCACAAAACGCCAGTGCAGCCAGATTGGTTTGGGCGTCACTGATCTTGTGTGAATTAGCACAAATTAATTTTCACATTAACCTGCTTAAAGCCATGAACACTGCACTAGGTACTAGGGGATTCAGTTAATTACAACAATAGTACTTTTGTGCTAATTACAGGGACACACCAAAAGGGTTTCTGTAGCAATACTAACCCATTTTATAGCATGTAGGCCACTGGCAGTAATGAGCTTCATCTGTCCCAATTTGTATACAGTAATTTTCCTTCAGGTCTCATTTCTGACACTTGCAAACTTTTTCAAAAGGTTTTCCTCTGCAAAACCATCCCTACTTGCTTGTTTAGCTGTGTTGCTCTTTTTCATTACTTTTTGTGATTTTACTATAGCAATAATATTTAAATATTTCAGTTTGCCTTATTTTTTTCTCGTGTTCATTGTGAATTAGAATGAACAGTCTTAAAAAGCACCAAAAAAAGCTTCAGATGAGACATTAGGGAAAAAATGCAGCTGCAGAAAGGAACCTTGAGATTGAAGCATGAGAATAGACTGTTTGGGGTGGTTGAAGTGTCTCCATCTCTGACAATCTTTAAGAACAAATTAGCAAATACCTGTAAAAAGATATAATTGTGACTTAGGGCCCCTGAGGACTTTCTGCTCACTCACTGGCAACCTCTTCATCTCCTTTTGAGATGAGAAATCATCTCCTTCTGAGAAATCAGGCTCATGCTCCAATTGCAAGTTTCTGATGCCTGACACCCATGTAAGTGAGTCCTGTTTGTCCTTGGAAAATGCTAGGCAGTGCAATTTGATACAGTCCTTTATCACTGCAGTCTAAGATAAATCATCTCCATTTGCTCCAGAAAGTGCAGTCAGTTGTCCCAACACAGATGGCATTTAGGAACTTGATGGGGTGGCCCACTCCCAGGCAATCTCTCCTGATTCCCTCATTTGATCAGAGTACACCTCTTTCTTGGAAGAGTGTGTATAGGAAACGTAAATCATTCATCATTCTCAAAAAAGTTTCTAAAGTGTTTATTGGTTTTGATCATTCCTGTCCAAACTGTCTCTGAGAGCTGGATGGATGTGACATGTATTAGGGCTAAATGCTGTTTAATCATAAACACCATAAGCATAATTTTGGATCATCTTGGTCCACTGCTTTTCCCTACTTGGATCATCCTGAACAGTCTCAAGTAGTGAAGCAGAAAGTCAGAGAGCTTTAGAGAAACTAGCCTGAGCCAAATGTGTATATATACCTATATACACATATATATGTGTATATATGCATTAAACTGACATTCTGTAAGGCAATGTAAATCACTGGTAAACCAATAACATCCACCACATAAGAATAACAAAGTATTCACTTACTCCAGGAAACAAACAACTGGTCCCTGGGAAAAGCTGTTGAGGTTACCATTCTTATTCTGGGATGCTTGTCAGAATCATGAGAGAATATAAGCTTGTATATCAGGTGGGAGGTTCTTAGCACTTCCATTTTCTATTGATCTATAAGCCTTGTCTGTAACGTGGCTCACCAGCACAGCAGGGAGACAGCAGAGATCTGCTTCCTGTAGGATTCACTCTGATATTTTCTTTGTTAACTAAGACTGGATTGTTTATTTAGCAAAATGGAAATTGGTGGGTGAAGTTGTGTTCTCTCTCTAAATGTGTCATGAGAATCAATAAACAAGGGAAAAGAGCAATTTGCACAGAGGAACTGTGCTGGTGCAAAAGCAAATAAGTCAGCTTCAGCGATGTTTAGCTAGAAGAATGAGTCTTTCTATTTGAGAATTGGGTGCTGTGGGTGGCCTTCCAACAGCTGTGAAATGCCAAAATGGAACTTATTGTAAGAAAGTAGATGAACAGTTTATGCACAGCATTGTAGGGTTTGTTTTTCTGTAAAATTTTCTGCAAAGGGATTGGACTTGATTAAGGAGACCTTTTTCAGATAAGTCTTTTATGCCATAAGGCTGCGTTTTGGTGGTTCTGTGAATGAGGAGGTCAACAGTATCAGCAGTAATTGCAAGGCTTTTACTGTTATTGCAGTGTTTTTTCAGACATTATTCCAATTTTCCATGATCTGATACTCAAGCTAATCAACATTTCAGAGAAGCCAGGCCATCAGCTATACCCTCCATTTCTAATTAGTGGACAACTGTAAAACACACATATTTGCAACCTAGAAAATCCATTGCACAGGACTCAAAATATTCCCTGTAATAAACTAAGAAGGATGCAGGGAGCATGACTTATCCTGAGTAATATATGTATTTGTCTTGTTTAAATTCATTCAAGCTTGTAATGTTGTACCTATTACCTGTTTGTATTAGAAATGGTAATCCCTCCTTAATCAGGAAGCTCCAGCAAACTAATACAATTCTGCAGCTGCTCTCAATATTACCCCTTAGAAAAGATCAGTACACATGTGGGAATGTTTTTAACCGTTTCATTCTTTTCTGCACACTTTTCTTTTCTGTTCAGGACATTAGGGATTGGTTTTAAGGGTTCGGTTTTTTTAATTGTAAAAATGGATAGTTTTGTTTCCAGTCTTTGCTGAATTCTTCTTTTTAATTCAATAGAGTGTCCCAGACAACCTTAGGAGATGGCTGAAGATATCCTTGACTGGAAGAGCAGCACAGCTGAGTATAGGAAAGTGACAGTTACAGGGGGAGATAGTTCTTACCTGGCAGATTTTGAAATGAAGGAGTGAATGATTTATTAATGGCATTTTCAATGTTAGCAAATGGTATTAATCATAACAGCGAAACAGTTCAGCCTAAGGAAGTATATCCATGTTTATTTTCTTAACACTTTTGCCAAGATTCTGTTGCTGTTGCTGATGGTCCTTCTGATCTCTGTATTTTTGGTAGTCTGTAAGGCTGTCCTGTTCTACGAATAATTATGTCTGGTACTATTGGTATTCTTGCTACTGTTTAATTTTCTCCGTAAGCTTATAATGATTTGAAATGATTTGTGGGTTGTGGTTTTGAGGGTTTTTTTTTTACTTTAGTCTACAACTTGCATGCTGGTTTATGGAATTAATAAAATCACATTAGCTTCCACACCAGTCTATTTTCAGCAAGAAACTTTTTTATTTTCCCAAGTCTCTTTTAGGAACCCCTTTTTTATCTCTTCCCACTCTGAGTATAGCAGAATTTCTTGGAGTATAAGTACAAAACTGGCATATGATGTCTTAGCTGTGAAAGTTGTTTAAATTTTCGTAGAAGTTCACTTGGGAATTTTGAGCCCTGATTTAGCAGTGTCATTTTTTTTTTTTAATTTTTGTCTGAAAATCACGCAGGTCAGACTGATCTACATTTCCAGTTTTATTTCAAAAGGATTCTCTCGCAGTGCCTAGGTGGGTCCTGAGCCTCCTTAGTCCCATTAAGTTGCTATTGATTCTGGAATTGATGAAGTAAGATTGTACCCTTTTTCTTTTCCCAGCATGGTGTAGTACAAGGTGGCATCTTATGCATACAACAGTGCTGGGGAAGATGCCATCTGCCCTTGTCTGCTCCCAGCTCTGTATCCCTATCTTCTGCTCTCCTTAACACTTGCAGGCAGTTTTGTGTCCGAGTGCTTTCCATTGTGGATCAGTCAGACTCAGCCAAGTTAGTGTAAATACAGTAGACAGGCTAACCCCCTTCATTCTCATTGAAAGGGATTTGGAAACACTCACATAAGCTAGGTAGCTGACAGGTGGGACACTCAGGAGGAAATTTATAAACATTTGAAGGCAGGTAGGAATCATTTGCGATCGTTTACAAGTCTGTAGAAGAGGAATACCTGCCCAATGTAGTTATAGGGTTAGCCAAGAATGCCAAACTGCCTTCCCAGTATTGGCAGGCTTAGGGAACTCTAAAAGTGGTCAGCTTTGTATTGTTTCTTCATGCCAACTCCTGTCTTAAGCAAGCTAAGCCAGCGTCTTCATTAAGATATGGCTAATCAGTGTAATATGCTGGGTTCCCACAAATAGAACTACACTGGGTAAACAGCAGAAGCAAGAAAAAAACCAATGAAGCAGAAATAATAAGTAACAAATGCCCCAGGGCAATTATTTTGGATGGGGAATTGTGGAAATTGAATAAATGTCTGAAAATATGGTCTTCCACCACTAGCCTGAAGTGACAAAATAGCTAAATGAATTAGCCTAGCTATTAACAGAAAGTAGGTTTTGTTCCTTTACAATGCCTCACATAAATATTTGTTGAAGAAAGAGGATTCCAAGGCAGAGAAGTGTTTGGTTGGGTTTTTTTCACCTTGACAAAGTCATTTTGTGCCTGAAACACCAGAGATATCTTGAAATGTGTCTGCACTGTACAAAACAGTAACTCCTACAGAGCTATCAAGGTTAACGAGACATAAGTTGTTCTGCTGGGTGAGCATGGCTGTGCAAGTTGGATGCCAGGGCTGAAGTGATGTGTCCAACTTTTCCAAGATTTCACAATGTGCTGCCAAGGCAGACCAAGTGTAGGGATATGGTTGGTTCAGATCTGAAACTCTATTCTTTATTTGCCTTGCCCCTTCTTGGACATGTGTACACACAACATTGTCCAAGATGTTAGCTCAGTCTGGGCCTCAGGGGAATTTGAAAAAGTGCCACAAGCAGTCCTGTTTAGTTCAGGGTGCATCAGTTAAAATAACAGGGAGATAATTTTTTGAGAAAGCAGTAAATTTCAGTGCAAGATAAAGCTCCTCAAAATCTTGGGAGGGGTTATTTTCAAAAGCTATTGAGTTGCTTGCAGTTTTCTTCAATGCTTGGAAGAAGTTGCAAAAAATTTTCAGCTGAGACAGTCTAGGCTGACACTTCATGAACCAAGAACAGGCTTTAAAGGAGCAGGTAGAATAGCACCTCAGTAGGATACATAGTCCTTGTCGCTCACCAATAGCTTGATTTATTTTAATACCTCTCTTTCATTATGAGGTATGAATTCTTTGAATCTAAAGCTTCTAGAGACTAATTTTGCTTGGAATTATATTCCCTGTGACTAAAAGCAGAATATGTTATTAGTCTCCTGAATGTATCATGGAAGGAAGATACATTTTCAGGTGTATTTATTTTCACAACTAACACAATATGAGGGCTGTATCTTATGGTGCAACACATGGAGATAGCATTCTATTCAGTAATAAAGCAAATGAAAAATTAGTTTAGTGGTGATATTCAGGCAATTAATCCAGCTACAGAACAAATATATAGGGTGAACTTTTAATTGGAAGACAGGCTGAAATGTAAATACCTGTATATTGGTAAAGGAAGACAACCAACCAATATCAAAGAATAAAGACACTAATAGCCCTACTATGCTAAAGTTTTAAAGGGCAAAGCAGTCAGTAAAATCAGTAAATATGCCTGTGTCATTAATTTTGAAATGTTCCTGAAAAGGGATATAGAAAATATTTCAATAAAAACAAGTAGATATATTCAAAGTAATAAAACCTAATAAAATGTAGATGCAACTTCCCTTCCCCAGTATTGATATCTGTGTTTTTCATTTCCTTTGAGTGAGCCCAGGGGAATCATATGACTGATAAGAAATAGCAGCATCACTTTTTCTGTTGCTCAGTGCATCCGGAATGGAGCAAGACTTTTTGAGCAACACTTTTCTCCAGTCAGTAAGGCCCACTGCTGCATCAGAATTGTGTGCAGTTTTTTCCTGTCAAGTCATGAATTTAGCTGATAATAAATCTAACTGAATGTTTGGACTTACTAAAAGCATAGCATTTACCATAAAGTATAAAATCCAAAGCCAGCCTTGTACAGAACTATGTCCCTGGCAATGGCCAATGTCAGACATGGCAGAGGAAGATAAAAGAACCAAAGGTACAGTGAACTGTACCTAACCATTGTTTGTTGTTTGTTTGTTTATCTTACAAAATTACCACAGACCGTAAAAATTTTTCACCATCCTTAACCTGCTATGTAAATGCTTACAACATCAGACAGCTATAGAATTGATCCCCTAATCATCTAAAAAGGGTACTTTCGGCAAAAAAATTAACTCAAATATTTAAAAATATTTCTGAACAGAAGACATAAAATACTAGTATTATCAGCTCACATCTTTTTGCACACTCTTTCTCTTTTTGTGTGTATTACAGTAGTTCCAAAGACTTCCAGAGCTGTGGGATGCTGGGCACTTGGCAAGCATAGCCAAAGACACAATCTTAATCTAGCAGCCATATCTCTGCTGCAGCTGTCAGTATGATGAGACTTACTCGTCCTGACTCACACAGCTTCACACTGTACATGTGTGGAAAAGCAAGAACCAGACCCAGTACTCTGAGGTCTTGATGCTGGTCTGCTCACATTCCTCTCACCTCCAAGTATAAAAAGATGCTGGTCCGCTCACCTTCCTCTGACCTCCAAGTATAAAAACAGTGGTGACTGGACAATGCCGTGGGCAAAAGGCAGAAATGGAAGAACACTCGCTCTAGGAAGAAATGTGTTCTATTATTTTAAATCTTAAACCTTAAGCCAAGCCACCTACTAAGAGGAGGCAAAGGAAAAAAAATCTGTATAAATAGCATAAATAGTACTATCATAATAATAGTATTATGCACATGGCTATCTCAGATATCCAAGGCAATAAGTTCATGACTTGGCATAGAGGCATAAAATTTGTGTTCCCATAAACAGAACAGAAGAAAATCTCAGAAGGTTCAAACTGACCCGGGTCCTCTGAAATTATGCTAAACTTATGTTGTTAGAAAAACTGATCTGGCAGATGTTCCTTTATTATACTTTCCAGAGTTATTCAACATACTCATTTTGAGGTGATGAAGTTCTCTACTTAATGCCTTCCTGGTTTGTTTGTGGTTTGTTTTTTTAAGCAGTGTAGCCTGTTAAAATTGGACAGTTCAAGTTTTACTTTCCAGTTCGAGTTTCTACTTTTTAGTAAATCTCTTATCATCTGGAAGCAAACAGTGATTATCCTGACTCACACAGAAAAGCAAATTCTGCTACCTGCTGACAGAAAGAACTGCTGTCTCTCTAAAGGGGCCAGCACTAAAAGTGTTCAAGCTGATGGACTGGGCTGCTGAACTATTATTTTTGCTGTTGTATCCTATGTCAGCATTTCAGTTTCTTAACTACGCTTTACTTGTAGGATCAGTGCTTTTTTTGTTATCGTGTTCTCTAAATTCAATCAATACTACAATCTTTGTTATAAACATAAAAGTGAAAAATAACAGTAATGTAGCTTCATAAAATTCTGCAACTTTTTCTCATAGAAAAGCTGCAGAATATTTATTCATTTAACATAGCTATGCTCTATTTCTATGATCAAAAAAGTAGCATCAAGCCATCAAATATAAGATCTCTGTCTTTGCTGGTTTTAGATTTAGAAATTATTTCATTTTGAGGTTTACTTTCTTGCATTCATTTTTGGTCTCTCAAAAGCATCTCTAGACTTACAGGAACTTTCTTGTACGCTCAAGAATGCATACAAACCTTTTAGGCATCTCATAGCCTTTTAGGCCATTTCTGAGCTCACTTGGAAAATTTTTAACCTAAAATTTCAATCTACTGCAGAATATATATAGAATATATAGAAGTTCTTAGTCCATGTATGTGAAAGGACTTACGTTGCAGCAAAACTCATTCCAAACTGTCCTTAAGGTCTTTGCATCCACCGTGGATCTCATAAACCCATGATATTTGGAGAGACTTATGTTACATGAAGAGACTTAAGTGTTAAGTAATCAGACTCACAAAAATTCACCAAGTCTGATCATGGACCATCAAAGACAGTCAATAGGAAGCTCAAGAGGGAGGGGTGTCTGTGTGTGTTAAAACAATTCCTTCCCACCACATAGGTACCCACTTGCGCACTGGGTAGAGAAGTTGGCAGAATTGTGGGTATCTAAATCACTTCAGCAGTAAAAACTTTGCCATCTCCATCCCCTGAGATACCAGAGTGGATTAGGCAAGATTTGCAGATCATAGTTTTTTGATCATGGCCAGCTAAACATGAAGTGTATTACTCTTTGAATTTGGGGGGTTAGATGTTTTTTTAACAGGGCTGGCCATTTGCCTTGCTTTGATTTCTCAGTATGTGAGCAAAGGAAAAGGTTCAAGGTGTTTGAAGTTTACTCCAGAACATCTATTTGGTCCTTTCAACATGTCCAAGTGCTTTGGAAGGCAAAGGATTGTATCAATATTTGAAGGATAGTATACATATGAGACCTAGATATAGTACTTGGCAAGGTGTTGGAATGAGGCAGAAGGAAAATCACCAGCTCCCTGTCCATATATTCAGTCTAAGGAATGCGTGAAGCAGAGAAACATCAGTTATCGAAACCAGTGTCTTTATTTGATAAATAAGCTGGTTTGGCCTTGGTTGGCCTGGGGGCACTTCACACTGTAGCAATTCAAGCTGACTCCTCTCTCTCCTGACTGACCAGAGAGTTGAGTGGAGCCAACATTGGAAAACAGACTCATGGTAAAATGAGGATTTGCCTGCAACAGCATTGCCAGAGCCCTGAAAGTTGGTCTTGCTCTCCCTGTATCTGGGCCACTCCTCACGGCAGCAATCTCCTCTCCCACATTCAATGCCACTAGCTCCACCTCTCCAGGGGCAATGAGTTCTATCTGTGTCCTTGGGACAGCCAAATTCAGGTCCCCTACACTGCCATGGGGCCTGACCAGCTCTGAAGTTGTGTATGAACAGACACTGCCCTCCATCCCATTTGCCCTGTCTCTTAGAGCAACAATCCCAGAGTCACGGGCCAGCACAAACCATTATATCATCTGACCCCAGAGATAATACAGTTTACAGTTTGCTCACCCATTTGCCCTTTTAATCTAATGCATAGCTTTATCAGTTTCTTGAGCTACCAGAGTTTGTTAAATCAGGCAACAGGTAGGATCTTTGCAGATGTATTTTATTAAGTCAAATTTGGGAAGTTTTTCTAATGAAGCGTTCCAGTAGCAATGTGTTCTTTGTTCTCCCTATATTCAAAGAGCATGAAATTAGTGAATCAGCTTTAACTGTATTTTTTGTCAGTATGTCACAACCTCAGTGCCCTTTTAATTGTGTAGGAGCCTTGAAAGTGTGTTATTTAGATTCAGTGCTGAATGTGAAGGAAGCGTGAAGAGCTTTTCTGGACTTTAGTGCTGCCCTTATTCACACCTAACAAATGCCAAGCTATTAGGAAACAGCTCCCCAGGAATGACCCACCATACAAAGAACTGTTAAGAAAAAAGCACTTTTTCCCAGTAGGCAGAACTACCACAGCAGTTCTGATGCAGAGCATCCCTGTTTCTTTTTCTGTTCACATGTCAAATGCATCTGTCACTGTAGTATCTAGGAATCAATAGGAGAACCAGGAGGACTGAGATTAAAGAGGCTGATCTGAGCTGAATTAAATACTGCCCGCATTGATGGTTGCACAATTTTTCATCCAGGCATTTGCCAGGAGGAAGGAACAAGTGTATATTTCAGTATTTTTTACGCATAAATATTAAGAAGGTGCGGTAGGAAAATGTAGTCCCATAAATTTGGTGATTTTCAAATTATCTATGTATCTCAATCCAAAGGAAGAAACATCTCAAGAACACAAAGTAATAGAACATCATTATCAGTAATTTTTTATATCAAGCAGGGAGCAGGAACTTGAACGCTGAACTTCCATCACACACTCATTAGACAATTTTTAATATGTGTTGCAGTTTCAAGAGGTCTCCCAGAAAGAGAGAGATTCTTGAATTCAGAATAAGTTTACAGTCAGTTAAAATCCATTAAATTACAAGTGTGCTCTGAAGTCAGAACACAAGCAATAATATCATCATCTGACCAAGCTGTAGTCATTTGAGTATCTGATGTTCAAGTTGCAAATAGCTGGATGCTGTGCTAGAGAGAGTCGGATTTTCAGTCCTCTCTTCTCACTCTCCAGATTGGTGTCTAAATCTGGGAGTTACTCCCACACCTTACATACAGAGTCAGCCTGGGATGTGGATGCTTATTAAAGGGAAAGTTGCTCTGCTGTAGAGATCATTCATATGTTTGGCGTTGCACAAATGTAAAACATTAAAGAAGCTGAATTACACTGCATCTTTGCTGTCTTCTTCAGTGTATCCACCATAAATGAAAGAGAGCTAGTAACAACCCTTAAAATTGTAATATTCTGTCTATATGCATATAGACATCATATACCATATGTCTATATGATACTGTATGAGGAAGAGAAATGCAAGCTTTTGGTCCTTAAGATCATCTTTCCTATTTGCCAAGAAGAAATGTTAGATTAGTTTTAATTAAATATAAGCTAAACAAAGCTCTGCTCAGAAGATGATTATTTACTAAATAAATTCTAAAGCAGGGGATTAGAACAAACATGACTCACATAGAGCAAACTTAAATCCTACACTGGGATAAACACTTCAAAACTAAACTCCACTTAAAAAAAAACAACATGGGTTTGTAGGAGCCTTCTTTCCACTGAGAATTTGTGCTTTTAAATCTCTAAGAAGTTTAAAGATGTACTCTAGGTGAAAGAAATGAGCAAGAAACAAGCTACAGAATAAATCTAAAATACAGTCTGCATGTAGGAGTTTCCCTTCTCCTGACATACAGAATTTCAGTTGCAGTGGGTGAAGTCATAGGTATGTGGGAAGACTGAAGAGTCTTATACCACAGCAGCGGTTCCCAACTGATGAGCAAAGTAGCCACTGTCACTTAACAGACTCAGTAGGTAATGCCAAGGAAGCTCGATGGAAAGGGAGGTAAAATGTGTCAAGCAAGAAGGAGGGGAAAAAACCCAAACACAAAACCCCAAATCAAACCACTCTGCTAAGCCAGCTTGAAAGCGGCTCCTGTCTATGCGAAATGTGGGATCTTGTAAAGGTCAGGAATTATTGTCCAATGAAATTTAGAGTGCACTGAATAAAACAAATTAGTTGCTGCAAAGCATATAGACATTCTGGGAACCAAGCCAGTGGGACAGCAAATCATCAAACAAAAATAATGCTGAGATTTCTGCTAGGAGAAAATGTGAATGTTGCTGTCTTATAGCATTCTCATGCAGCTCAAACAGCAACAAACAAGATGCAGACCAGTGGGTTATAAATGCACTGTAAAGATTTATTTGCTTAAGCTGGAAGGTAGTGTGATCTGGTGGGATGTACCTCCATCCTTTAAGGGACGAAACCTTGCATGCTGGTTTCACTTCTGCTTTAGCCTTGCTGTGGGGAAAGGGACCCTTCTTTTGAAGGCATCAGTGAAATAAAACATTGAAGTGCAGGGAACATCTTCTTCTCTTTACTGGCATCAGTCTGCAACATCTTACTCTTCAAAGTGTCACTGACTCACTAAAATGTAGTTTGTACACCCCCTCAACTTAGTCTTATAGCTCACATCGGCAGATTTCCCTGGTTTAAGTTGAATTATGGTGCTCTGTGCTGCTGGAGATTGTCAGTTTCAAGGAATTAAAGCTTGTCTCCCAAACCTCAACCTTTCTTCCTGCAAACCAAAACTCAGCCAGCTGGGTCACACAATGAGCAAGGAGAACATTCCAGCTGAAGGGACCATTGATGAGGCTGTGTCCTGTCAGAGAGGAGCCTCACCGAATGATGGATTGTAGCTGAATGCTAGATATTACTCTAGATAGATTCTAGAATGATTCTGGCTGAATCCTTGCTCCAGCGCTGATCCCGTGTTGCTGGCCAGCAGGTTGCAACACTTCACAGAGCTACCAGTAGAACTATGGAGATGAACAAGGTGGAGGGGATAGTTTTGTGCAATTGTTATGCAGCTTAGGTTTGGAGTTTCTGGGATTGCCCACCCTAAAACCAAGTTATGGCTCCACCTATTTAAAAGAAACAGAGCCCAAGCCTCAGTGGGCAGAGTAATTAAGGTGGCTGATTGCTCATACAATGATTTGACAGCAGCTTTGGGGATAATTAGACTTGGAAATATCTCCCTCAGTTTGATGGGATTTTGCAGTAAATGCTTGCCTCATTAGTAACGTCAGTGCACTGTCCCACTGACCCTGACAAGCTTTGGAAGGACGAATGATACAGTGGAAAACTGCTTTCAACATCATTTCCTTTTTAACTGAAAGATATTTGTTAACATACTTTAAACCTCCTTTCCTTTCCTGAAACTGCGGGACAGTAGGTCTAGCCATCTGATTCCTCACCTACAGTGTTGAAATGTTCAGATACCACAATAAAAGGGGCATATATTTACCTAAGATAATACATTAATGCAAGGCTCTATTAGACCTCAATTTTCAAGACATGCCTTACACTCATTAATTTAATGTTAATTTGCATTTAGCAGCCCTAATGATTATATAGGTCAAGAAAACTAAAATGTCTTTATTCTCTGGAATTTTCTTATCTCCTTAGAGTACGCTCGATTTGAGGCAAAAATCCATGACCTGCGTGAGCAGATGATGAATCACAGCATGAGTTCTGGGTCTGGCTCCCTGAGGACTAATCAGAAGAGGTCACTGTACGTCAGGTAAGCAGGGAAAGCTTTCTCCTGGGAATATGTTGCCAGCTACCTTGTCTATGCCTGATGTGTGTTGTTGGTTCAGCAAGGTGGGAAAGAAGTCTGAGGAACTGCATTGAAATGAACTGAGAAATGCGTCAATCTTACAAGCACAGCATCGTTAATGTGAAAATTGGATTAAAGCCCTACTTGCCCTATTTGACCATTTCAAGTAATTTTCAAAGAACATTATACTTTTATAGTATAGATTTGGGTTTATGGGGTGAAAATTTCTTAGCTTTGTCAATATCTGAGACGGATATTGTGGAGTAATGACATAATGCATTTCTGTGTGAGGACTTGCCCAGATATGGAGCGATTGTTCTCAGAAAGAGCACTTTTTTGCCAAAACCTCTTTCTTGCAAAACACAAACTGCTGTATGCTATTCTAAATGCATGGCAATCTGCTGCTATCCCCTTGCATATGTTTGCCCTTCTATCAGTCTATGCTGCAAAGAATTTGCCATCTACCCAGCAAGAGCAAATGTGCAGATGAGTTGCCCAACAAGCTGATGTCCATACCTTAAATGGGGTAAGAACAAAGGAATGACCTTTGTAATTTACTGTGAGCAGTCGTTGTAGTTTCGCTTTGACTGTACAAGTCTATTGCCAGACTGGGTGTTGCCCAATTGCCCCAGCCAAGTTCTTGCTGTCACTTCCACCTTTTGGGACTCATGGAGGCTATGGGACTCTGTCAAGTATTTTAATAATCTTAGTAATTATGCTTCTCTAGACTTTCATTTTCGCTCTCCCCTTTGTCCCCTCCATGCTCAGCATATAATTTAAAATTCCTGACAATCATGAAGTAGAGGGAAGCAATTTCTCAGCCTCTAGGCAGTGATAATTATTCATAGGGGAGGTAATGCAGGTGATAACATTGCAGAGATCCAATTAAGGCTAAATTCTACATTTTGTCATTATGCTCTCAGCGTGAAGGAGTAAGGTAGCAGAGAAGGAAGGGAAAACTTAAATGCTAGCATGAAGGGTCTTATTGTAATGGGCAGCAACCAGATGAAGCACTAATTGGTACTGCTGCCAGAAAGAGCAATGACTGAAGGGATATGGATCACTCTTACCAGTGATGTTGCTGTTGGGCTGTTGGGCAAGGTCAAATTAGAAGTGTTGAGGTTTTCAATGCATCTCTGACCTGAATCTTCTCTGACCTGAAGCAGTTTTTTTTCCAAACCAAAGAGAGTGACTTTGTTGTGAAGAGGTTTGGCCAGCTCCCTAAATCTGCATTTTATGAAAAGCTACAATTGTGTGTGTAAGGATGGATAGGTCCAAGCTTACTTTCTTGAGGTAAGCTAGGAACCCAAAATGTGGGGAGTAATGGTGCGAGAAGTCCAAGCCAGCAACTGCAGGTTAATTGAGGTGTACACATAAAAGGCACAGGATCCTGAACAACTTACTGGTTTGAACTGCAGCAAAGCTTGATCCCCACTGTATGAGCAATGACGTGGTAAGCTCTGCTGAGCACTGAGGCTCATTAACTTACACACTGAGCCAAGCTGAGATATCTGTGCTGCATCTGGCATCTGGACTAGCCTAGCTCTTCTGCACTGTATTGCTCTGTGTGTGCTGATGAGCCTGGTTTTCTGCTAGTTCATGAATTCTGGCTGTGGTCTGTCTCACTAAGCTGCTATGCCCTGGTGCTTCACTGCAGGAGTCTTTGATGTCTTAGCTGCTTAACTAAATAGCATGTCCCAAACCATAAATGCAAAACCTGTTCTTTTATTCCAGAGTCGTTCCAACAAATGCCCCTAACCTCTGAAGCAGAAAACCACAAAAGCCTCAGTCACTTTTGTTAGCATTTATTTTTTTCAGTCATACCCACACAGTTGGCTGTGTCCATGTCTGAGCAGCCTGTTTGAGAGGCTCTGTATCTTACATATTATTATAAGATGTTTGTAGTGCAGTAGCACCTGCAGCATTGTGCCTGTCACAGTTAGTTCCATTCACATGCACTAATTACAAAGGTAGCTTATGTGTGTGTTAGGCACTAAGGGAAAATAAATGTAGGTTCAGAAATGTGCTTGTTTTCAGGAATGAAAATTTTCTCTTATGGATAAACTCTTCACAGGCATGGGCCATGTAAAAAACTGGGATCTAGCATTTGGTTTCTATTCTTACAACTCAGGACATTTCTGTTTCAATGGATTATTTTAGTCAGCATGTGCAACAGAGCTGGAGGCAAATCACCATATGTTGTTGTAAATCTCTAGCTGTAAAGCCAAGTTTATGATTCAAGTTTGCTGTTTTCCTTTCTTTGGGACGTAGTGATTTTGCTGTCCTTCACTGAGTGTGGCAGGCATGGTTATTTTTTAGCCAGACAGCTGAATTGAAGCAAATAACTATATTCTAGGCAAGACCAGAAAATAAATTAAGATCCATATAGGTAGTAGTAATTGAACATAAGTGTCATTATCTGCTCATAGGCCAACAAAAGAGAACAAGAAAAAGTAAAGCTACAGTTATGCCAGTGGATGTGGGGTTCACTGGATGCAGGGTTCTCTTGTTTACCTTACAGTCTGTGATTTTCCCATCCAGCCCCTACTAAAATAGCATAGCATTGAAATACATGAAAGAAGTTATATTAAATTAAGTGAGGAAAAATGTAATATGGGGTTAAAGGGTTGAATGTAGGACTAGAGGTGGGTGGCTGAAAGCAATTAAAAGTCACACTTAAGGAGTGTATACAACACAGGAAAGAGATCAAGAATTATTTGTTCAGAGAAATTGTGTAGCTCTTTGACATGATCTTTTATCTCTGCATACTCTGGTGTTTCAGATTTTTATTTTTTTCTTTCTTTATCCCAGTCTGTCTCTCTGATGCCTCCTGGAATATTTCCCGTGAATTTCCTGAATTTTTTTTTTTAGTACTACCTGTTCCTTTTGTATCACAGACCCTGTATCTCTGTTTGGGATGTCATTAGAGAGTCCACAACCCTAAAAGGCAAAGTATGAGGCTTCAAGGGATGATGGAGCAGTAGGAAATGCTTTTAATCCTTTTGAGAGCCTACAACCTCTTTGTCACTAAATCTGTGGAGGAAAAGAAATACAAAAAGAAATACAAAAAGTGAGAGAATAGATAGGAAACAAAACGTTATTGTTCATGCTTTTTTGGTGGTGAAGGTGAATGAATTTAAATTGAATTCACCAACTGAAATGATAGGCTAAAAAAATCTGCTACTGTCATTTTTAAGTCGTTGGAATTCAGTCATCAGCTCATGAATAACAAGAAAAGTAAACAAACCCATCACCAGCTAAATGTTATGCTATATACATGCATAGCAAGGTCTTTACTGTTTCTTACGCAAATTCATGTCTTCCTCTTTGTCTTTTTGGCTCAAAGTTTTAAAATCTGCTCTTGTAAGGTTATATATTTGTTTGTCTTGAAATCAGTGCATGCTTTGTGTTGTCAGTCTAGGTCTGTATCATTAGTCAAATTTTTCAGGCTACATTTGGTTACTGTTGCTACTCAGGAAATGCCAGATCATGTTATTTAACTCACAGGCTATGGAACATGACAGGCTATTGAAGAGTTAAGCATCAGAGAAGTACAGTCCTTTAAAAAGTTTGGTGAATTGGAGCAGCCTTTGAAAGTTTTATACAAAATTTCCAAGCTTTGGCAGAAACTGAGACCTTAAGGGGTTTTTGCTGTTGTTCTACTAGATTATTCCTGAGCTTCAAGTACTTGTGCTAGATTTCTGAGGATAAGAGCAGACACTTCAGTAATTGCTACTAGACATACAAAGAAAAGATTTTCAGGAATTACCTGGCATCCAAAACTGCCGTCTTAGAGTCTGTTGTTGGTTTACAGATGAAAAGTAATTAGATAAGGTTAGAATAAACAGTCACCACACCTTTTAAACTTTATTCAAACCAGACAATTTCTGAAATAATGCTTATATTTTAAAATTCCAGTTGTCTAAAGCCACAACCAGGCACTGTGGAGGTCTATCACTCTGCAGAAATAACTCAAAAGCTTCACGCCCTCCCAGCCCTTTCATTGCCACTTCACTGTTTAAAATCTGTTCAGTACTGTCAGTGACCAAACACCATTTCACCTCATCAGGGCTCCTTGCTGCTGTGTGTGAAGGGACTGGTTGTGCTTACCAAAATGCAGATATTTCAGGTTCAGCACTACTTTCACATAAATCAGTGGTACAGTTGGCTGTAAAGGTGGGGATGGAAATCAAGGCTGGACCAGGACTGAACCCAGCTGCAATGTCAGAAGTGGTTCTGCAGCTGCCTCTCCAATGTGCAGGGAAGAACATTACAGAGAGAAGTGGGGCCAAGGGCAGAGCCTCTTCCCAATATGATGAAGAAGTTTATGATCAACCTTGTTGTTCCAGTCCATGCTGCACTATTTATAAAAAATGTGCACAGTGCAAAGAGGTGCCTCTTGGTCCACTACATTTTTGTCTTCTAACCGGAATTAGTGCTTAGCATTTCATAGCTTGGATAGAAATATGCCCTACAAACACATAGTAGTATGTGTTAAAAATGTGTGTGTTCTGGTTCTTTTTTTATTGAGCCATGAGGAAGAATGTGAAGATTTGCCATCTCAACTTAGCATCAGCAAAAAGGTAGCCAAGGCTGAGGTGCTTTGGGCAATTTACCCTGATTCCCAGCACAATGAATTCTCCATTAGGTATTAGACACCTTTATACAGATTTTCTGAACTTAGAAATTAACATGTTTCCAAATCATACAATCATAGTATCATAGATGGTTTCGGTTGGAAGGGACCTTAAAGATCATCTAATTTCAAACCCCTGCCATGGGCAGGAACATCTTCCACTAGAGAGACTTTGATTTTCAACAAATCACAGAAATTCTCAGTTTTGAAGTTTTCAGAGCTACAATTGAAATTTGGTTGAGGCAGTTTGTGAAAATTGCATCTGATATCTGAGCTGGTTTTATGCAATGTTCCTACAGCCGCCATTCAGTCTCCCTGTTTTCTTTGAGGCAGTGAACACCCACAGGCTAGGGAACATCAGGTCAAGGCTCCATGGGCAAAATTCTCCCAGGAATGTGCACAGCCACACAGTTGCAACAAGTCTGAAATCTGCATGAGAAGTACAATTCTTGGAGACACCACAGGTAGTGAAACCTGAACACATGATAACATCAGACTGGGTGATGGAAAGCTCTACTGTGTAGGTCTGGAAGGAGAAATGCAAGGAAAATATAATTGTTCCAGGGATTTCCAGAAGGAGGTACTGAGGAAGCCAGAGAGAGGTATGAAATGGTCATAATTAAATACTCATTACAAGGAGAGAGAATTTTTTTTGAGAGATGTATGTGTGTATATACATATGTGTGTATATATATGTGAAGAAAATCCAAATAGACATGTTAGTGTTAAATATATGCTGTATCTACATACACATTGCAAAAATCTTCACTTAAGCTAGTTGCTTAGTATCTCTCTTGAGGGAGTGGAGTGCACTTGGCACTTTCAGAGTACAATTCATGTCATCCAGAAGTAGACATCTAAAATTGCTGAGGCGAATCATGCCCTAAAAATGTCTATTTCTCACAGTTGAGTGGAAGGAGCCCCAGGTGATTAGCTGAGATGTAAACATCTATATTAGGGACACTTCAAGTTGTGTGACCTGACTCCCACCCATACTGAAAATCTTTCTTTTGCTCTTTCTCTCTCTCTCACACACACACACATACAGAGTATTCACATACATATGTAGAAGAAGCTCTAACATCAGGCTTCTGACTGTTGTCTGCATTTTTCTGCAACATAGCTTTGAAACTGACAGTCTTCTTTAATTAGGCTGGTTTTTTCTCCATATTCTTATCCCCAGGATTCCTTCTAAATTCATTTTTCACTTTAGTTAGCACTACTGAGGTTCCACATATGCTCACTACACGGTCATCAGGCTGGATGAGTTTATGACTCCAGCATCTGAGAGCATCCAAACTGTAGTTTCTTTCAGGCTTCGCAACACTGTAGGTCAGTACAGATTTCTGGAGAGCAAATAAATGTGAGTTTGGCACCTAGACATTATTTTTTTGTTTTAATGAGGCAGTAGCTATAACTTACATAGCCATGCCTGTACTTTAATGGCAAGATAGAACTATTAGAATTCCCTTTACTGAACAGTAAGTGGAGGAAAATGGAATTTTAGAACAGTTTGTTCACTTACTTTGGATTCCTGGGCAATTGAATGGTCCAAAATTGTAGCACAGAATGGAAACATGCATTCAGAAAATGTGTCATAAATGGCATCATGCAGGTATGTTTGGAAATGGCCAGATAGGTATGCACACAAACTAAATTTGTGAAATGGCTTATTGGACTTGAAATTCCTTTTCAGACTGGAAAGTTGAAACCTGCTTGGAACGTTACTCATTTCACATGTCCTGGTTAAGTAAGAGTTTCTGAATATTCAATTACCACTTTTTAGTGGTTCTTTCTCTGAAAATAAGAGTCTCTTCCAGATCCTTCTGGCACAAATAATCTCACTGGCTTCAGTGAGAGCTGCTCAGATTCAGAACCAAGGAAATAGAGTAAATCTTTGTTTTTCAAAGCAAGAAGGGTCACTCTGTGTGCTTGAGAGACCTTTTCCCCAGGGGGATGTTCAAGAGCTGAATGGTATCACTGAGTAACTGTTCACTCAGGTCTTCATTACTTATCAGAAATACTGAGGAACTGAGAAGGATGAGGGATATGCTGGAATCACCTAATACAATGGGCAATAAATCCAGTAGTTATTATTTATTACGTTGAATTTCATGTTTAGCGGAAAAGCATCTGGCTTACAGAACATGTGATTATCCGTAAATGAAAAAAGAAGATGAAACCAACTCTTGTCTTCGGCAAAGCAAATCTAATATTTTCTTAAAAAAGTCAACCTGTTTATGTGCTTAGAGGTATTTGCAAAAATTACCATGCTCATCATTCTGCTGCTAAGAACAGAGCAAATGAGAAATTAAAGATTTCAACTGAAAATTGAAGAACAGAGAATATCTGGAGAGAAACTGTTTTGCTGGGGTTTTTTTTAAGGTGGCTTCTTGCTCATGTCAGCGGGTACTGTGAGCATTCTTTATATTATGCCTGTGAAATTTTCACAGGTCCTTCACTGAAGTGTCCTAAGACTCACAATAGTGATGCCACTCTCAGCTGAAAAATGAATGTGAGAATTATTAATCTTGGACTACTCACAATTCAAAGGCCTTCAGGTTTATAGTTTGATGGCAGTCTGCTTCTAAAAAAAACCACGCTAAAATGTGGTGCTGTAAATACAACAATATGCCTGACCAATACCTTAAGACTGTGAAAATCAATATAGTTGATAGTCAGTTGAAACTATTAGCCACCTCACAAGCTATTACAAATTTTCCTAATACTTACTACATTTCTTATTCATCTGATACTTTCTTGCAGTGTTGATACTAATGAACACTTAAGAAAAAATTATATTTGCTTGCAATTCTTAATAACATTTCACAGACAAAGACGAAGCAATTAATGGAGAGTGAAAACTGAACATGTAAACACATCAGTCAAACAGTCTCATCTCTGCATCTGACACCAGTTCTTTCCTTCACGTCTTCATGTTTATCATATCTGCTGCTCTTAGGTGCCGGGTGTGTAATGAGTTCAGCCAGTCCCTCCCAGAGACACAGTGCAATGTATCGTTAGCTGCAGCATGAACCACCAGCCCAGCAAGCCTTTTATCAATGGATGTTTCTCCAGCTGTGTCAAAAAGGGGCAAAAAGCAGATTTATTTCTATGTGGTTGTGGGTTTGCAAATCAATGACTACTTTGGGTTCAACATTGCAACCTAATGCGCACAGTACTGAGCTCCCGGAAGGACTGAGTCCCGTGTGAATCAACCACAGCCTACATTAATCTGAGATGACAAGTTCTGCCTAAAGTTCATAACAGAAAACAGAATGTAAAGCAGCTCCTTATCAAAGCTATTCTTGCCTAGGTGATCTTATCTTTATATTTTCAGTAAAACTTGTTGTATTTTAAAGAACTGGCTGAGACCTGGAATCATGTCCTCAGTGCTGAATTGTTAATGCCTGCTGTGAAACCGCTTTTCTATTAGCAACTTCAGTAGGCATAGGTAGTACATATTTCTGGCCATTTTCCTTCTTGTTTTGTTTCATAAGTTATTGAAATAATGTGCCAGAACAGGTAATGTTCTTGACATGATGTCTGCTCTACAGAAGAAGCACACCCTTTTCTTTTCTTAAGAGATGCTTTAATAGCTTTTCATTGCACATATATTGTGCTTTCCCGTTCCCTAGAGGGACTGTCTGCTTTCTGCTTCAGGAACTAGGAAGTGTCAGCTAGAATAATATCCAAGCCAGAAGATGATGAGGATGAAGATCTTGGCCACATGTGGGAATAAGATTTGTTTGAAGCTTTTATAACCAAGATAGACACAGTTTCAGCCTCATTTCTAAGCAGAGACTCAGAACATGAACCATTGGTGCGGGGGGGTAGGGGGGACATGAAAGTGAAGATAAACTGTCTGTGGCTTAAAATGGCTGAAAGTGATTCAGCAAAACATGCATTTAAGCTGTGTCTGTTCTATGTGAAAAAACAGTTTTAGCCAACAAATAGTTGCTTACGATGTTTCCATGTCAACAACTATAATAGGACACCGTCAGTTTGTGCAGCTCTCAGCTGGAAAAGTGCATGACATTAGGTTAGACCATGAACGTAGAGAAGAAAGCCTGTTGAAATAAAAGCTTGTGTGAATACAGTCAAAAGTTGGAAATCTAAATTGGCACACAGCACAGCGGCCAATGTGAGAAAAAGAAGATGCTTAGCCCTATTGAAGAGTTTCCTACCTGGAAGCTTATACAGAAAAGTCACAAAGCCACTGTAGAATGGGCTGTCCAAATCAGCTGTGCTGAAACAAAGCTGAGAACAGTGAGAAACAGGACATGACACTGCTGAAAAGGGCAGTGAGAATTTGCATTCCAAGTTCCTTCCAATGAAGACAAATGAGGAGAATCTTTGGTCTCACTGCAAGGAAGTCCATCTATGAGAAGGGAGCCCAGCCAAGTTAAGTGATGAGGCTGAGTGAGAGCAGTAGGCTTTGTTGACACTTTTGCTTCTCATCAGAAATAGAAATGACTGTACTAATGCTATGGTGAGCCTGGGAGAATGTGAGGAATCGCCTACCTGAGTTGGTGACCATAAGGAGCTATTCAGCAGCTCCACTTGATGGTTCCCAAACAGAATGTATCATGGAAAAAAGTACTGAAACAGAAAGATCGGGTCTTCCCCAGGCCTCAGTGACACCCTGTTGAGTAGACCCTGGTTTAGATGCAGCTGGTTTACTATTTCTGCTGGGAGTGGTGCTTGTGAGGCACTGGTTGATACTTAAAGCTGGTGTCCAAGGGGACCCAGCTCAGTGTGCCGGCCGCAGCAGGTCTTGCACTGCTCTGTCCCTCTTGTGTACCAACCTTGACAAGTAGGATTTGATCCTCCCTGAATGTGCCTCATATTAAGAACAAATGGAGTAAAAATTATTTCAGAGATTAACATACCTCTGTGTGTCTGTGTATGTGTACATCTGCATTCTGCCGTGTCTCCAACTTCATCTCTTGTGAAGACTCTGATTATGTGTGGCTCATGCGTCTCTTACAAATTCCTTCTCCAATTGCTTTATCTACAAATGTAGCAAATAAAAGACTATCAGAGTTATCTGGAGAAGAGTTTGCCAGATGCTCCTTGCCAAATAGGAATTTTAATAATTAAACATTCACCCACTTTCCATAGATTCTATTTCTTACACTTTATAATTGACCTTGCAGGCAACCACATTCCTTCACCCAATATATTGGGCTGCTACAATTAGCAACACACCTGCTTAGCACAGCATAATACCTACTCCTATACAAACCCCTGCTTACAGAGAAGGCAATAAAACGTTATTTCTGCTCCTACATCTTCCTTCTAGTTGTTCAAAAGAGTCCTGGCATAGTGGGCAGCAGCTGAAAGCTTTGGGGAAAAATTAGGGCAGGAAAACTTACTTGACAGCATAGGAGTCTTTGGGGTTTTTATAACCTCGTATTTCTAACAACTTAGATTTTAGTTATGTCAGGTTGGAATAGTTTTTACCTTAGTGTGCTGCTCATGGTACATGTCCTTCCCTTTTCCAAAAAGTATCAATATTTATTTCATTCTGGGAGCTGAAAAGATCTGTAATCTTTTTATTTTAAAAAGCACTATCTCTGCAGACAGGCTTTTTCTTCTTGATGTCCTTGAGACATTTTAGAGTCCAGGTAGAGGCTGCAGATACCCACTGTAGTAATTACTCGTTTCTGCAGAGACTGTAAGACAATTTGTAGAAAAAAGGATCATAGGTTATTGATGACAAAATGAAAGTACAGCCTAATGGCCATCAAGCAGTATTTTGCCGCTTCCTTGCAGATGGTTCAAGATGCAAAGCCATATTTCAGTCCTTTCCACTGTTCCCATCTGTACCCAGCCAGTCAGACTTTGTCTGTCATGTTCCATGTTGCTGAGAATACTTCAGGAACTATTCTTGTAAAAGAAGTAAAGCTTAGATTTGAAAAATGTCTATGGTTTCTTCATGTATTTATGGACAAGAAAACAGATATCTATGTGAACCCATCTTGAAAACAAATTGAGACTAGACAGTATCAAAACCATTTTCAATATCACTGCAGGAAACAAGGTAGAAGCAATGTTTCTAACAAGGTTTGCAGATTCAAAATTCAATTGCCCTTTCAGTATAAGCATTGAAAGTTATTTTTTCTTCTCTATACTGGCTGGCAGAGCATTGCCACATCCATGGAGAGCTATTGTGACAAGAAGTCTCTGCTGCAGGGACAAGCTGTGGGTGTGGTGTCCTGAGAGATGTCCTGGAAAGTACATTTGCTCTCAGAGTTATTCTGCCCAGTGTCTCATCCAGACATGACATTACAGACACATTTTTATGACATCCATTTGTTATTAATTTAATAGAAAATTTATCACATTATTAGATAACTTAGATTTTAATACTGTATATTGTTTAGGGCACTGGTGTCTGGTCCTGATTTCATACCTGGTCTTCTTTACAGAAAAAAGAATGAGCTATAGGCACATTGGTAATGTCAGAACGGGGTTCCTAAAGCCTGTACTAGAGTTATGAGTTACAGAATTACTTCAGTGCATGGTGCTTCTTCAGATCTGATTCACAAGGGTTTCATTCTGCTTAAGTTAGTCCCAACTAGACTGCAATTAGAGTCATCAGTCTTTGCTCTGAAGAGCAAAGAAGAATTTCAAGCCAGTATCATGAGATGTTCCAGGAGTAACAATCAGAATTTCTCCTTCATCACTGATATTTACATGTGGATTCATTTTGAAAGCCTTGTGAACTTCAGCAGATCTTTCAGCAAAACTGAACTGGACATGAATTTTCTTGATAAGCCTTTGAAAATCTATTCATCTACTTATACTTTAATAATTAATTAGAACATCAGTAAAAAGAACAAAATATGAATTCATAGAAGTCGATCGCTACACATTTCACATCAATTTCTGTGTTGGGCTTACTATCTGCTCAAGATGTAGTGGTTACTGCCAGAAGATGATGGGTCAGTTTGTAGTCCACAGCTCACCACATCTCCTGATGCAGGTGCAGTAACCACAGATTATTAACTCCCATGCAAAACAGATATAAAATCTGGCAGCCAGGTGAGTTTGACTGGTTTAGTGGTAAATAACTCTTCTTTTTTGTAAATCTGATCTCATTCATCAATTGCCTGATAATTTCTTTCAATATCTGAATGAGAAGCTGTCTTTTCACACAGGCCAAGAAGTATGACTGTTTATTATAGCTACTGTGTTAATTCAATCATCTTTTTTTTTTAATGCTTTTAGGATTGTAGTTTACTTTAATTTGTATTATTGCTTGATGCTAAAATTCAGAATATGTTTAAACAGAATGTACTTAGAAATACAGGATTTTCTTTTAAATTTCTTGTCCTCAGTAATCAATTTATCTGCCTTTGTCTATCTATCACACCACCAGCAGATATTCATTTAGAAATACTTGCCTATAGGTTTCCTTTAAGAATATCAAAACAATTTAAAAATTTGGATAAATTTTAAGAGATAATTTTGCCTTTAATGAGGATTGCAACAGCTTTGGCTGCAAGAAGTCTGGAGAAAAAAATTGTAAAATAAATAATCAGCAGAAAGGATGTTTTTTTCTCACTGAAAGTAAGAAAGAATAGACAATTTGACTGAATTAATGACTTGAAAATTATCCAGCGTAATGCAAGGATCATTGCTGAATTTCGAGCCTGTAGAAAATGGGGTTGTTTTCCTCTCAATAGGGTATGAAAGTCTTGCATGGTAGATGGATTTTCAACTACTTTAGTTTTAATTTCTCTGTATTGTCATCCTAAAGACATCAGGCTTGGACAGACATATGAATATATTACCTTTTAATTTGGACAGTGTGCAGAAGGATCAAAGTTTCTTTCCCTGAACTTCTTAATTGCTATAATTTCCTTGCTTCAGTGCAGCAGCTCCTAATTTGCATTAAGATGAGCGAAAGGAAAATCCCTACATTGTTTGTTGACATTTGAGTTTTTGAGAAAGGACACTTCAATTATACTCAGATTTCAGTGCTGCTTTTTTAGGAAATTTTATAAAATATTAAGCTGCTGGAGTTGTACTTTTAGTGTTCCGTTTATGGAAATGCACTACCTACCCCAGCATGTTACACAAAAGATTTGCATTCATTTTTCTACTTGCCTTGAGTTCTAAATATATTCCAGAGCTACTGGGGACATCAATTTGAAATGGAATTTTGTTATCTTTTGCAAGAGAAGACAGATAAGTGTATGAAATATGGGAAATACTCTAAATGTATTCATTAAACATTGCTTAATAATTATGTCTTCTACAAAATCAGTAAACCCCATCTGCAGTCAATGTAACCAGTGGTAATGTGGAGTGAATCAAGGAATCATACGCTGCCATAGCTCAGACAAAAATCTTAGTGCTAGCAAGAATTTTACTCCAAGTTACAGTTTAGAAGTTCTCTGCCTGTTTAAGGAATTTTGCATCCTATCTGAGTTCTTCCTCCAGGAAGATAAGTGGTATCATTCTGGAATTGAGGAGTTCCAATTCTGCATTGATTTAGGACCTAAAAACACACAAAGTTATTTTGTTAGAGAGAAATGGAGTGATGCTGGAGCACTACAATAAGCTGTTTGTTCATTGTAAGACACTCAATTGCAGTAATGGGAGATAAATAGATTTTGAAAACGTCAGCTCAGATTCTTTAAGACACCAAGCTTTGAAGAGTCTGACATCAAATTGTATGTGAAATTTCTGAATTAGATGTGTGAAAAGAGGTTGGGGTTTTTTTATTGCAGCCAAAATGGAAAAGGAGACTCACCACACTCAGTTTTTCTAATGGGATCAGAAGAGTACTTCTAATGCTTCGGTTTGAGGTCAATATGAACTAGGCTCTGGTTATGTCATAAATGAGAAAACCCCAACAGGTTTAAGAAAAGGATAATCCAGGCTCTCTCTCCCTGACTTCTGACATATTATTAAGGTACTGCAACCACAAATCATGAGGAAAACCCCACTGAAAACACATCACTTTCATTTGAAAGCATGACTTGCATCTGGCCTTCCATCCATTTCTGCTATGAGAGGCAGAACAAGGGAAAATAAAGTATGGTGGGTTTGGTGCTGTTACTTCTCTGCAGAGCTGTAGCCTTCTAAGTAAAGGACTTTGTATTTCAGTCAGCAGAAAGGAAATATTTCTTATAATTGTGTCTTTATTACATACCGAAAAGGCTACACTCATGAGAGAGGTTCAGGAAAATGACATTTGTGCCCTCTTAGAGTATTACTAGAAAGTAACCTTGCTGACATTTAGGTCAAATACTTGGTAAGATTCTCGCTGAGTGATATTTATACCAGAAACTTTGCAATACCCAAAACACTTGCTCAAAGTGAAAGGCTGGATATGTTTCTTGTGTTCTGCTTTACCTCTGATCACACTGTGTACATGGTAATAGGTCTTTATGAGGTAAAGAACATTTAAAAAAATCAGCTGTGCAGACTATTCTTGGAAGAATGAAGTACCAACAGAAGTAATTTAGTGTAATTAGATCTGGAGAAGTGCTTGTATGAAGTATAAATACTTCTTAAATAATCATGGTAGGCTGGGACTTAAAGATTCCATATTTCTGTGAAGTATTTTTTCTGTATATACAGAATAATCTAATCATCCCCAGTTACAAGAATAATCGAAACTTTATTTGAGATTATTAGCTAATTCTAGAATTTATTTTCTGATTTCTTCGCATTTGTCACTGATAAAAGCAGTCGTCTACCAGCCAGGCTAAAGTTTCTTCTGCCAATATTTTGCTTGACATAGATTTCCCTAATGGATGATTAATGGGTAATTTGCCTTGGTAGAATAAAAAATTAGATGTTTGTAGTTTTGGGTTGCTGAACAATCATGCTCTGTAGAAGGGAGCTGTTCTTTACATTTCCTGAAGGCCTAGCAAATTGTCCCTTATGCTTTTATGGAGGGAGAGCATTTACAGTTTAACTCCAGTGCATTTGCAGCTTAAAATTACAATAATTGAGTAATTATGATAGCCTTACAGAATCATAGAAAAGTTTAAGTTGGAAGGGACCTTAAAGACCATCTAGTTCCAACTCCCCTGGCATGGGTAGGGACACCTTCCACTAGACCAGGTTGCTCAATGCAAAGGTTAAATGCCTCCTGGAGACATGGAACAAGGAGGTGTCTTCCCTCAGTGAGGAGTGAACATTCTTGTGGATGTGGATAGTGATTGTATATTAAAGGACAGTAAACTGCTAAACCCGCCTGGAAAACTTCCACACAGTCACCACTACAGACATCTAATCATGGATAGTCCTATGGTTAGATCAATAGTCTTAGATTTAGAAAGCTGGAGTTTATTTACCTTCTCTACCAGGCCATTCCCATGATGTCCTGGGACATTTCAGTAGGATCAGGCAGAAGCAGTAACCCTCCTGCAGCCTTGCTGCCAGGGCATATGACTGGCACATGCCTAGCTTGCCGTCCTCCAGGACTCACAGGCCCGCAGAGCTGCTCTCCAGTGTGTGAGTCCAGGAGAATAAGGAGATTAGTCTGTTCCAGCTGCAGGACTTTGCACTTGTCCTTCTTTATTTTCATAGGGTTCTCGTTGGCCACATTGACCAGCCATACATAATGGGTATAGACCCCAGGACAGACATTCCATGATAGATCCCTGTGATACCCTACTTCATATTGTTCTCCAGGTAGAGTAAAACTCATTAACCACAACCCTCTGAAGCTGATATCCAGCCAATCTTTTACCCAACTAATTGTCCATCCACCCAGACCATAATGCCGTAGCTTGGGTACAAGAATATTTCTGGATACAAGAATATTTCCAGATACAAGAATCAGAAGTCTTATTAAGATCAAAGTAAATGACATCCTGTGTTCACTTCCACCAACAAATACAGCATTTTATCCTAGGCGGTCATCAGGTTTTCTAGACATGATTTACCCATGGACAGTCCATGCTCGCTGTTCCCAGTCCTCTTTTTCTCCTTCTCTTTCACAGAAATTTGATCCAAATAGTTTTGCTCTATGACTTTCTGGCACAAAAGAAAGGCTGACCTGCCTGTAGTTCCCCAAACCATTTGGCCTTTTTTTGAAGGTGGGTTTGACATTTCCAGTCATTATGGACTTCCCTTGATCTCCACAATCTTTCAAGGATAACAGAGGTCTGGCTGTGACATTGTCCAATTCTCTCCACCCTCTTAGACACAGCTCATCATGTCCCATGGATCTGTGTGGGTCAAATTCAGTCCTCAGCAGCTGCTGGTCATTCTTATTCCTGAACTGCATCTCCAAGCACAGCACCCTGGGAAACCTTGATGGTGAAAACTGGGACAAGGAAGGCATTGAGCTGATCAGCCTTGTCTCTGCTGTCACTAAATCATCCATGCCATTCTACAAGGGACTGACATTTTCTTTGTTCAACCTTTCTGTCAATGAATGCAAAAGCTCCTGTTGACCTTGGCACCCCCGGCAGGCCTCAACCCAAGCAGTACTTTGGCTTTCCCAAAACCAACCCTTACATGTTTAGGCAACATTTCTAAATCCCTGCTGTGTAGTTGTCCATGTATCCACCCCTGTGTACTGCATTTTTGCCTGTAAAATGACATGCCACTGATCAAGCATCACACAGCAGTTTCTGCCCAGTAGCTCAACTTTCTTAAAAAGTTCCAGTTGCATCTTTCTTTTACTCGTGTTTTATCTGTTCTCTATACATTATGTTGTAGAATTGTTAAGGTGGGAAAAGACCTCTAAGATCATTCTGTCCAACCATTAAACCAGCACTGCCAGTTCCACCACTAAACCATGACCTTGAGCACCACATCTACACAGTTGTTGAACTTCTCCAGGGGCAGTGATTCCACCATTTCCCTCTGCAAGATAGTTTCCATCATGCCTTTTTTTATGCTCTAATTGGTTAACATACATGAAATATACATATGAACTGAAATTATTAACATCACTCTGTTCTGTTCTCGCTCTATTCATCTCTTTAATGTTGTATTTGGATGATTCCAGGTCTCTACATCCTTCTCCATAGTGTACTGCAGGTACCTTGGGTAAAGTTCCATTAGTCCTTTCATGAACTAAAGGCAACTTGCTCATTAATCCATTGTCTAAGACCTCATCAGTCACGCTTTTCAGGTCTTTATTACTTCAGGGGCACAACTACAGTCGTTATATTTCACATCTTTCAACCCTTCACAGCCACACTTTTGTGTCTGTCTGGAACTCAGATCGAAGGGTACAGGGTTTCGGCTGTCTAGGACACAGGCTGAAATGCACAAACCTAGAGCATGTTCACTCTGATTATAGTAACAGACATCTATTGTTTGGGGGTTTGAGTGAGAAGCAAATTAGTGAGTTGCCACTGGTCAGGGCAAAGCTTTGAAATAATAGTTCATTCCTTGATATACATTTCCACTCTTGCAGTCCACCTGTGTATTTCAAATGAATTGTTCTACTTTAATTTGGATTCAGTTCTTGCTGGATTTCAGAAAGAATGGGATTACACTTCCCTAAAAGATTACTCCACTCAGGTCGTTGCATCAATATGCAAATAAATGGTAATTGAAAAAAGTACACCTTTATCAATGATGGATTTTAGTGCTATAAGAATTCTGCTAAGTAGAATAACATCACAATTCACTTTGATATAACAAGAGCATCACAATAAATTCCCATCCATTCAGTGATCTGGCCAGTTTCTCAAATTTCATAAGACATCAGTAAAAACATAATTGAACCATCATGAATGCCTTCTGCTTCCGGTCTGTCTTCTTCTCCAACAATTCACCCCTCATAATAAATTAAGTGGGATGATGAAACAGATAAATTTTAACTACTTGAAAACATATTTCTACACCTAATGCAATATATAAATAATGCTGTTTCAGCGGCATTTCTTTCAGATTCATCTTAACTGAAAATGAAGAAATGCTTAAATTGCAGCAAGGCATGGTAGTGTGATAGTCCTCATGTTTTAATGTTCTGATTTTTTCAGGCTCTCCCAGACCTTTGTAAAAATATAAATCTTCCATTGCTCTCGCATCACTCCTACCTTATTTTTATATCCTATTCTCATGCCTTTCCTTATGCTCTGTAGGCAGGAGATAATCTCATTTCATTTGGTAAACCTCTAGGTTTTGTTTCTTAAAACTCAAGGATGAGCTGCTCCTCTTAATGACAGGGAGCAAAATAAGTGAGCTTTGAGATAATCCCATTTGGTGACAGTCTGTGAAGGAGGATGGTGCATTTTTTTAGGACTTCCCCAGTCTTTGGTTTGTTGTGTTATTTGTGCAGAAAATACTGTTCTTTACCTCTTTTTTATCTCTTAAGTTAAAGAGTAGGAGACTTCTTTCCATGACACCATTTTTAAGAGAAGTAT
This sequence comes from Ptilonorhynchus violaceus, assembly GCA_013397565.1. Lineage (NCBI taxonomy): Eukaryota > Metazoa > Chordata > Aves > Passeriformes > Ptilonorhynchidae > Ptilonorhynchus > Ptilonorhynchus violaceus. Next base: position 3,046,657 of record VZRJ01008660.1, on the reverse strand, counting down.
TGATTTATTTTCATTGATCTCACTGCACAGTGTTTAAGGAATTGATGTTGCCATTCAGCAACATGGCACACTCTTGTTCTCCCTCAAGTCAATACAAAACGGGTCAAACCTTGAACCACCACTCTCCATACTGAACAGTTTTCAGTGTCACTCAAGGAGAACAGAACTCTTGGTCCGAGTAGGGAATTTAGCAGCTTGTATAAAAGCATTGTTGCTGATTGATGGGGGGAGAAACTTGGAACTGACTTTGCTAAAAGCATTTTCCAAGGTGTCTGTAGGAGTAAGCAATCCTCAGGGTGAGGATGCAGAGGCAGGGAGCATAACTGACTCACGTATTACCTGTAGAACTGATAGAAGTACACTCAACTTCCAGGCCATTTTATAAGCTACAAGAGCCCAGCTTTGGCATCACAACATCTCATAAAACATGGTCCACAGAGGGTGATCCAAGGTGCCTAACTTAGTTATATAAATTCTGTGTACAGTAAATGGAAGTGTTGAGTAAGGAATTCAGTTTTGCTGTGCTAAGCAGGGAGTTTGGCCAAATGCATTCTTAATGGAGCTCCCGTACGGAGCACAGCAACACCTTAGAGGGGGGCTGAGTTCAATTATGCTGGCCTGGATTTAGTTTAGAGAAAAAACTAAATGCTGGAATATATCTGAATTTTCACTCTTGCTGAAAGCCTGGCATCCATCTCTGTATTAGGTACCAACTTTTCAGGAATTTGAGACCAGAGTTGCACAAGTGAGAATAGGCACTTTACTGAGCAGCAATGTTGTTTAAACTGTAAGAGGAAGAAATGGTGGTGATGATGATGTTCCTCACACTTTGCAAAATAATCTGGCAGGAGCATATCCCTTTTCTCTCCATTACTGCTATTTCAGTTAAAGCCAACCCAGAATCACTGGCAGTCATGACAGCTCATTCACCACTGCATTCTTCAGGCTCCAGCTGGGGGGTCACCACCAACTTCTCTCTCCCAAACTTTCACCATCCTGACCCCTGTGCTTTTTCAAGAGAAAAGATGAAAAATGTCCTTTCCACAAATGGCTACCTGGTGGTTAAGACATTGTATGAAGACAAGAGAGTTCTAGCTTTGATTCCCTTCAGTGTGCTAAGGAAACTGCATTTATATCTCCCACTTCCTCAATCAATGGTGTGGCAAAATCTTGAATTTCTCATACTGAAGTAAATGTCTAACTACTAGACCACGAGAAAAAGGTAAATATCATATTTGTGGTTTTGAATGGGAATGATCTTTCTTGTTGTGGTCTTTCTGCATTCACTTTTGTATATGTTTGTTAGGCATATTCAAAGCGTAGTAAGATTTAAATATATACAATAGGGTTTACATTCAGTCTGGATATTTCTCTGCTTTAAATGTGAATTCCATAAATGTTTAAGTGTGAGAGAGAGACATCCAGCCTCTCACAAATTTGTGAGAGCAAATGTAGTCTAAAATGCTTGATGAGTCCACTGAAGGGAGTAGAAACTCTGAATTTTGCAGTAGGGCTGTGGTGCTTGAAATCCATCTATGTTCATTTTAGGCATTAAAAATGATCGGTCTAAATCCTATTTTCAGCTTTGAGTAACCTATCAGTCTCCAGTAAGTTCCATCACAGACTGTATTCAATACCTTTTGCCTTACTGTACTTCAAGTGACTATCAAAGTGGTGAGATTAGAAATGGTCCTGATTTTCAGGATCATCTGAAGCTTTTTGAATAGCAACCATCAAAAAAGTCCAAGGCAATTACAATCACTGCCAGCCTGGAATTTCATGTTATTGTAAAGCTCCTGGACCTGCCACTTTCTTTCAAAGAAGTCCTTAAACTAGCAGGCTATTTTAAAGATTATATCAGTGATTAGCAAAGAAAATATCATAGTTAATTTGTGAGCCACATTCCCATGAATGAATTCATTTCACTCCAGAACAGGATTTCCACCTGCTGCAATGTGATATGTCAGATATGGCTTTACCTCACCAACAAAATGATATTATTTCTAAAAATATGTTTCAGTGGCACAATTCTTTGGGCATGACTATGTAAGCCAGCTAATTTAGCAGGTCACTTTGCATGCAAGGCCACACTGCATTGCTGGTTTACTCCCAAGCTCTCTTTTGGAGCAAACCAACTAGTTCCCTTAAAGGCCAAATGTGGATAAACTTGGTTTTAGGACAGTTCACTCTGGAGATTTCTTTGGGCAGCATGGATATGACATCACCAGCCTGGATCGCTTTGTATGACACAATCTCTCAGGCTTTCACTCTAGATCCCCGTTCACCCTCATCCTACTTGTTTGGGACATGCAACACTGTTCTGCTGTCATGCTGTAAAACATGGTTTGTGAGGCTACAATGTACTGTGTACATTGCTTCAGCCGCTTTTCAGAGGAAGAACACCACAGTCATCAACTGATCGTTCTCCAGGGCCTGAGCCCAGTGCTAAGCTGTGTGGATGGTATGTGCATGAGGGCATTAGCCTTGGGACACTGAGGTTGCACACTGGTTGGCAATACTGAGCCCTTTCTGGTGCAGATATGTCTAGCTGTGTAAATGCAGTCTAACAGTAAGGCATCTGCACTCTTTTATAATTAACTTCTTCTAGAAAGTGTCCTGATTCAAGATCTTCAAGACGAGTGTCTCGATCTAGAGGAAATTTGGTAGACAGTGAAAACTTACATGTTAGTTATGTTGATTCAGAAACGTCAGGGTATTTTTACATAGATGTCAAGAGTTATAAGAGCTGCTTTTTTCCCTCCAATTTATTTCACATATGTCCAACACATTCTGTTCAATCTCTGTCTTGTGAGGATCAGTTTTATGACATTTATAGTAAAGATGTACTGTTGTTTCTAATTTTGATTCTCTTTAAAATTCTGCAGACATTGCAAAAGACCCAGCAGCTGTTGCTTTAAAATGCAGATAAGTAGGACACTATGCCACTCACGGCTGCCATTATTACAGACCCATGTTACTGTTTTCTGTCAGCTAGAAGCTAATTACTTCATTTTTTACCCTGTCAATCATTTCTAGAGACAAGAACAAAGATATCTTTAGGGCATACATGGCATCTTTTTTCTCCAAGTCATTTTTACATGAACATTATGATGATATTTCTCTTATTTAGTTTATAATGAAGTTTAAGCATATGAAAATATTCCTTAAAACATTTCTTTAGATGTTGTTGCTGCAGCATTTATTTAACATCCAATGATAATACTTTATTTTTCCTAGAAAAGAAACCTTTTTAATAAGGTTTGAAAAAGTTTCTGGGAAATTTCCCTTCTGCTTCTATCTTCACCCAAAGGGAAAAGGACCTAGTTTTGTAGTGGGAGAATATCTCTAAAAATGAGGAATGCTTGGATTAGCTGCAAAAAGAAATAAGGTACTGTATGAGGACATTAGATGTATTTAACAGTTTGGTTAAAACCCTAGTATTACTGTGTTAGGTTAGAAAGATGTGCATACACCCACAATCTCGTATACCAAGCCATATTTAGGTAGGTTGCTTTAATTATTGTAGGCACTAGGTCTTGTACCAGTAAAATTCTGTAACAAACAAGCAAAATTTAGTTTTGCGTTGAAACACTGAATTAGTCAGTGTGCTGGTTTGACTGTAAACCAGCAGGGGAAATTAACCCCACACAAAATACCTCGAGAGATTTTAGGTCAAAATTACAATTTTAATAAAAAAGATCAAAAGAAATGCAGTAATACAGAAACACCGGCTTAAACAAACCGACAGAGTCACGGTACAACCTGACACCCTGTTGACCAGGGTGGTAGCTGTGTAGTCCAGTTAGGCACTGGTCCTGCAGAAAGGCCTGGTAGTCCAGTCCCAGTAGCCCAGTCCAGTAGAGCAGTGGAGTGGAGTGGAGTCCAGTTGAGTCCAGTCCCGAGGAGTGGAGTCCCATCAAGTCGAGGGTATTTTCTCCCATCCTAAACCCTTGTTTTATGCTGTGTTTCTCAGCTGGCACCTCCCCTAGGGGCGGGGACTTTCACAATGGAAGAGGATTTTCCCAATGTTCTATTGGTTGCTTTGGTAATGAGCTTGGATGATCCCCGTGTTCCTCCGATGATCCCCGTGGTCCTCCAACACTCCAAGATCGGGCCATTAACTGGGATGGGTGGTGTAATGGCCCATTAGCTGAGATTAGATAATCAGGATGGGTGGTGCTTGCCAGAGTGCTTATCTCAGCTGAGATAAGGAGTCCCTCAGGGACCAGGTGTGTAACTGAATTTATCCAGCTTTTGTGGGTGGTAGTAGAATATATGACTAACCCAGGACAGTCAGTAATATTTGTGTTTTCAGAAATATTCAGTGCTCTTAAATCTGTGATGTGTTTTCAATCTTTATATTCAGTGTAATCATAGAACCACAGAATAGCTTGGATTGGAAGGGACCTTTAGAGGTTTATCCAGTTCAATCCCCCTGCGATGAGCAGGGACATCTTCAGCTAGATCAGGTTGCTAATTGTGCAACACTATTTGATAGTGGAAAACTAAAAGATGACTCAAAATAATATTCAATAAAATTATTTAAATCATTTTGATTTAAAATTCTTGGTAACTGTGCGAAGACTTTCAGATGAAAATGAAGCACACCGTCCCTTTAAACCTAAACATCAGAGGAAAGAAAAAGGGAGAACATTGTATGAAAGAAGTGTTTTGATAATAACATAAAAATAGTCATATCTACCTATGTATCTACGTACCAATTAGTGTTTTTCATATCTCTAAGCTTTCTCTGAAGGAAGGACTAGATGAAGAAACAGATACATGGACAATGCCTTGCGTAGTGTGAAGAAAATTGTTGTCCCAAAGAGTGGATCCCAGCTGTTTATGGGCAGCTGTATCACATTTGTACAAATGTGGTTTCAGCTCGAATTCCTCGCCTGGATTCAACAAATATGGCAGGGTATAAACATGAAAGTTGTCTTTCTTGCAGGTTGTCACAAGCCAAAAGGCTGTTTCAAGTTATACAGCCCAAACCCAAGCCCCAGTGCTGTAGGGTGACTGTGGGAAAGCAAACATGACCACCAACCTCAGGCAGACCAAAGGTCCTTCCCACCTATTATTTTATCTCAAATAGTACCTGACCATTCTGTGACCATTAAAACAGCTCTTGATGGATTTTTCTCTTCCTTGGAAGGTTTTTTAGACCTATTTAAATTTTCAGAATCCACAACACCTACTGGTTAATTGCATACTGTATATTATCCATTAGTGGCTAAATTACACTTCCCTCCATTTCTTTTATTGTGAGAACAATTGTTCCCTATTCCCTCTTTCCTGAAATTCATCATTTGATTAATTTTATTATACTCCTTTCTTGGTCATCTCTTTTAAAGTTGAGAAGGCTTAGTCTGTATAGTCTGTTCCTGCGAGAAAATTGCCCTTCTTGGTCTTTCTGTTCCTTCTTTGCCTTTTCCAGGTCCTCTTTGGGATGAAAGGATCAGGACTGTCTGTAGAGGTGTGTGGGTGTCTTTATCATGATACGATAACAATTCTTTATCTTGGGTTCTTTATTAATTTCCTTAAATTGCATATACAAATTTGCCTTTTTCACTAACACCAAGCATCGAATTCATGTTTGCCTAGAAAAATATCCAGTCTCCAGCACTTCTTCCCTGGAGAGTGTTTGCTTGTCTAGTTCCAACACCCTTGACACGGACAAGGACCATCCACTAGACCTTGTTACTCAAAGCCACATACAACCAGTACTATTCCAGTACCTCACCACCTTAATCATAAAGAATTTCTTCCAATCTAAACTTGCCCTCTTTCTGATTAAAACCATTACCTCTCGTCCTATTGCAACAGACCCTGCTAAACAGTCTGTCCCCGTCTTTCTTACAAGCCCCTGTCAAGTATTAAAATGCCAGCATGACATCTTCCTGAAGCCTTCTCTTCTTCATGGCTTCCTCTGGATTTGCTGCAACAGGTCTTTGTCCTCCATATGTTGGGGACCCCAGAGCTGGACGCAGCATTCCACGTGGAATCTCATGAGAGCAAAGCAGAGGGGCAGAATCCCCTCGCTCAACTTTCTGGTCACACTTCTTGTATGCAGCGCAGGACACAGCTGGCTTTCTGGGCTGCGAGTACACATTGCAAGTGTATCATCAAGTGTTTTATCGTCCAGTCGCTGGACATTTTTTAATTCTTCTGCAGGTCTTCTGAGTCAATATTTAGCTTTTCTACCCTTGATGCTTCAATGTTTCCAGTAGATATCATTGCTTCATTTTTCTTCACCTTTTCTAGATCACTTAGGGGATTTACTCTGTTTGAAAATAAAACCTTTTTTGTTAACCCTTTTTTTCCTCTCCTTTAAATATTTATTAATCCTTCACTCCTAGACCACTATTTTTAATATTTTCTTTGCATTTATGATGTTTTGGTGAGGAAGTTTGTTGTAAGGTTTCTGGAAATTCAAGTGATATTTGTGGTCCATGAGTTTAATGTTCGTAAGGAAGTTAAGTAGATCTAGCTGTTCCTCAAGTCAGATTTTATTTATATGTTGTCTCCCTTTAAAAAACTGGCTCAGTATTTTCCATTTCCACATGTTTGAGTCATTAATCTCATTCTGGTAATTTATTACTATTCATTTTATTGATTTGTTATTAAACTTTGTCTAGTGACACATCAAGTGCAGATGGTTCCATTGATTTGACAGGTCTGAAAGGCTCTTCTGTGGGTTCATCCTTAAACACATTCTGTAGTTGATTGTAAATAATTCATTTAGCTTTATTGGTATGGCCTTTCCTTTGCTCAGCTCTCTTATTACACCCCAATGCCCTGTGTAATTGGTATTTAGTTTCTGAGTGCTGCACAATCCTTACTGTAGTTATCCTCACTATTCTCCTTCATGGCCAGGAAATGCCATCTATCCTTCCTTTATAAAGACAGAGGCAGGGTCCTAGAGAGACAGACACTTGGAAAAGGATACCGAGAAATGCGACACTCAGGTTTGCAGTTCCTCAAAAAATAATTCCTGAGGACTGATCTCACTGACTGAAAGGTATCAGCCTGAAGGCAGCAGAATTATTCGGTGGCAGGGACTGGATTCGTGGCAGCAAGTCCACTGAGTGTTGGGATACCTACAGCAGCCAATCAAAAAAGCTAAGGAGAGGTGTATCTGACACTCCGACTGCTGTTGGTCTCCGTGATTCAGAGCTGGAAGGCACTTCTCACTGCCAGCCTTTTTTTCATGCCCACCTCCTACACTAAACACTTCCTTCAGGCTGGTCATGCATGAGCTGCCAACAAGCATTTGAGGAGGTAGAAGAGTTTGCCAAAGAGACTGAGAATGATGTCTTAAGGCCAGGGCATTTCTGTGTCCTGTTTTGCACCTTGGCTGTGACAGGATTTGTGGTGGCACGTCCTCTCCCCAGTGGCCCTGCAGAGCATGGCAATGCAGAGCCAGGCCTGTCCCAGTCTGCTGGTCCCTGAAGAGTGAGTGAACCTGGCCTGGGGTGTAGGCTCACGCTGGAGATTGGCTGAAAGCACAGGCATCCCCACTGCAGCAGGCAGGAGATCCCTCAGCCTTGAGTAAAAGGGAGGAACATTAACACAAACTCTTAAAAACAAAGCAAGGAAATTAAAAGTCTCAACTCACCTCCCTAAAGACCAGTACTGCAATGGAATGGTACATTAGAGGCAGTAAATTACTGCTACATCTGCGGGACATACAAAGATTTTCAAAAGCAGTCCTGCTACTGGGAAGGTTTTTTGAAATTATCCCTCAGAGGCAGTAGCATGCTGAAGTTAGGGTTTGCTTAATAAAGGCCTTTCTGATAAAGAAGATAGTGCCTATATCTACTGTTTAAAAGAAGAGAAGCTCTTGCTCTTAAGTTCAGAAAAGGATTTTAAGATACAGATTTTTAAGATCATAAGGCATAAGAACCTTTGAAGATAAATCAAGTTTCATACAGTCTATTTTTAAGGTGTTTTTAAATTCATGTGTATTTCATCATATTGTATCTTGTACTGACTTCCTTGTCTATATAAAAAAAATGAAACTTATTCATCACAATACAAAATTGTGTTTAGAGTCTTTCCACTAACTTGGTTCACCTTACAGAGCTTACTGACAGAACTGTAGTGGTACTTCATAGCTGTAGAAAGGAAATATTTCAGGCTATCCTGGAGAAACAGATATTTCCTTAGCTGATGTTTGATGGGAAATACTAAGTTAGTGAGACAGAGACAGAAGGAAAACTATTTAAAATATGGCATTTGCACTGCTAGTTGGATGTTGTGTTAAACAACCAAATAGAATTTGATCCTATAAGGCCAGAGGTGTGAATGGTAGAGCTGGACATAGGAAAGATGTTTGGATATTAATTTATTAAAATGATTTAAAGACTACACACTTGGGAACCAAGTGCTGTGATCAGTCTATAAAGTTAAGGCAGATTAATTTCAAAGGTGGTTTGAAACTATTTACACTATTTCTGTTTAGTGCAAAACAGCACTTTATGTGCTATAGCAGCTTGCACGTTGCTGAAGTAATAATAATTAATCATCACAGACAGCCCTTGATCAAGGAGAGACAAGGGTCAGCCTGGTCAAAATTTATTTGGTATAACACAGACACATACATGGAAACTCCACAGCTCCACAGTAATTGTGCCTCCCTGACCTCTGTGAGTTTCCCCAGCTCCCTGAGATGTCTGGCAGTCCGTGGACTGTCTGGGCAGCATTCTTGGTGATGGGAATCACTCTCCCCCAGCTGATTGATGGGAGAGAGTCATCACCTACATGCAGGGAAAGCTGTCAGCAAACTGAAGAGTTCAACCCGATTCTCCTTAAGCCACATTTTCATAATTTGTCACCCACAGTTATTTCAAGTGTTTGATTTTTTTCTATCTGGATCACCTTATTTGTTTTTTAAAACATTGAACATTTTCCATATCCTTTTACCTGTCAGCACTAATGCAAGTCATGCAGACAGTTTCAGTTTCACACCTTCTGTATCCATCCTCCTCTATAAAAGTGACATCAATTTGGTCTTGCAACTGCCCTGGCTCAGAAGAAAGGTGCACATATAGCCAAGTGTCCTTTCTGTGACAATTGTCCTTTCTGTGATGCTGGTTAGCAGCAGATGTTTAGGGAACATATAGGAACAGGGCACATATGGTCTGATCCTCTCCCCGCTGTTCACCACAACCTTCTGCAAAAAGAACATCCTTGCTCAGCCCCTAAATAAATCACCCATTAAATTGCATTGCTGTTTCCATGTTGGAAGTGAAAAAATAGGAATTCCTGTGGCTTGCAAATGAGGCTATCAAATATTAAAAATTCTAAGAATTGGTCCAGGCAAAAAAACATGTTGATCAATATTTCAAAAAATCTTGTACACATCAAGTGAAAGAAAAACATCTCTTCAGTCACAGACGTTTTTTCACTTTCTTGCTTGTTTGTTTTTCCACAACTCCCTGGGATGTCAGAATAATAAAAAAAAGAACTTATCTTCGGTCCCTATTCTGTTATTCTGTAAGACTCAATTCATTTTAATGACATGGGTTTTGTATAAGCAAATGCTAAATGACAGTGTAATTTATACTTCAGGCTTTTCTGACAAAATGTGTAGCTTCAATAGATGCTTCTATTGAAATCAGAAACATTTCACTCTTTATCTTCAATTTACCCATCACAGCCATCGATAGGGCCACTTTACCATATTCTCTGAGCACTTCACAATACTCTCTTTCTGTATTCTTATTTTACCATTAGGGAAACTGGACGTTGAAGACATAGAATCAGAGAAATATTCACACCATCTATACCAGCCCATTTTTCTCATCTAATGTAAATGCTCAGAATTATTCCTTTCCTATAGGTACCTAGCTCTTTCTGTTATTCTCCAGGGAGTTTAGATTTCTCTAGGAATATTTGCGTTGCCCCTAATTTGTCTTCCCAAAATATGAACAAGAGAAAGCCCTCTCTACTGCAATCCCACAGCTACCCCCGGGGTTTCTACACTGCCCAAGGATGGCTCAGCTCCTTGGCAGACTGCAGTTCCCAAATCACTTTCAAGTGATTCAAGATCTCTTCAGTGTTGGTCCATGATTCTGAAGAACATCACCTGAAATTGTACATAGCTTGAACATCTCTGTAGCATCCTCAGTTAGCTGCATCAAGGCACTTTTAAGCAAAGTGATTTTATCCACTACAGAAAATGCTGTCTCTCAGACACCAAAGTCTGTCATTTCATACAGACTGTATATTAAAAACTCTTGATATGCCCCAAAGTGATAAATATGGTCTAAACTCCTGTGTCTGAACATATTTTATACTTCAGTCCTTCTGAGCAGACATGATCATAGGTAATTTAGTTTGAAGGAGATCATTCTGATGTGTATGTCCAAACCCCCTCTCAAAACACAGTCAGCTTCAAAATTACTTCAGGTTGCTCAGGACCTTGTCCAGGTGAGTTTCTAGTATCTCCCAAAATTTCCAAATCTCTTCACTGCGTGCACCAAGGCTTACCATACCCGTGGTGAGATTCTGTCCTCTCTCACATCTTCAGAGCAGCTCCACTAGTGATGAACTGATCCCCAAGTAATGCAAATGTGAGTGTGGTCCAATGCAGCTCCTTATTCCTACATGGTTCGTTTTCTCAAGGACTGGTTTTTCATAAAAGTTCTTGTGTCTTCTATGGATTTCTCTGTTGGGAGAGTGGGATTTGCTCCTCCTCCCTACAGTGGAAACAAGAGCTGACCTTGTATATCTTCCTTGTTAAGGACAAGGTTTGTTATTCTTAGAGAGGCTCTTCTTCCCCCAAAGTGGAATGGAATGAAGGGAAGAGGATATTTCAGTTGGTAAGGACCTACAAGGATCATCTAGTCCAAAAGCCTGACCAGTTCAGGGCTGAACACCAGTTAAAGTGTGTTGTTAAGGGCATTGTACAAATGTCTCTTAAGCACTGATAGGCTTGGGGCATTGACCAGCCCTCAAGGAAGCCTCATTAAATACCTCACCAAGGCCAGAAAGCAAAATAATACGAGGAAATTTTTGGATCAACCCATGGTGAACATGACACACAAAGACATGCTTGTTAATTTGATCTCTACTAAAACTTTCCCAGCTACAAAACCTTTTTGTAGAGGGCATTATTCACTGTTTGTAAAAAATAGAGGAAAGATGCCACCATAACCTATAAGCCAGTGAGGGAGTTACTGTTCCTTTATAGCTGTCAGAGACATAAACTAGGTTTTTATCATTTTTACCTCAGTTTTGTATTTCCTGCACACACGTATCTAACATTAAGGTTTCAGCTTCTGGCATGACACAATCATTTGATTCAGGCTTAGGAAATGGTAGTGGTTTATGAGGTTTCAAACTTGAGTTTTACATCCTGAAATGTGCAGTTAATTTCTTTAAAATAAATTTATTGAATAAATTTCTAGAAATTTACCTAGGAGCAGTATTAGAAAAGCAACTGCACCTGTGAATTATTTCCTACTACATACCATGTGTTGTGGCACAGTTAGATCTAAGTACATGCAATCTGCTTGAAATTGGCCAGATTACTGAAATGCTAAAGAAAATTTGTTCTAGGAGCCTGACTCAAGAGACTGCTATTTTCACTTTGCCTAAACTTAAGGACATGGCTTTTAATAAGTATTTCCCATCTAAAGTTAATTGCTAAGTAGAAGTAAGGGTTCATCATAATTTTTTCTTTCCAGCAGGACAGAGGAATGTCTAAAAATCAGAGTAAACTTAAGCCAGTATAGGTTGAAATTTGTAATGGCAGGGGAAGGGGAAGAACAGCCTGGGTTTCTTGGAAGATTTGGGTTTAGGCTTTTTATTGCCACAGGACTCATTTCAAATGAAGATATAAAAGGAAAGGTTCCAGTTCAGTTGCTTAGTGTCCTTGCTTAACTCAGGAATTATGCACAGAATGAGCAGGATCATTATGGACAACACCATCAAAACTCTGAACTTCATTCATGGCAGCAGGAACTTATCCTGCTTCCTGGCTTCTCCTAGCTTCTAGCACCATCCAGGAGCAAGCAATCAAACCACTCCTGTTACTGCACCAGACCTTCATCTTGTCAGCCTCAGAGCAGCTTAAGGCAAATTCTGTCAATCTTAAATCTGCTTAGGGTAATGTTTTCAAAGCGACTTAGCAATTCAGAGCGTAATCTTCATTGAAAGTCTACAAAACCTCTTCTCAAATGTGCTTAATTTACCTTTGAAAATGGGATGCAGGAAGTTCTGATGTTACCCTTAATCCTGCTTTTGAGCACATGTGAGCTGGGGCTCCCAGGAGGGAGGGTGTGGATAATGCAATGGAGTGAATGATGAGTTGCAAGGAGTCCAGTGCAGCCTGGGCTTAATTTTTAGTTTAATAGAGAGAAGATAATAATTTTAGCAGCATCCTCTTGCAGCCTTGTATCAAAAATATTAAAATACATATTGCTGCTGTTGAATGTTTTGGGTAGTAGTGATCAGTCAGCACTTTTATCTTCAAAGCACATTTGAAGACGACCACACACGTAGTGAAACCACCAAATCTAACCATTAAGCAGAAGTAACAATCACATTGTTTTGACACTGATGAGGTGACTCCAAAGACCATTATTTTAATTTGTCTTTTTTGTTTATTTCTGCTTTTGAATATTTCAGCATCTTATTTTCAAGCTTTTTTTCTATGAGAAGCAGACACAAGTGAAAACTGGTGAATTATTCATTCGACTGAAGAAGATGGAAGTTTATAGAAAATATCATCTACTAGGAAAACATTCAACCCAATCACAGAATAAAACTTGGGATAAACCTCTTTATGATAAGTAAGGGTTGACAGATAATAGCTTGAGGAATCCACAGAACTGGTTGACCAAATAGAACATCTCTTCTCTTGTTTCTCTTCTTTCTCTGTTATTTTCATTACAGTTTAGAAGATTTCAGTCGAGTTCAGCTCAGGCCTATGGCATTGATTTTTGTAGAGTTTCACCTTGTAAATCTGACATCTTTAGAGATTTCATGTTTGGCCTCATGAAGCAGAGGTTATGTAGAGACACCTGACCTTTGTACCATAAAAATTCATCTTTAGACTTCAATAGTATTTGGATTTTTGCAAAATCACTCTTCTTCAAAACTCACCCTTTAAAGGAGACAAAGTCAAACCCAGAAATCAATTGCATTGCTTCCATTTGAGGTCTATTCTAAAACAAAGGACTCATTCTGTAGGCAGCCTCCTGCGGATTGAGTAAGCTCTTAATAAGTTCCTCAAGTTTTGACCTAGAGACAAAAGGTTTTCATGATTTATCAAACAGTTGCATCCAGCAGTTTATGGATTAAATACCTTTCTCTGTATTAGGCAGGATAATTACTTCCCATAATAATTTTCAGTGGCTTTCCACAGGGTAGCTCCCATAGGCATGGGTCATCTCATTTCAGCAGAACCTACTCAGTCAACACAATAACAATGGAAATGCAAATTCTGACTCTTTCACTGTGAAAGGACAGCATTCAAAGCCAAGCAGAAAGCATTACTGAGAAAGAGCTGTTGCAAACAAATATTTTGACTTTTCCATAATGCCCTCTCTCATCAGAGCAGCCAATGTTTTGTCTCATTAATACTTTCTCCTAGTTTTGCTTGTCTACAGTCTTTCATAGCTAGAGAAAAATCTTTTTTCCAATAGCAATTTCTAAAGGTTGGAGTGTATAAGAAGATTTATTATGATATGAAGAGATTTTTATGATATATTATAATTTATTATGTTATGAGCGCCTCCATGCTAGGAAAATCTGTAGAGTTCCTCACCTCTTACAACAAAAGTAAGTAAAAATATTCAGACTGACAAAGTTCCAATGTTGATTTCTGGGGAAAAAAAAAAATCCATTTTGCTGGCACAATTGTCTGGATTTTGGAAGGTAGGATGTTCTTTAATACTAGAGGCATTGTGCTTAGTCTATTTCTTAGAACTCTTTTTGTCACCATTATGTTCAAATTGTACAAATCATATATCATGATGGATCATTTTTCCATAGGAAGGCTTTTTCTTAGTAAAGTTCTCCAGATGCCTAATATCCTTGTAAAAAAAAAAAAAAAAGAAAGAAAAAAAAGAAACCATCATATATCTGGCTGGTAGTAACAATTATGTTATCAGTGGGGTTCTTTTTGTGTGCTGAAGACTTCCTTTTGATTATAAACCAGTGGAAGGAGAATGAATTCTGTGGGCAAGCTGGCCACAACGGAATTTTAAAAGCTGCTAACAGATTCGGGTCATGATTAGGTCTAAGAGAAAGCAATTGCAAGCTACAGGGTATCTGAGACTGCCTAAAAAACCACATCTACCTAAAGCAGATCCTTGAGTTCTATTGTATTATTTAGAATATACAGAACTGCTGTAGACCAATTACTAAAAAATATATAAATTCAGTGCTTTTTGCAGTGTATTCTATAGTAGTAGGAAGACACATTTGGGTGTAGGGAGGTGTGGGGGTGGCTACAGGCTGTGCTAACAGAGTCATAATTTTCCCTTTCAGTTTCATTGTCTTTGAAAGAAACACCTGATTTTATTTTATTTATGTTTTATTCTTATTTATTTTATTTTATTCTTCCCTGGGGAAAAAATCCTGAAATTAATACTCTCAGACAGAAAAGAAGTTACTATGAGAGAAAATGACTTTTTGGCTCCTATGTCAATCCATGCAACCCACAGGTTGCAATTTCAGGTGAATTACCCAGTAGTTTAAAGTATCTCTAATTTGACATCCAGTCACATTTCCTTTCTGGATATGGATAATTTCAAATGTTACAACACGGAAATCTGTGCTGGGAAACTGCACTGATGCCTCAGAGAGAAACCAGAGATGCAGTCAAGCAGCAGCTTCACTTAGTCTGTATATGGAGGAAAAAAAATCAAACCCGAGAGTAACACAAATTTCATATAATTTTGATGCATAATGTGCAGACCAGGTCAAGGTCAGTCAAAAGTTATCTCATTTCTTTAGAAGAAACAACTAAGTACAAACCTGGCCTAAGTTTTGAGTTCATTGTGAAGTTTAAATATCATGCAGGAGTTTGGGGTTTTATTGTGAAATTTCACACACAAATTCAGGGGTGCTGAAGAAGCCTTCCAGAATCAAGGTGCTATTAGAAATCTTCTCTGGAGTTTGTCAAAATACCTAAGGCTAAATCTCATTAGAGTTTTGACCCCAGGCAGTCTCCTCCTTTCAAAGCAAACCTCGAAGCTGAGGATCTAGACTACTCTGAGTCCAGTGCAGATGTATTTAAAAGCTTCTGTGTTTATCACAGATGAAACTGGCAGCCAGATTTTCCTAGTCAATAAATTATGGTAATATAAGCACATGCTGACAGCTTGATACTGGTTTCAGATGTTTGCAAGCAGAAGGGGAATTCTGTTTGGATCTCTTATGCCCGATGAAATGCCAAAGACACAAAAAAATGTGTACCTTGAAAGGAATTCCCCTTGTGCTGGCACAAGAGAAAGCATGAAAGAACTTCACTTACTCAAGCCACCTTACAATGCTGGAAGGGATTAAAGCCAGGCAAACTAAGAGTAATATGGGTTCTGTTTGTGTCCACAACTGAAAGACCAAAGTGTCAGTCCTTGCTCACTCTGAGATATTTTAACACAGTACATTGTCTGCTGTTATGTAACAAGACCATTGAAGTGCAACATACTGGTTTGATATTTCTGAAAATGTTGAGTTAAATTTTTCAGTACAAATTTTGCAGAACCCATTTTCTGCACAGAATATGAGCACTTGCTAAAGACCAAAAAAAAGCCCATCAGCTGCATAGAGATGGGCTCATAAGAGCTGACATTAAGTATCATGGTTGGATCTGCAAAACGAGCAGAATATTCCCCAAGGACAAACGGCAGTCCTCTTTCCTGATGTAAACACCATAAAGAAAAAATATTCCTCTTCTTCGTGAATTTTTTCTGGAACTAATGCTGCTGTCTCCAATCCTTTTTTCATTGAGATCCATGGCATAACTCTCTGGCAAATTCCCACTAGGAGGAAAAGAATAAAAGAATTACTTGGACTGAATGGAGAAATGGCTGAATGAAGTAAAGAAATAATATGATAGCAAATGGAAAAGGCTTGCATGCAAATGTGCAATAGGATTTGCTGTAGTGGAGGTGCCTTAGGAGCAGCTAAGCTAACACCCTAAACGACACATGACTGGAGGCAATCCCTCATGTCTCAGTGCCTAAAACTACCCTCTTACTAATTTAAAGCCATTTCTCCTTGTCCTGTTACTCCATGCCCTTGTAAAAAGTCCCTCTCCAGGGACTTAGGTACTGGAAGATCATAATAAAGTCTCCTCGGAGCCTTCTCTTCTCCAGGCTGAACAACCACAGTTCTCTCAGCCTGTATTCATGGGAGAGGCACTCCAGACCTCTGATTATCTTCGTGGTCTCCTCTGAACTCACTCTAACAGGTCCACATCCTTCTGCTGGGGGCCCCACAGCTGAACACAGCACTCCTCTCCACCTTAAAAGGGAGGTGCATTCAAACTGTTGCTGGTAATGGTCCCTGATCAGTGCTAACTTCCAAAGTGAACGTGGCAACCTTGTTGCAGTGCCCTAGCGTGACTGATTCTGATAACACAGATGATGCTAACTCTGTCCCTCTCAGTCTGACTGCGGTAACTACGGTTGAGGGGCTTGGCCTCATGAAGAGTCACAACATCATTAAGACAGGAAAAAAAAGGAAGAAAGCAAAAAAGAAAATAAAGGGGGGGAAAAGAAAGTAAAAGAAGTAAAAGAAAAACAAGGCAAGAAAAAGACAAAAGCAGGATTCACAGTGTCTGTGAGTGATAGGTCAAACATTCAGATGGTTTTTAAACCATGTAGTTAAAACTACAGTGTTGTAGTATACTCCTAATAAAAGCCATTCTTTCAAACAGTCCCCCCCCACTCTTTCAGTGGAGGTGACAATGTACAACAGAATCATCTCGTGCATAGGGGCTATTCCAGCAGCCTCCAGTCACAGCAAGCAGCACCTCAGACCTTCCCACACCTCCCTAGGAGAGTGCAACCTTTTTGTATGCTCTACATGAAGGATTTACCAGTTCAGCTTCTCCAGACAGAAACAAAGCTGGGAGGAAAAGTTGAAAGTCTTTATTGACTTGCCAGTATGTGAAAATTTAACCCTTTTAATAGCATCTTAATTGTCTTGTGATGGCTGCTTCAATCAGAGAGCCGCTGTGCTCTGTGTTGTAGCTATAGCAATGAATTACATTAGCATTTCTTTCATCTTCTTCTAGTTTTTTCTTCAAGCTGAGCCTGCAAGTGGGTGGAAATACATTTATTACTGAGTGCAGAAAAGACAGCTGCGAAACTTGGGGTCTGATTCTGACTGTGATGTTGAATTACTGTCTAAAACCAGGCAAATGGTTAAACCTCTGTGCACTGGATTTTCCCATCTGTAAAAGAAAATAGGGCAGGGGATAGGATAGATGTGGTGAATAAGGAGAATAACATATATCTCCTTTATGATGACGCTATAAAACCTGATAGCTGAGAATCCCTGTTCGAGAAATTTTCAGAGAAGAGAGGAATATCCTTTTGTGGTGCATATGCAGATATGCTGGCAGATCGCAGGAGAGTTAGGACTATTTACAGCAGCTGAAGATCTCTCTTACTAAATGTTGTTGTCGTTTCATAATCAAGTGAATAGCAAAGAGCAGTCTGTAAATTTATGTGCAAACTCCCATCTGTGCCAGAAGAAAGTAATTTCAGGGATGCAAATAAATCTGCCATGCAGCACCTGAACTGTATCGAATTACTGGCCATTGATATGGGAGTGGAAGATTTTGGGGTTTTGCACTGAACATACAGAAGCATTCAGTAAAATACATTGCTGTACTGTAAATGCATTCATATCCCTTGCTTTGCCAGGAAGGTTATGAAGACTACTAACAATGGTGTTTAGAGCATTAGCTGGGGAAGCTAAGAGGTTTCTCTGTTAAATTCCCTTTTCTGCTAAGGGTTTAGCAAGATCACTCAGCCTTTCTCTACCCTATTTTTCATGTTACAAATGCTGGTAACAATGTAAACATCATGGGTGTCAATAGGTTGCAATATATGGGATTGCACGATGAATTGATTTTCTGTTTTGTTAAAGTTAATATATTTCCTATGTCAAACATTTATTCCTCTAGCTGCAAGAATAGATGTCATTGGGAATAGAAATTTACTGCACAAGGAAACTTAGCTTTTGGAAATGCCTCAAATAATGAAGTATTTATACTAAGTGGAAGAAAAAAAAGATGGCCCTGTTTTAGTGGTCTGCATGCCTTGTAGACACCTCACTGCATTTTGGGCAGTATATTACAGCTTGGCAATGTCAGTATTTCAAACCATTTTTGAGCTATAGATTTGAATGCTGTTCTGAAATGCTTGTCTCATGTTTCACGCCAATGTGGCTTCCTAAAAATGATTAAGAAGCACCCAAGCACAAAAATAAAACCTGCTAGGTTCTGTCCAAATAGCTGCTGGGATTAGTCTAGTGTAATGATCACTTCTGAAGTCTGGTGTAATATCAGGGAAGCAAGACTCACATATTCTTAAATATTTGTGATATCCGGCTTCTTCTAAACGTTTGCACCTCCCGCTTCACTTCTCAGGACTGTGTTTCTTTATTTTGTACAAGCATGAGGCTTTCACCAAAAAGACAGCAATACTTGGCACTTGAATGGCGCTTTTCACTTTCAAAATATTGTACAGATATTAAACAGTTTTCCGTAAACTCAGGCAAGAACTGGGAACTGAGGGAAAAAACCTTTAAGTGTTAATGGAAATTTGGTGCATATACCTTATGCCTTTGATAATCACACCCACTCCTATTCCTGTTTTTCTAATAAGGAAACTAAGCTGGCCAAATCATGATGTCACCACATCTGGTTAACTGGTTAGTAGCAAGCTTTGTTCCCTATTTCAGTATTTTATCCACATCTCAGAGTAGTCACTGGGTTTACTGTATTTGTAACATCAAAATGCATTATCTGTCCTCTGTAACCCAGGGTCCTGTTTGTGAAATGCACTGTCTAGAAGATACTGAACAGGAGTTTTCTGATGCTGGTGTGATCACAACATTGATGACAGCTCTAAAGTGGAAGTTAAATAATTCAGACTGATTTCTTTCCTTATAAAAAATTGAGTAACCCAATTCAAAAGTAGACCTACTCAGCTGACTTGGAAAAAAAAGCCTTGTCTGACATAGAGAAAGCCTTGTAGAGCTCTTGGTTCTGTCCTATAGGACCCAAAAAAAGGATGAACAGTGAATGCAAGCAGCTAACTGAGCATATAAAACACCTGAAAGAACAGTGCTTTAGGATGCACTTGTATAAGCTGTGGAGAAAAAAAGAAGCTGTTAGTGTTCAAGACTGTCAGATAAATGCCATTAAAAAGCTGTAAGATTATCGAGATTATTATTCTTTAATACTGCAGTAAAAGACACTAAAAATGATTCACAGCTCAGTGCTGTGAAAAGCTGCCCAAGTAACCCATGAATAAACAGACTCAGCCATATGAAAGCAGATAGTCATA
The DNA here is from genome assembly GCA_013397565.1 of Ptilonorhynchus violaceus. NCBI lineage: Eukaryota > Metazoa > Chordata > Aves > Passeriformes > Ptilonorhynchidae > Ptilonorhynchus > Ptilonorhynchus violaceus. The sequence continues at coordinate 3,027,116 of VZRJ01008660.1, read as the reverse complement.
TTAGCAAGTTCACAGAGCTCGTTAGCTCTGCTGAGCAGACTATCCACTATCTGCACTATTGTGCTTGTGTTCTGTGGAAATACCTCTAATTCATCACAGAGAGAGAGGCACTGTGACATGTCTTATTGGTTTAGACCCTCTGGATGATTTGTATAGCACATCTTTGTTTTCTCTATTAGACATCTCATTTTGGAAGAGTACTTGTCTGGTCCTGATCATGCTGGTCCTTCTCTAATTGAATGGAAAATACAGTGCTCATCTCTCAGAGAGCGGTGAGGGGTGCTCTCTGCAAGGGTGGGTTTCTTGTTGGACTGGGTTGCCTATGTCCTCTCCTCAATACATAATATTCAGCAAAGATGCTACTGTTTTTTAACCTTTTCTCCAATAATCCCCATGGCATGGCAGAACCTATCTAAGGTGTCCAGTATACCTAAGTATGTTTTTGCTGAGAGCTGACCTTAACTCTGATGAAAGTTTCAGTGCTTGCAGAATGCAGCATGGTGTCCTGTAAGACTTGGATGTCATTGTTTTAAAGCATGAAAGAGCAAAGAAAAAAAGGCATCTTTTTCTGTCTGCCCTGCCCAGTTCCTTTACCAAGCGAGAGGTCTGGCTGCATTCATTTTGTATCACTTCAGTTGACACTCAACAGATGCAGAGGTGTTATTTTTATATACATCTGCAAGACTGAGCACAAACAGAACTGGGTGGTGTTCATCAGGTAGAAAATTAGAAATGACATGTCAGTCTCTTAAACTATATTTTGCAATTGGACATGTAGAGATCCAAATTGCCTTCTTAGCCTGAGGTCGTAGGGGTGAGTGTGCCCCGGTCTCCCCACTGCCCCAAGTAACCAACAGTGCCTGGAGTGAAGTTCTCTGTTATTTCTTTATAGCTGGGCCAATGGCCAACTGGCAAAAGTACGTTTTACAGAGCCAGAAATGTTACCAAAGTTGTAAGCTTGAATACAGCTCTGTTACCAGCTTAGACCTGGCTCTTAATTTGGAATGTTTAGGAAAGATCACTGAAGTCAGCTCTCATGTCATTTTCATTTGCTAATGGAGTAATCAACATCTGTAGAGCATCAGCCACAAAATCTTTCATTCAATGAAAAGTGTGCTCAAAAATTCTCGTCTGAGATCTATAATCTCATTTTAATTAGCAATGCACATGATTACTCCAATCAAAGCAAGTCAGTGGCAAACATTGCCATCTGCAGTCATCATTAACATCAGCCAGCACGATGGCAGTCTGACTTTAAGTCAGTACATGGGCTCTGAGGTGCAAATGTCTGTTCAAGGACAAAGAACATTGCCCTACTTTCTTTCTACTACTTAGTTTTCGAAACACAGCCTTCATCTTGGAACTTGCCAAATATGGAGCATTTCCCGTGTGGCAGATGTATTACATCAAAGATGTGACAGTCTTGCTTATTCTCTGCAAAAGAAGATATTGTCCCTTGTTTTGAGTGATTTAATTACGCCTGGAGTCAGGACTGTATGACATCTGCCCAGTATCTAGCATGGCTGCCAACTGTGTAGTTAGGGGTTTTGGCATGTTGATGAGCTTCCATGGCAAGGTGCACAATTAATCAGTGAATTTTTAAGACAACTGTTCAATACAGTGGTAGAACTCTTACCACTGCCTGCTGTAAAGGGCAATGGCCACAGGACGACGTGTTGTGTTCCTGTTTGTGTACACGCTGCCATCTTCCAGGGATCTGGTGTCATTAATTGGCTAAGAAGAGGTGTCTAATGACACTTAACTGCTTCTGGATTTATAAGCTTCTTCATCAGATGTCCTCACAGAAAGCTTTGAGAAGCAGCAGATGACCTGGTACTAATACAAATCCTTTATGAATGTAAATATTTAATAAGATACACCCCTGGTTTTGAAAGAACTTTTCCACTGCTAAGACATTAAATTTTTCCAAAGGTTACATGCATTCCAAGAACATTTACCAAAAAAGGCACAAGCGTAGCCAAGTTTATGGATTATGTAAAATTCAGCAGTCTTCATCCTCAGAGAAGGGAATTATCTGGGCATTTCTGAAGATGCTAGTACAAAACTGCAAAATCTTTAAAAGAAGACATATTTCAAATAGCATTTTTCCTCCTTCTGAACCAGACTTTCCATGCAGAATTGGTGCTTATGAGAGCTTTAAATTATTTTGGTTGCATAGTCACAATTCTGATAACTTCTTTCAAAGTTCTCCTCATTATGAGAGGTAGCGTTGAGAGTTTTACATCTACCCATAAAGCTGCTATGATCATTCTTTGCAATTACACTAGAATGCACAACAATTAATTACATCAAATCCTTCTCACAAAAGTATTTACCAGGGAAAAGATTGCCACAGCTTTATTTCTGACAATAAAAGAGTAGGAATTATTAGACACCTCTTGGGAATTTACTGATCTAACATTTCTGCAGCCAGGCTTATGATCATATTATTTTCCTTGTAGGAAATAAACATGATTTCTTGACAGGCATGATCTTTAAACAATATTTTACATGGGAAAAATATTTGTAAGTACTTTTTCCTGTAAGAAACCAAGATCTGGATTTTTAGCTGAGTAACTGCAATGAGTGACCTGCACTTGCTGGGATTTGTGTGCAGGGTCTTTGCCTGAGAAGCTGAGGTACATCTACCCTGATGTAGGTGCCAGGCATAGGACTGGAAGGCATAGGCTGGGGATTGGTTTCACATTTTACCATTCAGTTCATCTTAAAAGGAAAAAAAAAAAAAAAAAACAAAAAAAAAGAAAAATAAGAGGATTCTGTAAAGACTAACTTCACAGTGGAACATTTTCCTGAGTAAGACCTTTCCTTTTGGAAAGGAGAAAGGATTACCTGTGACATAAAATACGATTAATTGTTTAGAAGTAAAATGCACCCAGACTGATCTAATCACCTGTCTTCATTCTTTATTTCCTTCCACAGAGCCATGTTTGACTATGACAAGAGCAAAGACAGTGGCCTCCCAAGCCAAGGACTCAGTTTTAAGTATGGAGACATCCTTCATGTCATCAACGCCTCAGACGATGAGTGGTGGCAGGCAAGGAGGGTCACTCTGGAGGGCGACAGTGAGGAGATGGGAGTTATACCCAGCAAGAGGAGGTGAGTGCTGCCTCATCCTTCTTGCCTCTGTGGCCATTATGCTAAAATATTTCATCTTTTTTTCCAAAGACGGGATGCATCAATCTACTGAAAAACTGGGAGAAGCAGAGGAAAATCCCACAGGTATTTCAAGAGTTGGAAAATACAATTTTTGCTGTGAGATTTAAAAAGTTCAGGCTGTTTATAACTGTACTGAAAAGAAAGTCAAAAGGTGGCTCAATTATTAGTAACTTGACAAAGAAAGAGGGAAAGAGGGAGAGATCACAGTCTACTAAAGAGCTTCAGCAAAAAAAAAAAAAAGGAATAACCAGAACCCAAATCTGGGAATTAGCTCTGAATTTGAAGTGGAGCACATGTTTTAATGTCAGGGTGATTAGCCATTGCATCAAACCGCTGAAAGATGTAATGAATGTCTTGACATTTTCAAATCAAGACTGTATGTCTTTCTTCTGAGGGAGTAATAGAATTAAACTTCTCAGCCTGTGTGACGTAAAATATGGTGCTAAATTATATAATGGTCATCTTTGGCTTTAAAATCTGTTCATTTAATATCTGCCTGCCTGGAAACTGATGGATAATCAATATCACAGTAAATTTTTCATATAATGTAAATGAAGGAACTTTCATCTGCTCTCCCAGTTAAATCTGAATCTTTGTTTGGCTGTGATGGATTCTTGGTGGCTGTTGTGAGAGAGAACAGACATTTGAATCTCCCTCACTGTTTGCGTTGTTTATTCTCTCTAGATGCTTTTGTAAAATCAGCCACAAGTCTCTGATAGTATCAGAACTAGCACACAAACTAGTATTACTTCCTGGCTCTGTTGATAGTTGCTATAGAAAGGTCAAGAACTGAAAGGGTAGGAGGAAAATGAAATCTGTCAAAACATATTACATTTCTCTTTTGCAGCAATGCTCTCATACTGAGTATAAACTTTCTGTTCCTAGCTATTTCAGCTTTAGCACTAGTGTAAAAATGGTCATGACTATTTTTTAGAGTGGGGAAATGGGATGATTGATGCTCTCTAGGGCACCTGCTGCTGTTTCAAGTGAGTTGTCCCAGGTACTAATAGAGCTTATGGTACTCATTGTTCTAAATTATGTAAAAGTAAACTGAAAGGCCATCAAGGTACAGTCTTGACACGAGGCCTGAAAGGACCTTGTTTTCTCTAATCATGTCCATGTTTGAATAGAAACCACACCTGGATTTTCTGTGAAGAGCAATTTGGGAGTTGCATAATAGATAGAAACAACAACTAGGTTATAAGTTTTAAGATGGAAAAACGTGCCGGTTAACCAGACTTAGTCTCTAGATACTGAAAAAGGAATAGTTGTCTGCTATTGATTGCTACAGTAAATACTGTTGTAATTACATGATTGAATCATACATGGGAGGATAGGGGAATTTATTTAGTTAATACTAAGGAAAGTACATGCACAAAGCTCACTCACCGTGGGGTGTCTACCGTGAAAAGGTACAAAAAGCTGTCATACATAGTAAAACAACTATAGAGGAAAAAAGGGCAAAGCAAACTAGGTAATTAAAATGTGGAATTGTATATCCTGTAAAGTGGAAAGGTGGTGTGTGCCTAAAGCTTATTGGGTTACCCTCACAGTGGTGTTTTCAAGGACAAAAGAGAGAGGTTCTCTAGTCAAGGTCAGACATATAATAGAGCCTAGCAATAAGATGCGGCTTAGGAAACACTGGGAGAAAACAGAATAAAAAACTTAAAAAAAAAAAAGAGAGACAATGTGAAAATAGGTTGGTTAGAGGCTAAAAATAAGAGTCTTGAATTTTAAAAGGTGCAGGTATAGTTACCATGCTCTGCACTTGTCATCCTTATTCTTCACTAGTGAATCTGAGAGGCCTGGAAGAATCAATGGCATCTGATTTTCTGTCTGCATTTATGTAATGATACACCTGAGTTGGGGTGGGAGAAGATTGCTGTTATTTCATAAAAGGTTTCAGTTGTACAAGGTTATTTTTTCCAATGCACTGAGAAGTGAGTATTATTTCCTTTCTTTGGATTCTGGATGATTCTTCAGAGCCTGAGACTGATGTGCTCTTGCCAGCATTTTCTGTGGTCATTTACACCACCCAAGCGGAGGATGAACAGTCAGTGCACACAGGGCTGAGTTCAAGAGAATAAAACTTATCATACTTGCCAGATTATGCTAATTCAGAGCTGAATTTCCTCTGCAGGTGTGGGTTATTGTGTATAAGAGGATTAATCTAAAACAGAGTAGTCCTGGAATTCATTTGACCAAATATAGGCAACTACATCATGGAAATCTTCATTTAATCTGTTGACTCCAGGATGCTATGTCTCTTATAGTTTATATGGGATTATTTCTATAGGCATTGCTTTATATGTAATAGCTAGCAGTAAAATATTGTGATAAAAAGAATGGAAGGAAGAAAAGAATGTCTATAGCTGTTTGTCGGGCTTGTCCTGCCAGCCAAATTGGCTATGATGTTGTAAATTGAAGAGATTTTATATTTGTCTTATATTTTTCAATCCCCCATTCATTCCTGTTTCTTTTTTTTTGGAGGGTGTGGAGGCTTTTGTGGGGTTATGCTTGGTAGGCTTTGGTTTTGTGCTTAGATTCCTTTTTCTGACTGTGGAATGCTATCCTGTGGTACTGTAACATGGTTTTTTTGCCTTTTGGGTCAGGGAGAGGCTATACAGATCCAGGGATTATTAGTCCCAGAACGAGTCTTTTAGCTGTCTGCTTTACTTCTATCTTACTTCTACTTTACTTAACTTCTGTCCAGCAACAGCTAAGATACAATTCCTGCATTTTCCATAAGTGAAATCATTATGGAATAGCTCTGAAAGTCAGTGACCACTTCAATTTTATTTTTGAGATATATATATATATATATATTAAAAAAATATATGTGTATACATATCTATATAAACACATAAAGTCCTAAAAAGTACATTATATTACTTCTTTCAGGTGCTGTGTAATGGTAATTGCTTTCCATGTGTTTAGGTTTTTTATTTTTTTACAGGAGAGCCCATCATACAGTGACATTTTAGCATGAGCTGATTAGAGAAATTGGGAATGATTAATCAAGTCTCTTTACTCTTTTTCTCCTCTACAACTTATGTGTTATATCAGAAAAAACCAATAATTTAGAATTATGGGGGGACTGCCACTCATTATTCTCTCCAGGTTTTTGAATACATTACCAGACTTTACCTCTTAGTGATTTAGTAGACTCTGAAAACTTTTTTGTTGTTAGATTTCAGTACTGCTGCCAACATGTGGACTTGTTGCCTTGTTAATGGTTAAATTGCCAAGTCAGGCTTTTTAGAAGGAGTTTTGGAGGGCAGCACTGCAGCTGGAGGGGCGTTACTGAAAGAGGCAGCACAAAGTGAGGGTGTCCCCATGTTTCTCCACTGCTCTGTGCAAGATCTCATGAACCAGTGAGCCAATGACCTCTGTGGAGATTAAAGAAAATTAAATTCGCAGTATCCCGCAGTTCTTAAATATAATTGCAACCATTTCTACACCTGAAAACAACATTTTGTCCAATTGTCAGATGTATTTATTGTCTGATTACAGCTGTTGTTCTCGACCACAGGACTGAGTAGCCAGTAGGGTAGAACCCAAATATAATGGTATACGGGTGATGTGTTGTGTCATGTTGGTGTTGGGAAGTATAGGACTTCAGCATGAGATGCTGCAAACCACTTCAGTTGTGGTTTAACAATCACCAAATAGTTATTATATACTATTAACGAACATTTCAGGCCAAATTTCTCTTGGTTCCACGTCTCCCCAGAAGATTTATCCAAGCTATGTTTAAGGTGACAGCAGGGCAGGATTATACCAGGCAGGGCCTCCAAGGGCAGGGGACATAACCACGAGCTCTGTACCAACATCTCAGGCAGCCTGCAGTATTCCCTGTGCACTATGTTTGCATGTGTGAATTGCTCCCTTTTCATCCAAAATTTCTATTTATAATAGAATGACCAACAGAATTAGATTTACACTGGATTTTTGTTATATTTGGCAATATATATGTATATATGTATATGTATAGACCTAGATTAGAGTTTCTACATTATCTGTGCTTTTGATCACGAGAATTTTCCCTCCCTCATTGCCCTTCGTATTATCCATAAGAAAAAAAAAAAATCAGCTTCCCATAAAGGGCAGCAGCAAGCTGAGCAGCCCATGCCTAAGATTCCCTCCCCATGGAAACACTCTCATTAGTTAAATGCATGAAACCAATGAGCATAAGTTAGAGTCTAGAGTCTAGCATCTAGACAGATGCTCTAATTCAGTAGTAAAGAGATTTTAATTTGCTGTAGCATTGATTTTACACCTCCAGTTCTTTTCACTTTTTCCTTGCTGAGTCTCTGCACAGAGACAAGCTCCTACATTTCAAGCCCTCCACAACAGCAACCTCCCACCTCACGAATGTCAAGCCTCAGTGTTTTCTATGGTGTGTGTATCTGCCTGACTTGAGTCCGTGGGTCTGAAATGCAGCCTGAGATTTCACACAGATTGCCCCAGAATGGCTGAGCATAAATTTTCACCACTTTTACTACTGCTCCCACTGCAGCCAACAAGGATTTGGCCTTAAAACACTGAAATAATTACACTAATCTTTCTGTTGTCCTTAAGATGTGCAGTCACAAAACTGCTGTCAGACTGGACATCATTCTAAGATACCCATTTATACATAGTTTGAGTATGTCTGACTGCCAAATGGTACGCAACTTGTATCTGTTATTACCAGCTGTAATAGTACCAGCCTGATACTCGTGTTCTCAAATAGACAACATTCTCCCCACAAATACATGTTGCAATGCTCTCCTTTGAGAGCAAAGTGGGGGGAAAAGTACATAAAACCCAATGTTTCACAAACATTTAAGGACAAGGAACAAGAGGTTTTCCCAGCACAGAAGTCCCTGTGGGCGAAAAGCCAACTTAAATTTGTTACTGTGCTCAGCTTGGCAGAAGGGCATGTTTATCCACTCAAGTGAATTTTATTTTTAATGGTTTGCTATAAATCGTCTACCTTTCTAAACAACCCTTAACATTTTAATCCTTAGATGATAAAACATTTTAACATGGCATAATCATGTACACTTTGTCTAAAATAAGTTATCTGTCTATACTCACTAATCTAATTGGAAAAAATTTAATATGAAATGAAATTTGTATGTATGTGTAGGTATAAACCTCTTCCTGTGCTCTTGCAATGATGAGAAACTTCTGTGTGAAGGAAAACAGTTGTTAGCTTTTAAACAGAATAAGGTTGTGCTACAATTTTGTGAGCATTCACTTCCTAATGTCATTAGGTCTACCCTTTTCATAAATATTGACCAAGTGCTGAGCTGCTTTCTATAAGCAAGCCACTGAGGTTGGAGAGCTGAACCAGAGCATGTTCTCGCCTACTGAAAAATACATGTGTGGTTGCAAAAATGCAACTTCAGGAATGCTCAAAAATAATTTTGAGAATGGGAATCTCTTGGTAAGCTCAGATCTCATATAAAGAAGACTAAGCAATGCAGAGGGTGAAAGCAGTAAAAGGCTGTGAACTGAGACCACATATTTGAACTATAAATAGTGTATACATATTTGCACTTATCTTTCACTTGATAGGGAGGTAAAACAAATATAATGCAAATGGCCTGGAAATGGTGGAGCAAGACAAGAGACATAGCAAGGTCTTTCAGTATCCACTTTACGTTGCTTTCTTATATTTGCTAACTCTCCTCACTACAGTACTCATGCTGGATATGGAAACAACTTTCATCCTGCAAAATACTGCAATGGCAAATCCATGCAAATTAGGCTACTGTTACCATTTTAGTTCATTCTGGAAACTGGTTGGCAATTTGCATCTGTATTCTACATCAGTGATGCACACTGTTACTGAAGATTGAAGCATTTCTCACTCGATATTCCACATCTCCACTGTGAAGACTGATTAGTGCTTTTAGAAAGGCACTGACAAAACTCCCAGTGGTCCATTAACCTCCAACAGTGGGTGATCACAGTTCATGTCTTGTTGAGTTATACTTGATTTTTTCTTGTTTGCAGCACATATGAGGAACTGAAAGACTCACTTCGAAAAATTCCACAGGCCTATTTTCAATAGCTACATGTGCCCAGAAACACAAAAGCAGACAAACATTGCAGTGCAGTGAGTTCCCAGTAATAAGTTCCTCAGAAGAGTAGAAAGAAAACAGCATCCTAAAGAACTGAAGTCTTGAACTTGCTAGTGAGGGAACGCTGAAGGCCGAGGTATATTTTCAATGTACTGCTCGACTTCTTTAGCTTTAGATGGGAAGAGGAGAGTGAATCCTGAACATTTCTGGAAAAAAAAGGGGCAAGAGGTACCTTCTACCAGGAATGTTTTCAAGAGAAAGTGGGTATGCAGAGTATACTCCAACCGTCCCAGATCTCAGATGGTCTTAGATAATTTCCCCGTGCACAGCACTGTTTCTGCAGGCAGCTATACTTGGAGAGTGGGTGGGAAGCTGGAGGTGAAATCCCCCTCAGTTGTGCTAGGGTGATACTGTCTCCACATGGGACTCAGAGCTTTTCGGCTGCAGTCAATATTTGAATGCTGGATCTAGGTTTCCTCGAACATTTCTTGAAATCCCTTTGAGTTTCAGTGACCCCTCAGGTGCTTTTGAAAATGGGACTTGAGCCATGAAGTTGTTTTGGAAATCTTATCCATGTTTTCCTTATCCCTCAGGCGTAGCTCTATGGAGCAAATATATAATTAGAAAAGGTCATGGCAGCAATGTGTGCATCAGGCAAGTCAGGGTTGCAAGTCTGGGCCTCTGCAAATCTGGAAAATAGGAGTCCTCCCACTTTGCTTTGTGTTTTTGCACAAACAAAAACCAAAAACTCCCCTAATCCTGCTTTGTGCAGCAGTGGTGATCAAAAAATGGTTACCATGTTAAGTGAAACATTTCTTTCTTTAAAAGCAATTTTTTCAGCTGATGGATCAAAATGTTGTTCAACTGATGGTAGATTTGCTGTCAGCTAAACCAGTGTAAGGAATTTACACTCATATGCTATTCAGACATTCACAGTGTCTGCTGCTGCAAATACCCCTTTGGGCACTTTTTTTCTTGGGGGAAAAAAAGGCAGTCAAGTTTATTTTTCCTTAAATATAGCAATTACAAACCTGCAAAAAAGTGCAAAGTGTTTGAATTAGTGTTCCTTTAAAAAGTGCATTTTCTAAGAGCTGGATCAACAAATCTAAAAGAACTGAGATTCAAAACTTTGTATCTTCATCATTTTAGTTCTCTTTTTAGCTTTGTCTATGGCAAAAGTGTCATGGTAGATCAGAAAAGAAATTCTGAGGATATCTCAGTTCACTGAAGTCCTGCACCCTGACCATTTCAACAAAGACTAAATCTTTGGAGAACCAAAGCTAAATTCCAACAGAGTTCTCCAGAGCAGGCAAAATTAAAGCTTTTCAGAAATTTAAGTTGATTCCTTCAGGAAAGAGAAAGGTGTATTCCTGACACCAGAGCAACCCATTGCCACAAAGCAAGTTCCTGACCAAAGACGTGAAGGCAATAGAGCACGTGAGCTGAAGCACTCTAAAATTATATTATAAATTGGACAAACACATTTATTTTGTCCTAGCCTTTTTCTAACAGCTAACCCATCTCACTGATAGTTCAGCCAGCGACAGTAATGTAATAAGCCTGAGACACAGAAAATTTCAGCTTGCAAATTTACAGTTCATCTAAATTATAAGTAACTGAGAACAATTTTATTGTTGAAGGTGTCAGGAAAATTGTAATGGGAGGCAACATTGTGTGCTACCCTTAATACAATGCCAGATGATGAAATGTTTGGAATATTCAGTAAGCATGCTGAGCATATATGAACATTGTTGTTATATTTGCCTGAAGGATTAATGGCACTTAATAGCATTATTTAAATACTTCTCAAAGCAATGCAGAATGTTTCTGCAGCTCCTCATCTGTCTGCTATGCCTCTAGAAAGCAGCAATGCCTCCATGGCTGCTAACACAATTATGGCAAACTTTATAAATAAGATTCACTCTTCAGGGTTAATTTCCAAATTTCTTTATGTGGTGAATAAGAAATTAAGTTAAAAGCAGATGTTTTAGGAAGTTAGGCAGGGCTGGAATGAGTTTAAATGTTAACACAGATTAATAAGTAGAATATTGTGTTCATTTGCGCTAATTATTTCCTCAGAAGGCATCCATCCTATGTAGGCAATTACACAGCCTCAATCCTATTTAGGCAATTACACAGCCTCAAGTCTTCATTTCTTACCGGTACTACCAGGGGACTTCATCTGCTAGTTTAAGTTTCAGATTGTTCATGTGTTTTTAATAACATAGATTTAGTTTGAAAGATGCACTCGAGCTGTTTCCATGTGAATATTCCACAGTTACAGAGAAATGCATTTAATCTAAATTTAAACTGTAGCTATAGTAACCAACATTCACTGTGTTTCAGGAGGGCATATGTAAGCCTACTCAGACAGAAGGAAACATGTTGTGTTAATTATCATTCTATCAAAACACTAGAGTTTGCATTTTGAAAAATAATGATCAGAAACTATGTATTCCTACTACCCAGGCTTAGAAAGCAAGAGATTTGCAGGAATGTATTCTAATGTCTCTTAAAAGGTAGCTTTGCAAGATTCAACATACATTTCCCAGAGCAATTCCCAGGCTTAGACAAATAGGGTTAGTGTTTCAGTTTCAGGTAGATGATCAGTTATTTTTTTTTAACTTGAACCAGTAGATGATCAGATTTTTTTACTTGAGCCTGTCGATGATAGATTCTGAAGAAGATTTTGCAAAGGTAGGAAATGTCACTTATACAGTAATGTGCATATTAACCAAGGTGAGTAAGGACATGTCCTTGTTTCATTCCTCTGACTGTAGAACTGTAAACTCTGATTTTTGAACAGCTTAAATCAGAGAGGGTAAATCTGTCCCTAGCATGCTTTTCCCACACTCCCATGTCTGTTGGGATGCAGTGCTGTTCTGCTGGTGTAGGGCAGCCAAGACTCCTCAAACCCAGTTCTACATTTGCCAGAAAAATGCTGCTTGGCTGAGGAAGTGACCTCTATTTTCAATGTATGAAATTTGCTTTAAATGCCTGCTTTATGTACAGTAAGCTGCCAGTGGTCTTCGGAGAGCAGATATCAAACATTTCATACAAAATGCTGCTATAATCAAGATGTGTTTCTTTGTTTGTGTTTTCTTTTCCCCAGAGTTGAAAGGAAGGAGCGTGCACGTTTGAAGACGGTGAAATTCAACGCGAAACCTGGTGTAATTGATGCAAAAGGGGTACGTAAAATAGTGAAAACTTTTGAAATTGCACTTTACAATTGTTTTATAAGTTTCAGAGTAGAGAAAATTTTAGGAACATAAGGAATATCTAGGTTGTTGCAACCAAAACCTGCAGTCTAGTGAAATACAGAGCAGAGATTAGTATGATATAATCTTTGAAATAGTTAAATATTCTTTTTATAATAATACTGAATGACAGTGCCTCCTAAGGGAAAGATACTAAGAAAATAAAGAGCATTCTGTGATAGCTGTGATTTTAGTTAAATGATGGATAGAGAAGAAAAGACTTTAAAACTGAATGCAGATAGATAGCAGTTTAATGAAATAGGGCCAGAAGTGTAAATTCCCTGGCTTCAAAAGCTGTTAAATCACAAATCAAAGGTTGAAACTTAAGGAGTCCTGGATAGAAAAATTTAGGTTTTGGGTGTTCTGCTTTGACAGTTGTGACAGACATTGAACACAGGTGTGTTTCACACCAGGCACAATGGCCAACAACACAAAACATTCAAGTTCCCTTCTGCCAGTGCTGCCTGGACAGAACAGCATTCCTGCTGTTACTGCTCTGCAGAACTGCTTGCTTTATTGTGCCCAAGTCAGCAGTTCTCATTAGCCTGATGACTACTGTCCTGTATGTTGCCATCTGGCTGGCAAGTGTTACAGCATGAGAAATGCCCACAGTCCTGGCTGGTAAGGTATATTTTTCTGCAGAAGTGTAGCTTGCAGTTGTAGCAGTAGTGAATACTTGACATTTGCAGGGATTTATTTTTGAAACCCGTCCAGTTGGCATCTATGGGATTTACAACTGAGGGCTTCTGTGAGCAAACTATGAGACAGAGATTCAGCAGCCATCAGGGAAAAGTCCTGTTTGGCTGCAGAAAACACAAGGCAGGGCCAAAACTGTGTGATGAACGGTCAGAGGTAGGTGCTGGCAAGGGAAAAAACCAAGTGGTTCAGCAAGTCCCTTCCAGACCTGCTGTTCCTGTGGTCTTCTGCCTGCTTTGAAATTCTCAATCCCTTCTTGCTTCAGTCTGACTCTGAAATGGTAATAATAATAATTCCTTCATCCACGTTTATTCCATCCTTTCAGACAGATGAGAAGGATAAGAAATTCCTCTTGCCATGACCACACGCTTCCTAGCCCAGGGGTTTCCAAGTCTCTACATGCCAGCAAAATAGTATTTCAGACTTGCAAATACTTCCCTGTTACTGCTCTACGGAACAGTTCCTGAATTCAATGCAAATGCAGAATAATTGTACTGACTGAAACCAGTTTTCCAGACTTGAAAAGCACATGGAACTGCACATTATTTGCACATGCAGATAACTCAGTATAAAATATATAACAAAATGCACTAGACTGATTCATCGTGTTGCATTTCTTTAGAAGTCAGAATTCCATTTTTTAGTTTGAAATGACCACTCTCTGCAACCCTGTATATTAATGTTGCCACTTATTTTGAGAAATAATAAGTTTTATATTCCCAATGAAATCATTTGTTAAATGTCTATTTCTGATATAAAATCAAAGCCCCAGGGGAATAATTCATTCGTGTAACTAATGATCCCTTTTCAAGTGATTCTACCAAGAATTTAATTACCTCTTGATTCCTCAAATTGTTTTTCTGTTTTTGTCATCAGTGTAGCATTAATCTTCCAGCCACTCAACATCAGTGTTTGACTCAGTGTTTAGGAAACTGTGCAATTACAGACCAAGACCACTGTACCCTTTTGGGACCAAACTTTCCACATGAAATGAGATGTTTGAGTACACATATATGTATGTGGATTTTGTGGACTTGTGAAATTAAAGTCTAAAATTATGATGAATAAAGAAACAGGGAATCACAATTAGGGAGCTCCAGGGAAACCTTCTGGTCTCAAGTTTAAATAAGGCAAGAGATAGTACCTTTCCATACAATGCATAATTAAATTCCCATGCTCATTATTAAAGGATATTGCATAAAAAATAAATAAGTTAAAAAGGAATTAGGTAAGTCAGCAAGCAATGAAACCAATGACAACTTTTAACATGTTTGTCATGTAACTCAGAATATATTAATTGTTGATTTCAAGAAGAGATGTTATAAAAGGGGAAGGATCATGTTACTTCTACTTTTCATTTTAAACATCTGTTATTGGACAACATCAGAAAGAGCTACTGGGCTAACTGGATCTCTGGCTTAACCCAACAGGGCTACTTTTGTTTCATGTTCTGTTTATTTAGACCCAAAGAAACTTATTTCTTCGGGTTCAGAGACATCATCAGAATCCAGGTCTCATAAACATTTTTAAAGATATCACACCAGTTAGAGATGTTAACATCTATGTAGTAAGGAAAAGAACACAAGTACTGGTATAAAGTTTCATTACACCAAGCAAAGATTGTGCTTCTGTTGTGTTGACCAAGTTCAGCCTCTGTCTTCATTTATGTACTTGTTGTAGTGAACTTTAGGAGCTTTTCTGTTACTGAAGGTGGCTGGCGCATCAAATCCACCACTCCCCTGCTCTGGTTCCCCATGGCCCCTCTGTCCTGCTGAGGAAAAGGACAGGGTTTTCAGGACACTGGAAAGATTAAAAAAATAAAGGGTAGATGGAGATAACACAGTTATGATTTGCTAAGCATTTTCTTTCTCAGTCTTTGGGGCTCACTGGTCTATGGATAATCAACAGAAAATAGAGCAGCCCAAAGGTTTATGTCTGATATTTATGCTGGAGGAAGCAAAAGTTATGTAAGCACAAACTTCATTAAAAAGTATGTTGTCTACTATGTCGAGCTCAAGATCATATCCCAAGTATCTTCTGATGCTCACCTTTGCATCAAAAGGAGCAGAGCATGTGAATAGCTGTGAGCAGGGTTATATATCTGTCAAAGCACTCTCTCTACGACAGGATTCAGGCTGAACAAAAATAGCCTTTCCTTTTCTAATCCTAAAACCCACAGTTGTTGAGGGCTTTTCAGACTTTTTAGTGAATCAAAAAGAGTGTCAAATGATGGAAATATTGCAGTGGGAAAAGAGATTAGCCAGTAATCTGCTTTTTTCTTAGTTGTTGTAATTGCAACAGGTCTTTCGGGAGACAAAAATAGCACCTTTTGCTTTTCTCCCTGTCAGCTCACATATACTTCCTTGACGGTCTCTTGAAAATATTTTACAGATGAAACCATAGCTCTTGGAAAGACTTTTAGCTAATATTTATGGATGTTGCCTGTTTCCAGAGATATGTTGGAATATCAGGAAACATATAGATAATTTTATACGGAGAACGGGTTTTTTATACCACATGCCTTTTCATTTCACAGCTTATCTGGCCAGTGACTCCAGAATATTGTCTTATGGACAAATACTCTATTTCATTTCCCAGTGAAATGAAAGTCATGTCTCTCACAGTCTCCATTTTTACTGTGTGTTTCGGGGTGTGAGGGAATATTGAACCCATGTTTACTGGGAAGCATTTCCAGATGGGTGCCTGCCCTAGTGAGGCTGCTCAGCAGGGTGCTGAACAGGGATGAGGTGCCTGCCAAGAAAAGGGACTGCCTCATCCCTCCAAAATCCCTCCCAGCTCTGCTGCTCATCAGCAGTGCAGGTCGTGGGCTGTGACCCACACCACACTGCTCCATCGCTACCCATTAGGTTTTTTTCTATTCACTTAGCTTGTCATCTGCAGTTCTTTTCAGACTCCAGTCAGATCACCTACATCACACTCAGCCGGACTCTTCAATTGCCTCTGAATGAATTTATTATGACAGTCAGAAGCTTGATAGCATTTAATAATATTTCTTACATGCGGATTCTGTTTACAGATCCCACAGCCCTGCCTGAAATCTAAGGTCATCCTCTTGCTTTACTGTCGCTTTAGCAACACTGCACTGAGGCATTAAAGGAAAAAGGGAAACCTGACTGAGATAGCGGCATCGGTATTGTGGGGTAAACAAAACCCTCTGCGTTCTTAATGCACTTCTCCTCCAAGTGTCAAAATCCACTGACTGACAGGACTTGATACACAGGACACCTTTTGACAGTTTATTAAGTATTTCAAGGGAGGCATGGGGGAAAGCCAAACAAATAAATCCATGTATTTCCAAACGATTTATGCTCTAGAAAATCATTTTATTTTCAGGCCTAATCATCAAATCAGAGCAAAACTGGTCTTTAGGAACCTCAGGTGGTCACCTCTGCCCTGAGGATGTTGTCTGTGACTCCCTGCTATCTCCCAGATTTGTCTAGTCTGTGCTTAAAGACCTGCCACAACAGTTATTTCATATTCCTCCCAAAGAGCCTGCTTCAGTGCTTCACTCTCCTCAGTGTTAGAAATGGCTGAACTGCTGCAGTTTTAAGTCTGTTTTTATTTCTTCTTCTATGAGTTTATATGGAGATTGGATTATTTGTCTTCATCATCACCAAGCAGAACCTGCAGTCACACCCACGCTGTCTCAGGTACAGAGTCTATGCTAGTAATTCACCACAGCAGGTATGGGTGTATCAATGCAGAGAAAAGGCAGTTATCTCAATTGAATCCCTGACTCTCAGAAAAAAAGTATAACAGTGTACTAGACTGTCTACACCGTCTGCCTAGTGAAGATTTTTTCTAACATCAGTGTTTTACTAGGCTTAAGTTTTCTAAGTATAAAGCTTCACCACTTTTAGGGAGAAGTGGTTCTGTAGTCCATAATCTGAAAGTTTTCCCCATATGCAGTGGATTTTAACCAACTTCTCACTTCTTTTCTAAAGACACAATGAATGGATTTCCTAAAGTAATTGGTACTGGGGCAAAAGTAGAAATAGAGGAAAATCCACAATCTGAGTACATTCTAAAAGCTGATTTTCAGAGCCCGGTAACACTTAGCCTGGAGTTTACAGGGTCATTGTTCTGAGAGAGGCAAAGGGAAGAACTCCTTGCAGGCTACAACTTCCTCACAAGGGGAAGCAGAGGGACAGGCATTGATCTCTTCTCTGTGGTGACCAGTGACAGGACCAGAGGGAATGCCCTGAAGTTGTGCCGGGGGGAGGTTTAAGTTGGATAGCAGGACAAGGTTCTTCACCCAGAGGGTGGTTGGGCACTGGAACAGGCTCCTCAGGGAAGTGGTCACAGCACCAAGCCTGGCAGAGTTCAAGAAGCATTTGGACAATACTCTCGGGCACATGGTGTGACTCTTGGCGATGGTGCTGTGCAGGGCCAGGGGTTAGACTCAATTGTCCTTGGGGTTCCCTTCCAGCTCAGGATATTCTATGATTCTATGGCTTTTTCTCTGTTGGATTTAAGTTCTGTCAATGGCTGTAAGACCCCCAAAATGGGGTAACATTGAGTGTCATGGAAGAATCAGATCTCAGCATCGTTCCTGTTTGTGGAACAACTTGTTTCTGGCAGGAGATGACTTCTCCCCCATTAAAGTGTGGTGGTGTTAACACCAGGAAATTAAATACCAAATAAGCCACTCCTACTGGTCAGCTTCCAGTTAAGGGTGCCCAGCTTTTCCTGCTGAATCCACACCCCCCAGCAATGATGTGCATGGTATAGAATAACAACTTGGTCACACGCACACAGCACTGAACTCCACCCCCAGCTCTGTAACCAGGACATGGAGGAAAAGCTGGATCTCATTTGTCCAACTGCTCTTGCTCCTCCGTGCGTTTTCACATCCTTCACAGCTCTGTCTTCATACTTCATGATAGCTGGAGCTGGTGCCAGGCAGTGGATGCTGGCTGCACTTTTGGATTGACCTGAGCATGCACTATTGGGCTGCCCTGACCATTCCCCGTGAGCTGAACACCTTTTGCTCAGTGTTTCTCCAGGGTACATTAGAAATCCTGCTGTCATCAGCATCTGCTTCATTCATCTGCTGAAGTAATCAAATGAAATTCAAAGGATAAAACAGCACATAGCCAAAAAAAATTTAACTGTACAGTTTCTCATTGCTCCAGGATATCTTGAGGCACTCCACAAAGACATGCATTAATTTAATAATAATGCCTGTTGGGCTCAGGTCACAGTCAAAAATAAAGAAACAAGTGAGTCTTCAGTTTTAATTTATGTCATGGTAGCAGTGTTGACTCTGGCAGAGAACTGGTATGCCTTAAAGAATCTGGGTTTTTAAGAAGGTTCTAGAAATTGTGAAGAGTACTGTCAGGTCAAATTTGAGGCTTTTACTCAGCTGAAGTGAAGAAATATGTTTCCGTAGCTTTCTTTGGAAAACCCAGTAGAAGCATAGTATTTGAAAGAGTTTCTTTCAAGTTGAAAGAAAATATTAAAGTAAAAAATCTTTGGGTCTGTTTTCCATTTTTCATTTTATTGAGAAGTACAGATTCTAAGTATCAGCAACTTGTAAGCATAATGCAATAGAGTAGAAAATTTGAGAAATAAAGGATTTGTGGATGAATTTATCTAGGTGATGAAAAGCTTTTCTGCCCATTGGCATCTTGTCAGTCAAAGAAAATACTAAAAAGAGTAATTTTTTAATGAGCAATATAAATACATGTATTTTATATATTTTACAGTTTTCTCATCCTGGTAATTGTGTGGAGTTTTATTCATAAGATAATATTGTTTCTTAGGTGGCCATAATGTTAGGGATTTAGTATCTGTACTCTATAGTATCTGTATTTTCTATCCCACAAGAAGTTTGTGCCATCTGTGCTTAGGTAAGGGAAATGTTTAGGAGAGTCACTGTCATAAAGATATGTACTGCAATGTTTCAGTCACAGATTAAATATAACACAGTAAAAATGTGCTAGCGCAGGTAAAATACCAAAGTTTACAGCTGAGAGTTAATTGTTTTTCTTCTAAGCCATTCCAGCAGAAATTTGTGTTGAGTTGAAGTTCATGTGTGGGCTATTCTTATAACTTGCTGTCTAATATCCTGAAATAAATAGTGGAAAGTGTGTATGATGTCTAGATAATGCCATAGTTACTTGGCTTTTCTTCTAAAAAATTGGTTGAAAGGAAAATTTTATAGTATTGGCAGTAGATGTTGTCAAAGAATTAGAAAGAGAATGAAGTTTTCTTTTAGTAAGATATCACACAAAGTTCCAGAAGCGTGAAGTTAAGCCGTAACACTCATCCAGAAGAGATAGTTCACATTTTTATTTCTGACTCAGTTAAATTTAAGCACCTCAGTGATGAATGACTTAGTGACTCACAGGCCATGCTTGGAAGGTTATAGGGACACAGGGACTGCCGACCTGGGTCAAAGCCAAAGTCCATCTAACTTGATGTCCTGCTTGTGATTCTGGTCATGTGAGATGCATTATTAGAAGACGTAGGAACTTTACCTCCTACACAAACCGCAAACCAATCTCTTAGAGATTGACTTTGGTTTTGTTTGCCCGTGCCTTTATTTATTATAACTTTAACTGTAAGGCCTAAATAAATCAATGTTTTCTATTAAAACCATGATCCTGGTATGATTTATGTCAGGCCTTTGCCATACTTCAGCCTACTACACCAGTGACCTGTGAGTGCAAACACTTTTCCTTTAACTCAAAAGGGAAGTTCAGAAGATTTTTTCCCAGCTATCTTTCTGTAAGTATTTTGAAGGCATGTGGGTATTGTAAATCTTTCTCCATTACTACTTCATAAGATAAGAGTAATAAAGGTCTTTATGCAACTTATTTTTATGCAATGGTCCACTTAATGCAGTAGTCTGCACTTGCACAAGTGCATAGCATTTGATCACATGAATGTTTCCACAAAAAATAGTTATAAAGGAGCAAGTTGGTGGGTTTTGACAGCACAGATAACTAACACCTTCTGTGGTTTTATTTATTATTGAAATTAATTCAAAAGACTGCATAGAGACTAAAACCCTCAATTTCATTTTAAAACCTAAAGAAGCACCAGCAGGCAACTGGAAATCAGACTTCTGAAAAAGATTTTAAAAAATACCTGATCACAACTGAGGAATGAAGATCAAGTGCATAAAGGTCCTACAGTATACTGTAGGAAAACCTGTGGGTCTGGGTGATCAGATAGTCCCAAAACTTTGCCAAATGCACACCAATGCTACCTTTAATCTCTGGGGCTCTTTCAACATCGTTGTTGCACATAGGATGCTGAGACAGGTTCACATATGCAAAGATTTATTAGCGGGATCAGTAGCTGATGGCAAACATCTGCTCTAAGAGGGAAAGTTCCTTTTTGGGAAGAAATATTGAACAGAATAGAGGAACATTTAGGACAACATTGCCAAACTTTCTGACTCCAGTTAGAGACTTGAGGAAGGACAGGAAGACCTTCACACTGCCCATACAGCTGCAGTGAGCTGGGCTAGCTCCAAGCCCACGCTGGACTGCAGCACAACTCTGAGATGCAGGGCCTGTGAGCATCTCATCGTGGAAACATGGATGTTAGAGCTGGGAGAGGCTTGTTGTTTAGCTCTTTTCCCTTCACCACCCCCTTCTCTCCAGGCACTGCAGTGTTATTCCCCACAGTACTTAAGATTAGCAGATTTGTTTTAAATGTGAAAAAATTATCTAGGCTTTTCCACTTCCCTTGGGGCAGATTATTCTACATCCAAATTGATTTCACTGTCAAGGAGCTTTGCCCTTTCTTATTTTCACACTATTAATTCCAGAGCTGCTGTTAGAACAATTCCTTCCCACCATCTTTGTGTACAACCTTCAGATGCGTGTAAATCACCTTGGCTGTCACGTAAGCAAGTTTTTACGTTGACGTTTCATCCTGCTAACAATGATGCCATGCAAATTGGCACAGATGAGTACTCCCTCCATACCTTGCACCAAGTTAAATAGGGGTTTGCAGAATTGGAAAGACTGGTTTTACATACTTCCTTGAAAGTCTATTAGTCTTTCTTTTCCTCTGGTAGTTTGTGTTGGTTTTAACTGTTGTTTTGTTAGGAATTAAAATTGAGTTGCTGGCTGACAAGTGACAATAGGTCGGTCTTAAAAAAAAGATTATTAAAATGTCATACTCTTGAATACTAACCCACACTACCCTTGTCTGGAGAAGCTAGACAGCATGGAGTTTTTAATCAGGCTCATACTTTTTCAGTTTGGATTGCCAATACCCAAATCTCCCTACAATTTCATGGGAAAACTAAGAAACAGAGTAATTTTCTTCTAAGCTTCTTCTCACCCAGTTGGTTCTCACTTATCAAAAGAGATCATGGTGCAAAAATTCAATAAAGAATGACTGTAGCCCAGGCATTTTTTTCCAAACCCTTAAAGTATCTAAGGAAATTAAAGGCTGAACTTAGAATAGGGACGACCTTTCCCTCGCATCTCACAAGAAGTCATAGGGAAGTTGGCAAATGCTGCTTGCCAGGATATAACTGTGTGTTCAGACTGAGAATGAAAGATCTACATCTTAAAGATACTCTGTGATCACTGTACAACCAGGCTTACAGTTGCCACTAACAACTCCTCAGCTTAAATTCTGCATGTCTGCATGGACATCA
This sequence comes from Ptilonorhynchus violaceus, assembly GCA_013397565.1. Classification (NCBI taxonomy): domain Eukaryota; kingdom Metazoa; phylum Chordata; class Aves; order Passeriformes; family Ptilonorhynchidae; genus Ptilonorhynchus; species Ptilonorhynchus violaceus. The sequence goes on along the minus strand of VZRJ01008660.1, from coordinate 3,005,265 downwards.
TGAAGTGCTTTCTATGTGTGCAAGCCCAGGCCATGGCCAAGTTTGTGGTTACACCAGGAAAACAGGAATGGCTCAGTAGCACTGGCAGTCCTCTAGACTTGGTCAAGTCATTTAACCTGAAGACTTCAAATTCATCATGGGCTTGGGATTGCCAGGTGACAAAGCCCTTTATAAAAGCAGTGAGGTGATATATATGCTTGAAAGGAGAAATAACACTGAGGATATGTTACAGTCCAAAAGTTTTCTTTCTGGTGTCAGTGCAAATTTTTTATATGATGGGAGAGATTTAAAATATATAATATAGGGATTTAACAATGTTTGAGTGCCCAAAACTTTATTAAAGTCAGTGTTCAAATGAGTAAATGAATCTCCCTAATACAAAAAGTGTCAATTAAATATAGAGAAAAGGATTACAGAGATGTAATGTTGATAATAAATTTTGTACATTTTTGTAGAATGCTCTGTAAGTAAGGGCTTTTCATTTAACTTGGGCCAAAACCAGGTAGTAAAGGAGAAGAATAAGAAAACCACATGGCAGATGAGAAGCAGTAAAATTAATTTCTCATATACACTGCTAGACCAATCTGAGAACAAAACTGACATACATAATCATATAACATAAAAACTAGGTTAAAGCATAGCTCAAACCTGCCTAAAATTAGATGGTATATGAAATTCATCTACACTCTGTAGAAAAGAATTTCACAGCCAGTGCTCTAAAACAGCTTTCTCTCAGGTGATCCCTGTACACTGGTTCCCAGCTCATGACTGAGGATTAGCATTGGTTGAACAAAATAGCAAAAGAAAGCATTCCCGAAGCAGTTGGGATTTTATTGGCTTTGAGAAGATAAGAGTTGCTATTACAGCACCATAAAAAATCTTTCCCCAACATGTTAGGATGTTCTGCAAAGCATGAAGAGAACAACCTGCAAGGGAGCACATCTGCAATAAATAGCATGGTCTGGATCAGCTGCACTGTGAAAAAAAATTGGGAAGACGCTCAAAGTAAACAATATAGTTGTCTATTACAGTATGGTAAAACGATCAAATTACTGAGACACTGTTTTTGTGATGTTTACCACTATAAAGCAAATTTTGAAATTGGCTTGTTTATTCAAGATTACATGAAAATTTCCTCTAAAAACCACTATCCTGTTAGCTGATGAGTAACATATATGTGGCTGCTGCGCCTAGGGAAAGGCATTTAGAGTACAAAACTGATGTTGATATAACAAAGTACCAAAGTGAGTTCTTCAGAAGAAGAAACACACAGTGGTTTAATGTCTGTCACAACCATGGAAGGTTGGTATGTGTAAACCAGGCTTACATAACTGGGGACATCTGGGGATACTTGGTCAAACAAGAGTGCACAATTATTTTTCTTGGCTTCTTCAAAACGCAGTATATGCTGAAGTGGTATCAAACAAGGAATCCAGCTGGGACAGCAGTGAAAGCTTTCCTCTACTTTTTTATTTTTCTGAGAAGAGACTCTTTTTCATCACAGATCAAATTATGTGAATAATATCACTGTTCTGTTGTCGAACAGTACTTGAAAATTTCATTTGCTTTTTAGTCTTAGGCACTTGTCTGTGTAAAGTGCCTACTAATGCCATTTCCTAGCTTAGTGGTAATCTGTGTGAAGAGATGGCAGCAACGGATGGATATGGAAGTAATCTATTGTGCAGGTTTTCACTGCAGCTGAAAGGCCTAAGTTATTTGCCATTACAGGTTTTTACATTATCATGGCAAAGAACCTGTGACTTATAAGGAATACATTTTGAGGCACTTCTTCACTAACTTTCAGAAACCCTGCCTGCATAAATGCTGTTGAATCAAGCCAAGCTTGCTATCACAATTTCAATTCCAGTTGCATACAACTTTTGCATCAGGTGGAGAGATGTACGCAAATACCTGTGTCTCATTTATCCTACATCTATTTCATAGTTTTCCAGAAGCATAGGGAGCCTATGGCTCCAGAGTATTTGACAGGTCCCAAGTTTCCATTGTATAGAAATAAAATTTCTCAAATATATATCTGAGTTTTACAGTTTAACCTTGCCACAATTCCTCATGTGTATAATCCTTTCTTAAAAAAGAAAATACACACTCAGTTTTGGTCTCTACTCTTCCACCAATGGAACAAAATCTGGAATTAACACAGTGTGTGCAATAGAAATACGGTTTTGTTCTGTGTGAGTCTCCCTCTTCTCTCTTTGCCAAGCCCCTTGTCTCTATACATTAGAGATATAAATAATGATATCTGTAAGAAGCATTTTCTGGGTATCTGCAGGATTTCATATCCTTAAAGTGGAGACCATCAGCCTTGAGTTTAATCCCATTTATATTGGATACAAAACCAAAATCAAGGCTCCTGTCTTTGATTTCTTCTGAAGAAACATGCACTTAAATTAAGAAAATAAACACTTGGTAAGCCCATTCAGTTAACAACAAGAACTAATTTCTATAAGTCTGTAGAGTCAGACCCATTTTAGTGTTTTATATTTTGCAGTTTCTTTGTTATTTTAAATATAAACCCTCTGACTACACTATGATAGTATATGTGGTCATTAACATGAATATACACATTGATTAATCTATAGAAATATTATCACATGCATAAACATATTTGGTTATGGATATTAATATAACTAGATCAGCTTTATTTTAGGAACAAGGCTTTTAACTAGTGTAAATGCAGTGACATAGTTTCACATGATAGTCATCTGCTATGAATTGCCAGATTTTGATCATCCAAATTGAAGTGGAACAATATCTTATTAAAAAAGCAACCCAGTACTTGAAACTGAAAAAGGAAATAAAAGTTTATATAACACTATAGTATATCTATCTAATTTGGTGTATATTGTTAGATCATGCATAAGCATGAAAAAAATATATGCTTTTCTGGTGAAAATGTACTTTCTGAAGTTTTTACTCTAGACTGTTGGGGGGAAAAATAGAAAAAGAGTATATATATGTGTTATTTCTCATATAATTTCTGTGAAACACAGCATATTTATTTATCAATTTGATAACATTCTGTTGAATTCCAAAGTGAAATGGCATTCTGTAAATGAAGTGATAGTAATTTTAAAACCCCTTTGTTTTTTGAGGTGTTATTGTTTATATATATTTTTTCCCTTTAAAAGTGTAATGCCAATAGTATTACTATGTCAAATTCAGATGAATCATGACAAACAACATTTTCACAAACAGAAATGTTAACATGCTACATTCCTTTCTTTGGAAAAGTAAAAGAAATTATCACAGAAAACACATTTTAATTTAATTATATCCATTAGGTCATTAAAGTGATGTAATGTGCATGTCAGTCCTCCTTTCATCCACAGATTACTTTAATCCTTCATGTGCTTTTTTTTTTCCTCTGGCTTTCTTTCATACTTGCTTTGTTTTGAAATTGCATGCTGTCTGGATTATTTGTGCATGATCTCCACATTAATTTCACATTGAATGTTTACATATTCTGAGAGATTTTCATGGATCATTTATTCTACATGTGCATTTTTTTTTTCTTTGTTTTCAGTTACTAAACTTTAAATATGCTTGAAATGTAAAAGTGGCATGAAACTTTCGTGACACGGGTATACAACTATTTTAAGAGAGATTCTCAGTATGCATCTTTCAGGAATACATATTCTAAACCATATTTTATACCATGCTTTCAAAATGTAAGAAAATAAGTTATGTTCTGAGACTCTAAATATATTCTATCATAGAACTGGAGCCAAATACTGCTTATATTCAATTTGAGCAATGACAAACACATGAGATTGGTCCTTTAAATGATTTAAGAAGGTCTCTGCTCTCTTGGAGGTCATCACTTGTAAAGTCCTGTGTCTGGGCATTGTATATGTTCGGTATAAGAGTGAGTGTAGGACGTTGTCTGACTGACAGCACAGATCACTTCAGACACACACTGTCTGCAGCTCTGTGTAGGTGCCCTCTAGAAATGCCAGCTTTTTTCAATTGACTGTACAGGGACCCTATTTCCTTATTTAATATCTGAAATAAATGTCCCAAGTAGGCATATCCTGCTTTTACACAGTATAGTGCAATGAGTCCTTGCAACTGTCTGTGAAGTCAAAGGTTTTATCATGTAAAAAAAAAAAAAAAATTCTTCTATATTAGTTTCAAATTTGAAGAATTAAAGCAATATATGTTGCTCAACGTGCAATGAAATACTGCTTACCAGCAGAATTCCATCTCTAAATCACATAAAACTAAAAGTATATCCAGAGAAACCTATGAGTAAATATACATCTATAAAATAAAATATAGTGGTTTTTTAATTATGCCCAAAAAAAGCTTTAAAACACACTTAAGAAGTTGTCGCTTAAAAGACCAAATAAAAAGAATTATGAAATCAACAGCAGCTACCAGTAAAGAATTTTTAATTTTAATTGACATGGGGCTGAATCCACATACTACAAGCAAATCAAAGGCTTCTGCTTTGCACTTTACAGCCTATTATTTTCAGACAGTTAATTAATTCTGTGCACAGTCTGCTATGATTAAAGATGGATGGCTTGATCTCAAAGCATGCTGAACCATCTGTAGCATGCTTCATCCGAACAAGCCAAACACGATAGTTTCCAAGTAAGGAGCTGAACGTTGTGACTTGAGACCTCTGGAATCAAATCAATCCAGCCTCCAGGACCTTTGCCTTCAACCTGCAGACCTCACAACAACTACCTCTGGTTCTTTGCAGCCACTTGTTTTGTGCTGATTTGAGTCACTACAGTTCTCTCCACTTTTACAAACTAGTTGTTTTGTCAGCATGAGTGTGACAACAATTAGACGTCCCTGTTTTTGCCCCATGCCTTTTCTCCTTCACAGTCATTCAATGACAAGCGTAAAAAGAACTTCATCTTTTCACGAAAATTCCCATTCTACAAGAGCAAGGAGCAGAGTGAGCAGGAAACAAGTGATCCAGAACGTAAGTAACCTCTTGGAGACGATGTCACATGCAGCAGCACAAAAAATGGGTGACACGCATGATACCAGTATCCCACACATCCAGGCAAATATCTGTCATAGGCAGGCAGGAGAGGTATTACTACTGTGACCAATGTGTGACTGCAGTTTGGATCCAGCTTCTCCTTCCATCTCTGGAAATACTATTTTCAGAAGAATAAAGCAGTGACCTTAACTTTTGAAAGTGCAAATGTGGCTCCTCAAAGTTGTTCTGACAACTGTCATAAATCCAGACTTGTCTCTCAGAAATACTCCCAGATCAGAATTGGCTCAAAATAAGGCAAATGTGATTTCTTTCACAATACTAAACTAAGACTTTTTAAAAGATCCGTTCTAATCTCTTTTTTGCCTTTGACTTCCTCCAAGTTGATTTCCATGGGCAGCTTCACTGAAAGTTGAATAATTAAATGAAGGAACCATGCTAATAGCTTAAAGAAGCAAATCAGATCTTGGAATGTGTACCTTTGTACAATAAATGTACAAGCATTTATTGCTCATTTAAATTATACAGAGAACCAGCATTATTTAAAATATATGCTAGTTCCAAGCCCAAATATTCACTTTCTTTTTTTTAATAATTGTCTCCTAAATTTGTCAAGTGAGGATAGTTTCTGGAACTTTATTTATCTGTTTGTTCCTTCTTCCTCACAGCTCCAAAAGACACGTATCACAGTCACTGCCTCTTTCTTTGGCTGAATTCCTGTAGAAAATGGGTCTAAATTTGTTTCAGAATGAAAAGGCAGGGATCCAGATTGCTCAATCAACATGGTCAGTCATGGTAGTATCCATTTCAACTCCACTGACTTCTTCCTTCCTCTTCTGCGGCTGTTCTTCCTTTCTCATTGCTCTCTCTGGGGACTTCCGTGCAGGACATCCCCGGATTAGGTGACGACGGTTATGGAACAAAGACTCTGAGTAAGTTCCCAGGAATGGTCACTGTAAACCCTCTTTTGTTTTGTTTTGTTTTGGCTTCTGTTCCTTCTCTGAGGACCCTCCACTCCTAGCATGCACAAGATAGAGTTTTATTTGTTACCCAGCTGTGAATGCATTACAAATGTTTCAATCATTCTGTTCTGCATGACGGTATTAAATAACATACAGTGTATCAAGCAGACACTTTCACTTCTTTTGTAATAACACCTTTTGTTTCTGACAGTATGTTATTGTTCCCATCATGGCAGTTCTGTAGAGTAGCATACCTAGAACGCGTTTTGCTGCCTAGACTGTTCTTTTCAGAGACAATCCCTCCCCTCTCCATCTAAAGGGAAAGTTAAACATTTTAACATGATCACATCCTGAGGAGATCAATAGAAAATTAGTTTATGCTGTTGCTTCTGCATTTTCAGCTTTTTGCATGGGAGTGTTTGTTACTTTGCTGGATTTTAGATTAGTATTTGTCATTACTGGAAGAAGTCTATTTGCAGGCTAGAGAAGACCATGCATTCTCCAAAGCTAATTTTGGACTGATTTCACCATTAGCAACCTATTCTCTGTCACACAACCTTAATCAATTTCTTTCTCTGATGCAGCAATCCTGTCTCAAGACTTGACATTGCAGGATGTGTAATGTGTCAGATCATTGCTCAGAAAAAATTTTTCTTCCTTGAAATTTAGGCAAGAAAAACTGTATAGAATTAAATATTTGCTGCTGATTCCTATATATATAGCAACAATACATTCTATATTCAGAGCTAAATAATTTAAACAAAATGCCACTTGCATGTGTTTGGCTACTTCGTTCTCAGCTCTTATTCCTTTTCTTAAGCACCAAGTAATTGGAGCAAAATGTGTGTTAATGTTAATGCTGCATCACCTACTGTTTTGTATGTGCTTTTTAATTGCAGGAATGCACATCCATGCACACAGTTTTGGAGATCATTGCGTTTCTGAATGATTTGTTGAAGGGACATTTTAATGGTTTGACTTCAAGCCATGCAGTGGCTCACAATTTAAAGATGAAAGCTTTATCTCTTGTACAAGGAAGAACAGTTCTGCAAGACTTTTTTCAGTGATAGACAGCAAATGTCACTGCCACCTGAATTTTAACCATTCTGTGATCATTTAAGTGTCACAGCACTCATTAGCAACAAATGCAGATGCTTCCCTGCTAGAGAAAAGTAAAATACTTCAGATCTGATAACCCTCCTGTATATCTGTGTCCTTACAAAGACAATTCTCCATAACATCCAGTCATTTGAAAGGAACTGAATTCTGCAAATTGATACAGAGCAAAGCAGCACAAAGGTATTATATAGGCTTTACTACCTCTATTAATATTGCATCTAGTTTTAAATTACTTGCACACCTTTGATTTTTTTAAAGTTTCTTCCTTAGCCCAAGAGCAAGGTTTTCCATTACTGTTTTATCAGATATCATGCCCTCTCATTTCTGCTGCTCCAGTAGCCCCATCATTCCCAGTCTATGAACCCTAAGCCATTAGATTGGTACATGGGGGAAATGCAGTACCTTGCAGAGAATAGGTGGTCTTGGCACTGTTCCCCTCTTTCTCATTAACCCAGGGTGCTCCCAACTGTACAGCCATTATGCCATTGGCTTCCAAATGTCCTGGACCAGTTGAAAAGTTTCAATTGCCGAATGATCTTTCAGGTGCAAAGTAATCAGCATTTCTACCAGAGATACTATTAAAACCGCTGTTTAATATGGTCCTGCAGACCTCTTGGAGATCATATAGCACGATCTTACTGTCCATAAGTAAGTAGTAAGTCCATAAGTAGTCTGCTGACTACAGTTTTGGAACAGCAACATTATATGATATAGATTGTGCCTTCCTTTCAAGAATATGATAATAGAAACAGGACACCTGACTTGACAAACCACAAGACTGACCCATCATGATAGTTCTTCTATTCCTGTTCACTCATCCAGACTGGTCTGGTAAAGGTTTTCATACTCCAGCTCAAATCCTGAGGCTCGACAATGTCTGGAAAAAGACTTCTTCCATTTTTTTTTTCTTAGTTTTGTCATTGGCTTTGTCTTTTTTTTTTTTTTTTTGGACAGGGTAAAATAGACTAAAAATCTACATTCATGTTAATTTATTATCCTTTTGGGATAGTGCACAGTGATTAAAGATGGACACAGGTTAGAAGTTTAGCAGGAATAGTTCCAATGCATTAATTATGCACGTTACTGATAGTGCAGAATATGAGCAGACGCTCGGATTTCATGAAATTGCTCAAGACATCGAGTGAGATGCAAGTTGACCATAACATACACTGAAATTAAGTTATCTGAGATGTCATTTACTGTCTCATCACGAAATTACATGGCTTTGCTATGGCACATATCACTAGCTAATACATACAGTCTCTTCCTGAAATGCCACAAGAGAGAAAGCTTTCATTCTACCTCTGTAAATTATCTGAGTGTTTTCAGGTGATGTCACTGCACAGTTTTTATTTCCTCTCTGCATAACTACTTTTGCATGACTGTGGCAGTTCTTTTAAGTTTCTGCAGCTCTGTGGTGCTTGGTTATGTTCTTTAATTTGCTGTACTGTTCTTGCAGAACATGTTTCTTCTAATGCCAGCGATAGTGAAAGTAGCTACAGTAAGTTACTGCTTTCATTAGAGTCCTTTTAGTTTGCATTGCTTGTTCTGTTTGTTTCTTTTATTTTGTTTCTCTCCTTGCTACTCTTTTGTTAATGTTAAAAAGATGGTTGGAGCAAATGGCTTGGAATTCAAATTTATGACCCCATCTCGAGTACGAAGCTATAAAAGAAAACTGGCAAACTTTATAAGAGAAAGGTTGTTATTTGTGATGTATTAGGAACATAAAACTAAACCTGGCTTTGGGTAGCGTATGCAAGTCAGGATTATTTGGTTTAGTGACGAAAGTTTGTTTCACTGGGTCTGGGGGGAAGTTTCTTGATGATCTTTTAAGAGTAAAGTTACTCCACAGCCGTAGTCAAATCTGCAAGAGGCGTCCCTTCTACAAGGTCACAATCTTTACTTGCATTTCTGCATGCCTGTGTGAAGAGCTAAGAAATAGTACCAGAAATTTTGTTGAGCACTTAGTTTTGACAGTACAGATTTCTTAATTCATATTGTAGCCTTAAATAAAAGGTAAGATAGACCTTCACTACTTAGGCACTACCACTGAATGTCACTGATACCATGTAAGTGGAGGTCCCAACCCTGCAACCTGATTTGATTGGATTTAAACACTCCATGTGATCATATAACCAAGAGGCAGATTGTATGTTCTGGGTAATTCTTAGTAATGCCCATAAATTTAACCAGTATAACTATTTTTCTGGAATTTCTGAGAAGCAGAAAAAAACCCAAAGCATTAAATAAATTACTAGAAATGTAATAAAAGGTAACTAAAATGACAGATTGCTTACTAAATATACCCAGTTGTTTCATTTATTCAAGCCATTTGCTTAACAAATCAAGTTTTCCACCAGTCACTCAGCACTTGTGCTAAGCACCCACATACATTCAGGTAATCAATGGTATCATACCTTATATTTACTAGTCCTGATATAACACATAGCAGTTCAGCTCTGTTGATAAACATCGGTTTGTTTCAGTAAAACAGCTAACCGTATCCTATTCAGAAATGGTAAATTAGTTTGTTTCTCTTGAATTGAAAAGGTTTCCTGGGAAAGCAATTGCCAGAGTCACAAGAAAACAGTAGGCACTCTTGAATTGCCAAGATTCAATTCTGAACTGTTTTATTTTTAATGTGTCCTCTACTTAGGAGGAGGGGAGGATTTTATGTTTGAAATATAAGATGCTCTTTCCTCAGACTGATTTTGTAATCAGGAATGAATCAGAAGGTTAAATTTTCTCATCCAGGTCTGTATATTTCAGGGTGAGCTCAGGGTAAAAGCCCAGAGGAGAATCTAGGCTGATGAACTGTCCCAAACTGCAGACTTTGTAGTAGTGCTCAGTTGCAGCCAAACATTTGGGGCATTTGATCATAAGACAGGCCAGATAGCCAGTTTTTTGTTGGCTTTGTAATAGCTTGAAACAAAGTGTGTGTTTTGAGGTGCAAGAAAGGAAATAGAAATTATTTGGGGGAGTTATCCAGTACATAGATACTTGGAAGGAAAAGTAGTGCTGGAGTAGCAACTGGAATGGCAGTCACTCTCCTTCTAGAGTGGTTTCCATCTGGGCAAGCTCCGGTCTCACCCCAGCAGCATCTAGTCTACATCCCGTTGGCTGGATCTCCAGTCTTGGTATGTCCAACAACTGCTGCCTGGTGGAGAAGATGCCTGCAGGGATTTCTTCTCTGCCTGCAGGACAGTTACACCATTAAGAACCAGAGGAAACCCATCTTAGATTATGCCAAATGGAAGTGGCTTTAAAATACGGAACATGGTGCCCAAGAGGCCTGATTTCATTTTCTAAGGATTCATCGGTGTGCGCTAACAAGATGTTTGAAGGCATGATCTTGAGGAATTAGCAATTTTGGTTAACAGCTGGAAATTACTGTTTCAGGTGGCCATGATGGCACATGAAGTCTAACCTGACTATGTTCTATTACTAGCTGGCCATGGTATATCAGCGTATCTCCTGTGGAGGCTTAAAGCCCTCCTGAGTCCAGATGATTAGTCTCTGAATCTTCAGGCAAAGAGATCTGAAATCTGCTGTGTCGACAGTACATCCCATTGCACAGCCTATCACAGCAAATCTCCCCTAGGAAAATTATGTGTCAGGAACAAAAAAAGAATCAGATGAGAGTGAGAGGCAGATGGTCAGAGAGTGTAGTCAACAAATTGTGAGGGATGGAGGTAAGAGAGATGAGGACTGTCAAAGGAAGTTCTCTTATTTCACTGCAGTTCTTATTTTGTGGGAGTGTTGAAAAAGGACACTGCACTGTAAAAGCCTATTGATATCTCTGATATGGGGAGAGTAATTACCAGACATAGTCCTAGAAGATTTCCTAAAATATTCCTAACTGCCTCCTGATTTATTTATTCCTAATGAAAGGAAAAAAATGTAATAAGTGCTGGGGGTAACATTCCTGACAGAACAAGACAGCATGAAGTAACTATTTCTGCTGTTCTTGTTTGCATCTGGGTAGCTGGGAATGGGGCCCAGCATCAGCCACTGCCACAGAATCAAGTTTGTATTAATTCCATTTGGAGCCAGCCATGTTGCAAAGCTCTTCTTCAGTGATGTAGTGTCACTTTGAGGAGAATCTGTGTGTTCAAGGTGAGGTACCACAAGCTATTTTACAAGGACAGCATGTGTGTTGCCTTGCAAACTCATCTAGCCCTCAATCTGTCCACTGGTGACACAGAGTACACTGAGAGGAGAAAAAAAGTGAAGCTGGAAAATTCATGGGGAGCAAATAGAAAACAGCTGGAGGAGTCAAGGGGTTTGCATGGGGTTGTGACCCTGTCGCTGTGCCTCTTTTCTTCGCTGTTTCCCCAGTAAATTAGCAGAAAGAAAGGGGTTGCCTACCCCAGTGCATTATGGATTGTGGGAAGTCCGGGCAGAGTGACTGGAAAGCTGCCTGTTGGAAAAGGCCCTGGGGGTGCTGGTCAACAGCAGCTGAATGTAAGCCAGCAGAGTGCCCAGGTGGCCAAGAAGGCCAATGGCATCCTGGCCTGGATCAGCAATAGTGTGGTCAGCAGGACCAGGGCAGTGATTGTACCCCTGTACTGGGCATTGATGAGGCCACACCTCGAATCCTGTGTTCAGTCCTGGGTGCCTTATTACAAGAAAGACATTGAGCTGCTGGAGCAAGTCCAAAGGGCAACACAGCTGGGGACAGGTCTGGAGCACAAATCTTATGAGGTGCAGATGAAAAGAGGCTGTAGTGAGGTGGGGTCAGTCTCTTCTCTAAACGAACAAGCAAGAGGAAGAGGAAATTACCTCAAGTTGCACCAGGGAAGATTTAGATTAGATAGTAGACAAATTTCTCCACTGAAAGGGTTATTGAGCATTGGAACAGACAGCCTGTAGACATTGTTAAGTTACCATCCCTAGAGGGATTTAAAAGATGTGCTCAGAGACAGGGTTTAGTGGGATTTGGCAGGGTTGGGTTTGTCTTTTCCAACCTAAATGATTCTATGATTCTATGAAATCAGCAATTCACACCTTGGCCAGCACAAAGAAAAAGTTTGTGGGTAAGAAATGAGTGGCAAGTGCAGGGTGTTCTCCTGCAGACCTTCTTATATGTCCCTATAAAAACAGGCCAGTTGGAGTCCAGAGCAAGGTGTTCTGCATTTTTTCTAGTGGATCTCTGGCAATTGTTTTAACACATTTCTCTAACTTTTACTTCTCATGATGAGCATTTAGTGAAAAGTAGCTAGTGTCTAAACCTGTACTACTTGATTATTCCTAGAACCATTCCAAACCAGCAATGTTGAGGGCTTCTGAGAAATGTCCAGCCTGTGACCTGGACAGGGAGTAATAGAGGGGTTACAAATCAACTGGGCTTTTTCTAGGAGATATTCTGATGCGTTCATATTTTTTTAGAAAAACAATTTAAAATTTTTAAATTTGAGTATTTGGCTAAAGTATTGCTTATGTCTGCAGGCTTAAAAAAATCAGCTTTTTGACAGAGGTCAGATACTTTTTATTTTAAAAATATAATTTAATATTATAAAAATAAATCCTCCTATGTGGCCTCAAGAGAAAGTTCTTTGACCATTTCTAAGCAACAAGAACTTGCAGAAAGTAAAACAGATTTCATCTGCCAGTGCCCTCAACACTTGCTTAGTTATGAACAGTAGAGCTGGAGCCAACAGTGGGATTTTCTTTATCCCAGCAGATAACCTTCAGCTCCATTAATTTCAGGGGCAACCACAGACACATTTGAGAGTAGGATCTAACCCTTTATAAATAAAAAAAGTATTTTTGAGCCAGGAACAAATGCTGGCTTCATCTTAAAGCAGCTGTGTTGCTAAACAGCTGCTGCTGAATCACACGACTATGCTATTATGAAGCTTATGTTAGTTTATTTGTTCCTGTTCTCAGCAGTAAAACCAAGTTTGCAGAGTCTTATATAAAGTCCTGGTCTAGCAGAAAGTTGTTCTTTTTGTGATAAGGATACATACAGCCAATTTTGACTTATCCCTGGACCAGTTAATCAAACCATGATTGAAAGTTTATTTTGAGCTCTGCAACTTAAAATGTTCTGATTTGTTTTTCAAACCAAGCTTGTAAGGACAGATTTTTTTTACCATGGGCTCATCAGTTTTTATTTTGCGAGACATGATTTTCATAATGGGCATGAATTCCAAGTCTCTCTCCTGCATATGTGTTGTAACACTCTTACACATAGTTCAGTAAAGGTTTTTACAGCTGTCATCAAAATTACACACACATTGTCACATCTTTTAGCCTAATTGCATAACTGGTTGTGATTGCATCAATTACCTAGAGAGGCAATACATAACTAAAAGTTAAAAGTGAGAAAAACTGTTAGAAACAATTTTTTTTACCCTCTGTCATTAAATCAGCAAGCCTTCTAATGAGATTTGAAGATTCAGAACAAGGTTGAAGTAGTCCTGATTATGACATTAGGCTACTGATTAATAAGGACACTTACATTGGCTCCCCAGAATTACTATATTATTCAGGTATAGGCAAATTGGCACAATTACTGAAGTCTCATTTTATACCCACATAGCTATATTGATCTTAAACATACAGTGCCCATAAACAACTTTTCAATCTTAAGTTCATGCTCAGACTACTGATGATGTTTTTACACATGGTATTTCTAGCCTTTTGTAGCTATCAACATATTTCCAAGAATTATGTGTTTATTCACATAAATGGAGACCCAGCAAAGGGATTTTGAACCAAATAGAGGCTCGGATATTGACTGTCCAGTGCAGTCTGTGCAGATGAAACAAGGCAAGAAATTGATTTCTCCAAGATCTTGCAAATACAACTCAGGTAATTCATACGTTAGCCCAAAACCCAAATGGATGGTGACAGAAAAATAAGCCTTCTTTGATTTTAGATTCAGCTGAGGAACAAAATTCAGGCAAGAGCTCAAAACTTAAGTTAATTTGGCTCATCTACAAGAATTTCACGTATGTATTGATGGTAACCACCACCATTAGTCCAGAAATTTTAATGAACCCAAAAATACTCTTTGATTTTTTAGAATCATAAATAACTTTTATCTGTCTTCACTGGTACTGCTTTTTTGTTATTCACCTCTTTGTGAACGCCTTTTCAGAGTTTTTCATTCACAGACATTAATAGGATGCCAAAATCCGTGGATTTGCAACTGCATGAACTGCTGGATGACAGAGGGTGTAGTTTACGTGGTGGTTGCCCCATGGCAGCTCACAGCAGCTCTCCTATCCCATTACCCACATGATGGGTGCAGCCACATCACCACTGTGGAAGCCCTGGATGCTCTGGCAAGGCAGTAGGAAATGGGGCCTTTTTATGGATTGCATGAAAAATGCCTGATATCTAGAAGGTCTACACTGAAACTGGTTTTGAGTCTTTCACCAGCTCTCTGCCATCTAATCAGAAAGGAAAAACAGAGGCATCACACTAAATCCATTTCAGGGCTTCCCACCTCAAACCCTGTAAAATCCTTTAAAAAGATGAAATTAGTAGTCCTTTTGAAACTTTCCTGGCAGAGCAGGGCCCTCTCCACCCAGGTTATAGAGGCTATGAGTTGTAACAGACTCCAGGTTATTCTTCTCTTCCCAAGCATGAGAAAACACCAACAGGCAAACCAAGAACAAAGGGAAGCAGGGAGTGGTCCTGAGAAAGTGAGAGCTCTCCAATAATTTCACTCATAAGTACATTACATTTAGGAAAGTTTCCTTTTCTTTCTTCTCTTTCCTTATTTATTTTCTTCTCTTTTTGACTTGATGGAATTTTACTGAAGAACAGGGGAACATACCAAAATCCTACAGAAAAGTCTTTTTCTTTTTTCTCTTTTTGTTTTATCTGTAAAATGTCACAAAGATTTTCCAGATCAATACAGCTAACCTGTGCTAATTAAGCCGTTAATGTGGGTGGTAAATGAGGCTTAGGCAAATGATAACCAAGAGCCTGTGTCCTGATGGATTTCACACTGTGTCTCACACCTCAAAGCCATCACAAGGTTATAGCAATCTGATTATTGATTGACTCTAGAGCGCTTCATTATACTTAATCCTTTATGGACTACTTCAAAACCATGCAGTACTGACCGAGTGGAGATCATTAAAGAGTACCATCTGGTATAGTCAACATACAGAGTAGCCTCTGAGGGCCTACAGGATTTTTTCTGGGCAGTACTTGGCAAGATTTTATTCACTTAGAAATTTGAGCTGAGTCTTTCTTCCAGAAGAGAAAAATAGTAGAAATGGTGCAGCTTTCCCCCACACTTGCACCCTGTGTTGAGTCTGGAACTGAGGGCTGAGGATCCTTACTTCAAGATGTCTAAGTCTCTGTGTATGTCGGCCTCAAAGTTTCTCCCTACTTACTTATTTAAGCATTTCCAATGGCTTAAACTTCAGCACAATTTGAGCGGGCTGAAGAATTTTTCTTTGTCTTCAACCTGGCCACAGTTTCACGAGACTTCTGTAAAAGAGTCTCATTTTTCTCCATAGCCCATGCCCTACTGAGAGTGTGGATGTACTGACAGCCTTAGCTTGGGGACACGACTGCCAGAGACTGGGCAAAAAAGAAAGTAAAATCTGTGCTGGCTTATCAGTGCTGGTTATAAATCTGTGCCAAAGCCAAGGATTAGTCCACAGGAAGAAAAAAACATTAACAATAGTGTCAGAGTTATTGTCTGGGTTTTTTTCACTTGTTATTGACACTGTCACTCCCATGAGATTCTGCTGTTTAAATGCAGATGTCTGCATCTGACCTTGCTGTTTAAATGCTGTTGTGGGACAATGGAGACAAACTTACCCTTCTGACTTTTTCTCTCATCACTAAGTAGACATGTAAAATGGGTCAGATGACTCATGTCTTAGAATAAGCACTTGCCTATTTGTAGGCAGCCATTGGCTCCAAAAGGTACCTAGGGACTAGCTGAGAGACATAAGCACTCACGCCTCAGGTTTCTGAAATTAACTGAAATGAAACCCCTGCTGTGGATCCGTTTGCTGTTGAAACAAATATTTTCAAGTTTAAGATTGTATTTGTACAAACAGGCTCCCCTCCACATGGTTGGTATTCAATGGCTTCATCACCCACACCAAGACTGACTTTCTCAGGCTGTTGAAAAGGATAACCTTGGCTCCTGTGGGATGGAGGGCAGGCAGTGCAGGAGCGTCCTCATCCAGCCTGGAGAGTGAATTGTTTCATCTCCAGGGGGTCATCCTGAATTTTACATCACCCCTAAAATTTATTAGGAAACTTCAGGGAAAACATGCATGAAACCTAGTGTAACAAGAATTCTAGGTTTCTAACTTTGCAAAAAGCCAAAGATAAGTGATTACAATATCAAACATTTGCAAACCGAAAAGAAAATCCTTTGTCCACACTCCTCATATGTTATGTGGCTTTGTCCTCAAATGCTGTCTAATCTCTTACTAAAAATGGTGTTCTCTCCTTTTTGCTGCTTCAGCATCATTGCTAGGCTGGAGTTGGTCCTGTCAGTTCTCCCTCTCTCCTGACATATCAGTACAGTTTTTTATTTGCTGTTTCTGTCATTGTCATTAATTATAACATTATTTTTACTTGCAAAGCCTTCTTACATATTTGTCACAGCTGCCTAGATAATATATCACAAAAAAAAAAAATCTATCAACAAATTAGATTTATAGGCTGGGATTCAGTTTAAGATTAAACCACAAAACTCTAGCTCCCACTTTTTCTTGGGAGCTAGACATTGCACCCAACACAAAGCTTGTTAACATAGTTAATGGAGCCTCAAGGGTGACTCAGGCAGCAGTCAGACTACTTCAGGGTGAGGTGTATCCCCCTCTAAATCTTACATGTATTTCCATCAGGCATCAGGTAGCACTCTTCCCCTGTATGTGCACACTTTGGCTTGGCAGGAGCCTGCCAGAATAACATAACACAGGCTCACGTGCATCTAGCAGGCGAAATGAAGGCAACCGTGTCTATTTTATAAAGCACTGGTATGCCTTATGATACTCTTTCTTCTGTAGTATCTAAATTAGTCCCAAAATCCCATCTGTGGATCCTCTCAGAGACAAATCCTGAACTGAGTAAAAATAAAATCATTTTAAACTTTGCTAAGTCATATTTAGAACCTGCCAGAGCCCTCGTGGTACCAGGTATGTGACAGTGACCCAGAAAGAGAAATGAGCAGGAATTATTCATGCATTAGATGAAGAATCCTCCTCCCTCTCCTCTTGCACTCCTTTGGATGGGAGGACAGCCATGCATCAGGACTGCACACCTGCATCCAAGTCGTGGTCCATATAGTGCCACTTGTTTCTCATGGCAAATTTCTCTGCTTTAGTTCCCTAAATGTCACCATGGGGAAACAGCACTGTCCTAACAGGGGCAGAGGGAGGACAAGTGTGTAAAACGTGATGCTGTGAGACCTTCACTGAAGATACTCAAAACTTGCTTAGACATGATCCTGTACAGCCTGTTCTAGGTGAAGCTGCTTTAGCAGGGGGGATTGGACTAGATGATCTCCAGAAACTGAGAGTCCTTTTCAGCCCCAACCATTCTGTGAGTCCGTGATTTGTGTTCAGGGAAAGGATAAGGATCAGAAAATAGCTTGTAGCTAGATGTTAGACTGTGAATGCACTAGAGTATGAAGGCTATGCACAGAAGAACAATCAACCAAAAAATATATATATTCTGTGGATAAAAATTGTTCCATGTGGGTAGCCTGTTGATTTACACTGCAGCAACATGTTAGGGCCTTAACAAAAGGAAAAGAATTGCATTTTAAATTGCTGCACTCTCTTTGTAAACAGCCTTGCTAGCAAATCAATAAATAAAGCCTTGTTGCCCATCAATTAAAAAAGCCCAATTTCAGTAAATAGAATTGAAACATGTGGCAGGGGAGGGCGGGGAAGGAAAAACACTGTCTCCATACCTGAAAGTTATGATGGACTTTGGAATGGTTCAGGTGAGAGGCTTATGAGAGAGAAGTGTTGAACCTGGTCTGTTTCTATGTGAAGTATTTTATCAAACTGAAATATTTGACATGTTGCTTGTCAGCTTCAATCTCTTCTCTTTCTTCTCTCATCAGGAGGCCAAGAGGACTGCATCCTTTCTTATGAACCTGTCACAAGACAGGAAAGTAAGTTTCATCTTCTTTGTCACTGTTCCTTATATTTTTCATTTCAGAGTTTGGGGGCCAGCAGAGCAGTAAGCCTTGCTGTGCCAGTCCCAGATTCTCTGTGGCTTCTTTTTCTTGGATGCTTAGTCTATCGCACATGAAAAAAATGATGTAATGGTATTTCTTGGAGACCCCCACTTCCTACCATTCCCAGGACTCTCTCCAGGACCTTCTTGTGGGCTTTACTAGTACAGTACATTAATCAGTCTACAAGATATTGATGTAGATTTTCTAGATTTACTGCAATACTGTTACATGGAAAGCCTTTATTATTTTGCCTCTCATGTGATATATGCCACTGTCCAGGGTAGATAGACCTATGGAAAGGCAACTGAAAATGGGAGCACATCCATCTGATTCAGTGGGGGATGCATTCATTTAACTTGAGGAGAAAAAAATGCTACAATAGCCTTTCCATGCCTCATGGAAGAGTCCATCTGCAAGCATTTGGGAGTGGCCTTGTTGAGCCATAGCAAATATAAATATGCTTCTACATAGTCTTTTGACTTGTGCATGGACCATCACAGAGCTCTGCTCTGGTACTCATTCCATTTCCTTTTTCATGTCAATAAATAAAATATTCATCAATAAAGTATGCACCTAAGTTTTCACTTCATACATAAAGACGACTCTGGTTAGTGCATTTTTGGGTAAATTTATTTATTATTGCTGGTCAGATCATCAACATGTGCCTTTCTTTTTGTTTTTCAGTTAATTACACCAGGCCGGTTATTATTCTGGGTCCTATGAAAGATCGGATCAATGATGATTTGATATCTGAATTCCCTGATAAGTTTGGGTCGTGTGTACCACGTAAGTATGATTTCACTCCTCATTCTGCAGCTGAGTGAACCGTATGCCTTGGTGACACACATTAAAGAAATTTCTGTGAAAGCAGCATCCATGACCTATATGAGTTTCTCAGAAGTCATTTTTTCATCAGACAGAATAGGGGAAAGGAACAAATAAATATAAAAAAAGACTGTGAAGATCTGGAAAAAAAGCTCAAAATAATTGTCTTAAAAGCTCTAGGACTTCTTTAAACAAGAGACATGCTGGTCACTAACTCTGTTTAGTAATCAATTAATAAATGGTTTCTTAAATAAGATAAAAGTTGGAAATACTGATAAAATATAAAATGTTTCAACTCAATTGCACATCATCCACCAATAAAAATACAAAATAATCTGTGATTTGTGTGAGATATAAACTGTCGAATCTGAAAGCAATGTTGGGTCCTGAATTAGACAGAGTATTTATATCTTGGATCTTTAGAGCTTGCTGTTTATTTCAGGCCCTGATTGCAGTTGTGCTTAATTTTAAACTGTTGTCTCTGGCAATACACTAACTTAAAACTACTAGTGATGAGAACAGAATCAGACAATTCATTTTATCACTGTAGTAGCATTAAATTTAATATCTGAAATGCATTTTATATTTGAGGTTTGTGTGTGATTCTGCTGAAAAAAAGTAGAGTTCCAGTAAACCTTAATTTTATTTCAACCTCTATTGATTGGAGGTAAACATCAGAAGGTGTTACTACAAAAAGACAGCCTTATTGTCATAGCTCCATTGAAAACAATATGTAGTAGCCAAAGATCTGCTCTCAGATGTGGAGTACCTCCACTTGGAGCAGACTCAGCACTGCCCACTGAGCAAACCTTCATTGCTGCATTTTTTGCATTAAATGTTTTTGCAGACTGCTTGATCTTCCATCTTTTGTTTTCATGCAGATACCACACGGCCAAAGCGTGACTATGAAGTGGATGGGAGAGATTATCATTTTGTCATTTCAAGAGAACAAATGGAAAAAGATATCCAAGAGCACAAATTTATAGAAGCTGGGCAGTACAATGATAATTTATATGGAACTAGTGTCCAGTCTGTGAGATTCGTGGCAGAAAGGGTAGGTTGACAGTAGTTTTATTGCCAATGCAACATGATCTGCTTTGTTTCCACATTGTGTCTCAGACATGATTCTCTGCCAAAAATAGAAAACAGCTGCGAAATAGCATCCTAATATTTACAGGCTTTATAATGACTCCACAAGTGGAGTCTCTAACTTTGAATGACATCATCCTTGGCACTTTCTGTAGTGGGATGTAGTGCCATGGATTCAGGGTTCTAACACAGTGCCTCAAGTACACCCCAAAACAGCCTCTTCTCTTCCCTCTGTAAGACAGGTGGAAAAACTTATCTCAGTTTCACAGAGGCAAAAGAATGAACTACAGAAAGATTAAATTATTTGCCTGAGGTGACACAGGAAGTCTTTGATGTAAACAAGAACTGAATTAATCAGTAAGAACGTGGACATCCTATTACTTTTATGAACTGATTTTCCTCATCTCAATAAAATCCTCCTGGCCCTGCAGATTTCATCCCAGTAAAAAATAAAACCTAAGTTTGTTCCCATATCATCAGTGTATATTTATACTGGCACCAAAGCAAAGGAAAGAACACAGCGTAGTGGAGCGCATGCCCTGGGTTCCCTCTTCCTTGGTGTGCCAGTAATGGCCTCATTCCAGGGTACTGCGTCACAGATTTGCTTCCTAT
The DNA here is from genome assembly GCA_013397565.1 of Ptilonorhynchus violaceus. Classification (NCBI taxonomy): domain Eukaryota; kingdom Metazoa; phylum Chordata; class Aves; order Passeriformes; family Ptilonorhynchidae; genus Ptilonorhynchus; species Ptilonorhynchus violaceus. The sequence continues at coordinate 2,984,501 of VZRJ01008660.1, read as the reverse complement.
CTTTTGGCTGATCTGCAGCAAGCTCTGCAAAAATAAACACATCCTCATCTGTTTCCAACAGGGCAAGCACTGTATACTTGATGTGTCAGGAAATGCTATCAAACGACTACAAGTTGCACAACTCTATCCCATTGCTATCTTCATTAAGCCTAAATCATGGGAGCCTCTGATGTGAGTATAAATTTCTTCAAGCATTTTATTTTTTTGGTGCAGTCTGAACCACACAGGTCTCGAGTCTACATTTTGCTTGTTCTCTAAAATTAGTAATAATGAGAGGAAGTGGGAACAGTGCCCTCACAGGCTGTCATCCACTGTATCCTGGTGTCTCAAGGAACAAGCCAGAGCTGCCTTTGAACCTTTCAGACTGGGACGCATGGGATTATGTGCTGGACCACAAAGGACTCCCTGCCAGTGCTTGGTGTACCTGCTCCAAGCTGTGCAGCAAATTCACCAGGGACTCACTCACTCAGCTTGGCTTGTCCCATGCATCCTCAAGTGCTCTTGGAGTTTAGAGTCTGGTCAAGGTCACGAACCAGAGGGCTAAACCTGTGTCAGATTTGAGGTGTGTGCCTCTTCATCAGCCCTTCATTTACCTGAAGGTCTGTAAGAGGACAGGCAAGGAGCCATGGGATTGGAGAGGGGCAAACTTAATATTTAAAAGAATGAAAGGCACCAGCTTCGTGCTGCCAAGGCTGACCAAGGTGGCATGAACTTTGGAGGATAAGATCAAAACTCAGTGTAAGATCAGTAAGATGAAATTCAGCACAGACAAAGGAGAGAAAATGAAATGCATGAGTACAAGCAGGGAATAATTAAGCTACAGCACTGCAGAAAAGCATCTGGCAGTTGGCGTGGATCACACAGGAATATGAATGGATGGGTAATGTGGTTGCAAAAATGGAAAGTGCCACTGTGGGCTGTATTTATATCAATGTTGTGTAAGGACACAACAGACAGCTATTTTGTTTTACCGGGTATGGATGAGGCCTCAGCTGGAGTGCTGGCCTGGTTCTGGGTTCCACACTGCTGGTGGAGGAGGAACAGGCATTGTCTAGTGTCAGAGAGAGAAGGCTGAGAAGAGAATATGGAATTGATCTTCACACTGGTTAAATCTCAAGATAAAATGCATGGTTATCAAGTTGCTTTCTGTGTACACTTCTGGTAATGTAAGAGATATCAGCTTAATTTGCTGTGATACGGGTGAAATTTTGAACTCTGTGCCTTCCCTTCTCCCAAGGCTCTGCAAAAGCCATGTAGTGCCATAGGTATGGGTTTGACAGCTAAAATGTAGGCACTTCCCTCCTGTGACAGTGTCTGGTGATGGTAACACTGTGCCCTCAGCCATTGGTCGCAGAGCCAGAGAATGCCAACACGACCCATCCCAGGAATGTACATTCTCCCTGGCCCTGCCTTTTGGCGATAAGGTTGTTGTATGTACAGCCACATTACAGGGAATGATGCACAATATGTGGTACTTGCACGGAACCGTCCTGACCAAAGCCATCTCGGGTTGGATGACTTCCTGACTCTTCTTCCAGACCTACAATTCAATTACATTCTGATTTTGATGCTGTATGAAAGGGGAAGGATAGCCTGATAGCCTACCTTCTGCATTGATTGTTTTAACAGAGATCTTAATATCCAGTTTTCCCATTCATAAAACATTTCCATTATTTGTTTAATGCTGGCATTGCCTCTGGAGTGATTTTTAAAAAAGAAAAGTAAATAAAAGTGGCCCTTACTCTGAAAAATACTTCAGGCAGAACCAGAAAAGTGGCAATAACATAAAGGCTTCATTGATTTTAGAACAGCAAATCCTTGAATAGACTGACTGGATGGTGTTATGAAGATGCAAAATATAATGACAATCATTCTGTTATTGAACCAAAGCAATGCTAATACTTCACTTAGGGCAATAAAACAAGTGTGCAGTTCAAGAAACATCTGGACACAGCACTTAGTGCTATGATCTAGTTAACAAGGTGGTCATCAGTCAAAGGCTGGACTTGATGATCTTGTAGGTCTTTTCCAACCTAAATGATTCTGTGATTCGGTCTTTTCTATGTATGTAACTTTGCAACACAGAAAATGATAGGTTTATCTGCCATGACTATTATTCCCGTTCATACAAATGAGTTAAAAGTTACTGTAATAGCAAAGTCAAGATATACAAGTTAAAAAATTGCTAATCACAAGATGCAGAGAAACAAAGACAAAACATAGATCTTTTATCAAAATTAGCACATAAAGTTGTAGTCTCTCATTTATGCATGTGCTCATTTGCACCCATCTGACAGTAGAGGTAAGAAGAGTGAAGGGAGCATAAATAAAGTTTGCACCTGCACTTGAAACTTGGTTATTGCAGGTTTTCTGGAAATACCCTAGTAACACTTATCACTACAGCAGTAGAAGACTGTAAGGGACTATTGGATATAAAAGCAATCAGAACATATGGCCATTGCTGTAAACAAACTGCTCCATCACCCCCTCCCTCCCTCTCTCCCTCCCTTCCATCCTTCCGTCCTTCCTTCCTTCCTTCCTTCCTTCCTTCCTTCCTTCCGTCACCTAAGATTTGTTCAAATAGGTGTAGCTGATAAGAAGTCCACCTGAACTCGATTAGATAGCAATCTTTTCAATAAATAGAACTAGCAGTATTACAAATCTAGCAGGACAACACACAGACTACATTAAACCTATTTATATAATCTCCAAATAACTGGCATAAATTTTTGAAGAAATCTTTCTTAGCCTTCATTTTATAAATCTACTTTGTCCATGGCATTAGTACTTCCAGAGAGATTTTTCTAAGAAGTGTTCCCAGCTATATGGTTAGTTATATAGGTAGGCAGCTTTAAGCCATTTCTAGAAATACTTTTTTTACATCTTGGATATCTTCCAGAGTGTTTTTCAGAAGCCAAGTAGGAGTTAGCTGTAGCAAGTTCATACTGTTGTGCACTTCATAGATTTTTTTTTTTTTTGCACTATCATGTACATAATTTCCTACATACATCACCCATGACATACTGTATACAGTCCATTACCACATAATCATATGATTCAATGCGAGGCATTAAATCAGATTTATGCAGAACACAAGATGCTCCATTCTCTTGCTTTCCTAGTTGCCTCAGAAAATTTCTGTCATGTTTTAAGAAAAAATGAATCCATTCTGGCAAAAAATGCTAGAACAAGCAAACTCTACTTATTATTGATAATTTGGACATCTGCAGGAATATAAGTGAATGAGTGTGAGCTTGATTCATAGCAAGTACACAGTGGTATTAATACCTGAGCATGCATGGGCAAGACAACTCATTTCTTAAAGTTATAAATAATGCTTCTGTTGAAACAGAAATGCTCCATCAAATAACAAAACATTGAAAAAAACCATAATGTTACTGTCTGTATTTGTTTTTATATTTATTGGCACCTAATAAGCAGTTGGTACAACCTTATTCAGTTGAGACAACCAGCTGGGTCTGGGAGATACAGAGGTTCCTGAAGGAGCTTCAGCTCTGGAGGCAGGAGTGCTGAGTGCTCAGACTGTGGGACGTCCTGGATCCCAGACGTATCTATGAGTTCCTGATGTCTCAAGTCTGTCTCAGTTAGTGGCTACCAGACTTGGGTCTTGTATTTTGTTTGAGAATGTATAGTAGTGAACCCAAGATAAAAATTTGGTGGAGAAATGTGAAATAGTCTGAAAAAGTAGTTTTGTACTACTAATGGAAGAATTTCACCATTTTATCCTTGCACCAATCTCAATTCATCTGTGATTCAGTCAAACATGTCTTTTGAAAGCTTTTCTAGCGAAAATCTAATTTTTTTTATTACTTCCTCTATGTTTTTAGGGAAATGAATAAACGTCTTACAGAGGAGCAAGCAAAGAAAACCTACGACCGAGCAATTAAATTAGAACAAGAATTTGGAGAATATTTCACAGGTATGTTTTTATTAATACCATGTTTTCCCCCAAGACATAGTCTTTTATTGCAAAACAGCTGAATTAACTCTGTCTTTGACCTAGAGTACCTGTCAGTATAGTGTGCCCAGAGTAAGGACTTCTGGATTGAGAGTATGGTTTCCTTGAAATTCAAGAGCAATTGAGACACTTGACTCTTCAAAAGTTTCACGTCCTGAAGGAATATCTATGCTAAGGCCAGTTAAGGAGAAAATTGCACTGCTTTGTGTTGCAGTTGCTTTACCTTCTGTTAGCTTGGGCCTGATCTGGTTAACTTCAGCAGCCAAGAGTGAACTCATTATAACCAGGTCAAAAAGGTTGTAAGTCTGCTGTTGCCCACTGCTGAAGTAGATTCTAAATCAATTGAAATGTAAAGCTTGACCTGCAACAGTGGTGACCTCCTGTGCTGCCCTCCCCTAGAACAGAGCTGCTAGTTCTCTGAACTAAGCTAGCTGTACAAGCAGTGGGATGGGTCTCTGTCATAGGCAGGTGCCATTGATTTGAACTTAGTTGTCATCTGCAGGGGTATGGCTTTTCAATAATCAACATCTCTGTATGCCAGTATTCCTTCTCATTCCATCAGTATCTATGAGTATGCTGAAAGTCTGCTGACACTGCATGCTGTATCTATCAATTGAAAGAAATATTGATATGTTTTCTCTACTGCAGCTATCGTCCAAGGAGATAGCTTAGAAGATATATATAATCAATGCAAACTTGTAATTGAAGAACAATCTGGGCCTTTCATCTGGATTCCTTCAAAGGAAAAATTATAAATTAGCCACTGCACCTCTGATTACGACGGGAGAATATTTAGAAGAAAACTATAATATACTATTTGGAGGCTTTCCTGTTTTTGTTGCATTTATGTTCTTTGCAGTCAATGTGAATTTTGATGAATGTACAACACAAAGTGTTTGAAGCCATGAAGGACACTGATGGGTCAAAGGGTAGGAACAAAAAGACTTCTACCATATAAAGCAAATCTGTTGTGTGCTCAGAGCACGAGTTGTAGGTATAAACTTTTGACATGGAGACCCTCTGTCAAGGGGAGCTAAGCCACCTCCTGTGCCCACGCGGACATTTTGATCAATTTCAATGGCTGAGCTCAGTGTGTTGATTGCTTTAGAGAAGTTCCCAGCTCTTGAACCTCTTACAGGGCTTGATCCTGCAAGGCGCTCAGCACTTGACCCCAATTCCTACACAAGTAGCCTGTTGACTTGGAGTCACTTGTGATCCTTCCCTATGCCATTCAGTCCCACCAATTCCAGTAGGACTATTCATGTGCTCAAAGCTAAGCACAGGCTTAAGCATTTTTGCTAGATCAGGGCCACAAGCACCTTGCAAAATCAAGCTAGGAGTATTTGGTCCACTTCCTACTGAGGTCACTGTTAGGACGCTCTGTGACTTGACTGGGAGGTGGGTCCTGTTCTAAGCTTGTCATTGCACATTTGTAGTTGGTACACCTCGACTTTGGTAACTATGCACATCTTTTGATTTCGGAAACCAAGTCAAGTATTTCCTTTTTTCCCCTTTGAAGCACTATTGCATCAGGAACTACCAACAATATGGTTTATTTTGATGGCGTTTGAGGGTGGGAGAGGATGGAAGCATTTCACGTCACACACACGTGCACACAAACACATACCCATGCAGACACACACACGTATGAGGATTCACAGCACCTATGTTAACAAGGAGGGATACAACTGGGAAAAGCTTTAAAATTTTTGATTGTCTATTTTATCATTTATATTGATAGAAGGCACTTAAAGATGGAATAATTTATAAAAATAAAAATATATTGATGTATAGAAACTAATTTCTATAGGTAAAAATGTTTTTGTGAAGATATTTTGTAAAGATTAATTAATTGAAAGATTAAATATTTACACCCTTGTGCGACTGTCAAATGTAAAGAGGACCATCAAGTTGCATTATACCTCTTCCATAACAGATTCTCTATTATTAATGACAAGCAAGATAATTCCTTAAATTGTAGTTGTCATCTTGTTTTTCTTTCAACTTAATCCTCTCCCTTGCCTCTGTTTAATCATTATGAACCCCTGTGGAAAAATCTCTTGAACTGACTGCCCTGTAAGACTTTTCTGAACACAAAAGGATAATGCATCTTTAAATTGAAATGGATGACTATTCAGAAGCAAAATGTCAGTGCTTAAATGTAGTTAATAATTTCTCTCTTAGGAGGGAGGCACCCTTCACCCCCAAATGTTTTATGATTCTTCCTGTTTCCTTTAGGGAAATAACAAAAGCATTTGATCTTTCCTGTATTTTCAGGCAGGTCGCCAACTAACTTGTATCTTCATTCATTTCACAGTCAACAAGGGTCTTAAAAGCAGAAACTGAGGCAATGGACATTTGTGAGGGATTTGGGGAAAGTCTGTGGAATTGCAGTTTGGGATGCATGGAAGGGGAGAAGGAGGTATTTTTTTCTCATTTCACACTGCCCTTCTTCTGTATACTGATGCCATTCATCACTGACTCACATGGGGAAAACTGCAACAGATGCTATGACAGTAAAACTGAATTGCCTTTGCTGCTGCTGGACCATGTTCTCTATAAAACCCACACTCCTGCCTCTGCTGCACTGCAGGAGTGCAATGCTTATCGCTGGCTGGTGGCTACAGCAACCCTAAAGCTTACGGATGTCTTAAGGGCAAATGCTAAATAGACTCCTCTGGTACTGGTCTATTTGAAGCTTACATTTCTACACCCTGTCAAGCTGACAGGTCTACCCAGCCAACTTCCGCGGACAGCGCGATGAGCTGGATGTTTGCAAAAGCCACCAGCAGTGACAGGGTTAAAAATACGGGCATTTTAGTGGCCCTGAGGGGGCCTCTCAAGCTTAATGCCCAACTATGGTAACTTTGAGAAGTTCACGCTTCTTTAACTACTAATTTTCTTGCCTGGTCAGCGCAGATTTATAAACAAGGGTTTCAGTTAAGTCTCCAGAAGAACTTTGTAACCAGAAGGGCTAGAAACATTTTTTTTTGTTCGGTTGGTTTTTTTTTTTACAAAATATAAATTAATGAATGCTTTGATTTTGGATAATTCTGCAGAAATCCACAGAGTGACCCCAGATCTTTGGAAACCATGGATTTTTCCATGCTGGCAAAATACTATTGCCCCAGGTTGGCAAATAGCCCACCAGACCTGAAAAACCAAGTATCCTAAAGCAGGAACTTCATTCTAATTTTCAGCTCTGTTTTTAAGCAATCAATCACATCTGCTTCTTTGTTTCTTAGTTCAGCATGCAGCCTTTTATGGTACTATCCTACTAGTAACTGTTTTGCTTTGTCATGTGCTGTGCTTTACGGTGAACAGTAACACTACGGCTGAGTACAATCAATTTTTCCATCAGTCCTTGGTTACTGTAGTAACATTATTTATTTTTCCCTGTCTGTTGTTTGTGCTTCCGATTTAGAGTTGACATTGCACTTCTTTTTTTTTTTTTTTTTTTAAATAAAACATATATTTAAAAACAAATCGTCAAGAGAAGCAGTGAGAGGTCTTATTTCCCTTAAGACTTGTATTCTCATTTGTTTTGTGCGTTGATGTTTTGCGTTTCATGTTTCAGCATCCTCAGAGCTGCAGTCCATTTTTGCCTTGCAGCTGTTCAGATCATACTGGGTGGTAGCGGGAGGAGGAAGAAAAACATAAGACTCATGTTAAATTACATCTGGTGAAAAAGAAAAAGTCCAAACTCACAACCCACAGCAATTGGCGCCTGACTCCATATTGGTGCTAACACAGCTTAGCATAATCAGATTCCTTTTCTGTCCATGTAAAAGACTTGGGAGCGTCTAAACATGAGACAAATGCAAATGCTGGACCCTTTAGGAAAAGTGCCAGATCACACCCCTGGTGCTATATCTCATGTTCTGGCACAGTGTGTAGCACCGTAGGGTCTAAGCAGAATCAAAATTATCACAGCTTTCTGTCCACCCATGAATGATCACGATAACATCTTGCTAGCTTTGTGCAGATGTGCAATATTACAACCTAATTATTTTTCCTTGCCAAAAAAGAAAAAAAAATAAAAGATAAAAAATCTTCCATGCACTGACTCATTGAAAGCTTGCTAACAGGACTCAGTGGAACGGCACTTCTTCACTGGTCCTATGGTCTGACCATCAACCAGTGAAAGAGCCTCTTTCTTGCTTAATCCCCCTTCCTACAGAAGTACCCTGTCCATGCTAGTGCTTTGTAATTTCTTTGGTAGTAAAGGCTGTTTCTAGATTAATATTCTGTGATGTAATTGTGTTTGTAGCTAGCATGGTTTGATGCTCCGGTGTGGATAGGGTCCTAGGAACCACTCTGTGAAAGTCGAGGATAAGAAATCTCTCCGTTGCACTGAAATTACAAATCCTCATCCTGGAGAGCAGTGTGGAACCTGAGCTAATAACCACTACGAGCCAGCAACAGTGTCCTAGGTATACAACATCCACCTACCTATTTACATTAGTTTTCTATGGCGAAATTATTGGTGTTACACCTTCACTGTTACTTGCTCATCAGCACTCTGTCAAATTGTATTTTTGTTTTGGTTTTCATATATTTTAATTTTTGTTTTTCATATTGTATCCCTGACCAGAGGATTCAGTGATTGAAAACAGATGAGGATATTTGTAGGAAAAAAAATTTTCATGAAAAAAGTATCAACCTTCTTTTTCAGCTGCAGATTTAAAGCCATAATATCTGCTGTGGTCACAGAAAGTGGTCTTCTATCCTTCACAGCTTTTGATCTCAATATTTTCCCTCTTCAACATTTTGCCTGCCATGTTATGCATGTGGTTCACTGTACAACTGCATTCAAGTGTTCAAGCCCATTCCTTGGTGGAATAAACTTTTTTTTCTTTTCCATTAAAAATCAGACATTTTGTCAGTTGGTTCAGAAATAATAATAAGGTCATAATTATGCTAAAAAAAAAAAGTTCCCATTCTAGGGCACAAATCAGCATCAAAGCTAACAACAGATAACATCTAAACAGCATATAGCTAGCCTAGATCCTCAGCTGGTAAATCATGGTCACTCCTCTGATTTCAGCGGAGTCCTTCCCATTTATACCTCCTGGAGTTAAACATCCGTCCTCCTCATTACACTGATTTTTTAGCACCAGTGTAAAACACCAAGGCCACCTGATTGAACAGCAGCTCAGCACTTTCCATCATTATTTATTGCTTATTTTACTGTAGCACCCCGAGGGCCAAGTCACAGACCAGGATCCTTTTGAGGTCAGTGCTGTGAAATTGCTGAACAAAAAGACACCCCAAGGGCCAAATGGATTTGCAAAAGGCTTCAGCACCACTGACATCTCACAAAGAGCTGTAGGAAGCACCACCTCATTGGCCGTTTTGAGACTCTGTCTTTAAGGTGAAGAGCACGAAAGGCAATCCATCATCTCTCACACCGCATTAGCAGCTTACACCTTCTGGCCCTACAGCACAGGCAACTTGCCCTGATGTAAAACAGCATTTCTGGGGGTGGGCGGTAGCCAGCATCCTGGGCAAGATCTTCCGGGGGGGAAAAAAGCATTTAAAAAAGAAAAAAAAAAAAAAAAAAAAGGCAACACTGTTGGCTCTTAGTGGGATAGCAACCTTTTAATTTCTGGATTTATGCTCCTAAATTCGAATTGGCCAGTTTGAACTTCTGAGTGCAGCAGCCTGTACGCACCACGCTGCTCCCTCCAGCACAATGTCCGGCGCATGTCTCTTTAGCAGGATGTTTCAGTCCAGCTGTAGTGGGGGGTACTCAGAATCTGAACTGGAGTTTACAAAACACCCTGTCCAGCTTACACTCCTGTTACGTGTAAATACTCTGCGCATCCATTCCATTTGTGTAAAGAATAAAGCACACACAATTATAAAAATTAAGCTGTATATTTCATACTAGCTGTGTCCTTGCTTATTTATTCCAGTCCAAGCTCTCAGCTGTGGTTCAGTTGTAAATGCTTGATAGAGTGTTTATAAATATGTCATGAATTTTATTATAAAATATTAATATTAAAGCATTTTTACACTTTATAGCAAATGGCTTCTTCACAAGGCATAATTTGTCTTTTTTCCTTGGAGTAGAATAGTAAAAGAGAAATATTGTGCTTTTATTACGTCTTGAGACACTATCACATCTATCACACAAGACAGACACAAGTCTGGAATTAGGATGGTGGTTTCAAAAATTACTTAGAATACAGAAACATTTTTCATTCTTGCACTTTTTTTTTCTTTTTGACTTCACATTGGTATGGAAGTTGCCACCAAAAAGATTCATTCTGGTGAAGTACAGCCACTTTCTCCTTACCACAGTTTTGCTGTGCATTGGATATCATCAGTGTTTTGGTGAATTATCAGAATTTTTTTTATAATTAAATGATCATGCCATGTTTATGACATCACTGCACAACCATGGGGATAAGGACTGTAATAATTACACACTTGTGTGCAGCTTAGGGGAGCATAAACTCAGTATTGCTATGGGATCCCAACAGCTCAAGACTATTGGGGTCTGGCCATTCCAGAAATTCTTTGCAGATGGCTTGTGGGCTCCAGGGAGGCCATGTGAACACTGTCAGTCCCCGGCAGAGGCAGTAACATGACAGGGACCCTGCTTTTGACAAACAGACGGTGCTATATGCAGTCTGCAGAGGGCCACGGAGATTCCATATGGTTCTGGGAGCCACAACTGAGACTATAGGGAGAAAAGCTGTCCACAGAGTTTTGCATGCATAATCACAAGGATGGCTAATCCTCTAAACATTCATTGTGATGCTTTAGATTTCTCCAATAGATTCAGAAGCAGCGGAGAACCCAAACAGTTGACATTAAGCAGAGTCTCTTATTAAAGTACTTTCTTCTTCATTCTGTCTCCAGGCCAACCTTAGCCGATTCCCCAGACTATGTTCTGCAGAAGCAAGAGAAACTTAGAAAACAATCTTTATTTAATGCATCGGAGACAGAAAGTACTTTAAATTGCAGGATTGTGCTGTGATGATTAATTCAGGCAGTGGTGGCAAACCTTCCCAGCCTTTTGCCTTGGCCAGGCATAGATTATGTCCCTACTGGTCACATTTTCTCATTTGTCCCACTGCCTTTTAATGGTCCCTTCACACAGACAGCCAAGTATCTGGACTCAGTTGTCATTCACAATGTGTGGCTTGAAAGACATTATCTCCCCATTTGGAAAATTATTTGGGACCAGAGCTACAAGGTAGGTGAGCAGTACTTCTGTTGTACAGAGACCTCCAGGTGCCTAATCCGTTTTAAGGAAGTCGTTTCACAGTGATTTTCAGAAGAATTTAGGTGTCTGTCTGGCATAAGCAAGTTGTTCATTTCACTATAATCAGAGCACTTTACAGCTGGCACAAAGAAAGGCAATGACACCTAGAGCACCTGTGGGAGAGCAGGAAAATGGTGATACAGTTCCTAAATACCTAGGCACACAGTGAATCCTCTTTGCCATGAGCAATCCATACAGCAGTCTTTATTATCAAAAATCACATCCCTGGAAGTGTTCAAGGCCAGTTTGGATGGGGCTCTGAACAACCTGGTCTAGTGGAAGGTGTCCCAGTCCGTGGAAGGGGGGGTGAATTAGGTGATCTTCAAAGTCCGTTCCATTCCAAACCATTCCATGATTCTGTGATCTAGAACACAGGAAGAACTACCATAATAGCCCTACCACAACAGGACTCACCAAAAGCACCATTAGAGAGCCCATTGCTGCAAAGAAGGTGACACCACAGCTGCAGAGACCACCATGGAGGGTGGGCATGTCACCAGTAAAAGAGACACCGCTAGACTGGTCCGTAGACCAGTGTGGAAAGCTGTGGACAAAAGCACAGATAACCTGCTCATTGGAGGAGGGAGTTCTGAAAAGCACCCTCTGCTGCAGTCTCTTGGTGATGGAGATGGATCCTGCCTGACACAAAGGAGAGCCAATGGTGCCAAATATCCCAGGGAGGCAGAGCACGGTACCCAGAAGAAATAAGACATTTTAGTCAGTGAAGAAATTGAATTGCTTGCTGCAGAAGCTCATTAACTACTGTCAACTACTCATTAGTGCTTGATCTAAGCAGAAGCAGGTGGTGGCAACCAGGGAAAATTAATTAGGTCTAGCATACTATAAGTGTAACAGTAATCGGGTTGTTACACCATCAGCAGAAGGCTAATACACAGCTGGCCCCTACACTACACCGATTAACTAATGTCTCAGCAACTAGCCTGAGAGCTTGCTGGGGAACGTATGGATAAAGAGGTTTCACTGCAGTCTCTTCTGGCTGCCCTTCCAACAGGGAGTCCCTGACACTGCCAAAGACTTTGCCTTGCAGTAGAATACAAAAATGCAATAGGGCATCAGCTATAAATGGCAATTTGAAGATGTCTTTAAGCTGCAAAATTCTGGGCTTTAAACATGTAAGAGAAGTATAAAGATGCTGGGAATCTGGAGTAAAATCCATCCCTAACAGCTCACATGAAGTCCCAGTCTGCAGCAGAAACTCCAGTGGCACCACCAAACCCTGTTTAACCTCTGCCCAACCTACCTGCTCCAGCAGACTGTTCTGAGCAAATTTCATGCCAAACTCCAAGAAAACATTTTCTTTAAGGTCTTCTTGCTGCCTTCTCCCTTTTTCCCAAGAAAGGATGTTACCACTGTGCCATCTGCAGTTAAAGCTGGTCAGGGACTGTTCATTATCTTCAAATCAAAGCACAGGGCAAAATTGTCACAGTCATCACCATGTATAAGTACCGTGAGTGTCAAACCTATGTCAAACACCCATTTCTTTCTCTATTTTTTAACAGAAAGTGTTTTGAACGCTGTCAACCTGATGACTCACAGAACATATCTAAAGGGTCTGAGGGCAAATGCTTGTCTTATGCTCCTGTCAAATGAAATAGAGGTTTTGGACAGGCATTGTAGGATGCAGGAGTCACCAAAATACCCTTTTCCCTCCTCTCGTGGTGTATTTATTGGCTGTACTCTGCTTGTCTGGATGTGATTTGCTGGGAGTCTGTTGCTCATTAATGGCGATACATCTTTGGTAAAATATTAGGCAAATATTTTCTAAGCTATTAACTCCTCATCTGTATATAATCCTTCTTTAATAGCACTGGCATTTGCTGTAGGTAAGTATGCTCATCAGCTTACAATGAAATCTCACAGGCAGCGTATCCAGAGCCTCTTTTCTCAACGGACACCACACTGTCCTATTTTAGAGATACCAAATGAGAAGGAAAACACTATTCTGAGACTGTGTCTGCTAAACAGGGAAAAGCCCTGCTGATCCCCTGTGCCAAGGGAGTTAACAGAAGGCCCATTTCCAACTAAATGAGCTTAGATGTTTGCCTGAGCTTAGTCTATGGGGTAACTGGGTTTGGGGAACAGGTACAATGTATGGATGTGAGGCAAGTGGATCATGCCTCACTCAGCTGGCTGGATTTGGGTTGGAAAAGGGGTGGTCGTCTTGTCAGCCATAGCAGGTATGTAACTGAGGGCATGGGCCCCAGACAGAGCTAATGGAGAGGTGTTGGGGGGGGAAGGTCTCACATTATTTAGTGCCTGTTTCGCTCCATTAACCAGCAGTTACAGTTGGAGCCTAACAGGTTTCTGAGCATAAAGCTAGACAGTACAAATACCAATTTCAATGCAGTAAAGAACCTGGAGTAAAACACTAGGGACCAGGAAAGCGATAATTCATAGTGCTATAGAAGAATACAGTTGTTAATTGAGCCTTTGCTCATGGAGACAAATCCCCAGTGACCACAAATTTCTGCCATAAATATAGCAACTACCTTCCCTTAAGCAAGAATTGAGACACCACAGAACAATGAACACCTGAGAGAGACCCACACAGCCAAGGCATCATCTCACTGCTCACAAATGCTTTCTGAAGGGGCCCTCCACATGCTTGTCCCAACCCATCAACTTAAGCTCGCTCAAGTGGCTCTGCAGAAGAGCTGCAGACTTATTCTTCCCCATGTGCACAGACGTACGCGTGCATGGACAGAGCGTCCAGGGACACGAATCACTGACCTGAGCAGTCTGAGTGTTTCAGCATCAGAGGAGCTGCTGCAGCAAGCGCTGAGGCAGCAGTGCTCTGTGTCTCTCCCTGGACTGCAAGCACTGCATTCCCACCTACAGATCCCTGTGCAGAGCCCAGAAACTCTGCAACATTTGAACCCTGACACCATCACAGGCTAAACTTTTACAGGCCAGCCCTAAAAGATCCCTCACAGCTACTTGGACAGTACGCACCCATCACAGCCCAGTCTAGGGCGAGGAATGCCTACAATAGATTTTCTGCATAGCTGTCTTGAGATTCAGTGAAATGAAGCTAGAGTCCTGCTGAACTGCCCAGCCTGGCTGGAAAGCTTTACGGAGGAAAGGGGAGCATGCACACACAGGCAGTGCTACCTCATGGAGGATTTGCCACTTTGGCTGGAGCAGTGTCATTGGAGTGCTGGAGGTACAGGTCATTAGGAATTAATTCTCTTTAGAGCAGCTAGAGCTAAGTCTTCCTAAACTTCCCATAGAAACATAGCCAAAGATTTATACTCGCCTTCAGTGACACTTTCTGACCATTTGGTATATGATTAGGGAATTCTCCTTATGATGTGTGCCCATGGTGCAGGGAAGTAATAATGCCACCTCATGCTAACACACTATCTGCACAATCTCTGTTCTGCGAGGACCATGTAGGCAAGAAATAATTTAAACTACAGCACCTTTATTGCTATTTTGTAGCCAATGGTGCAAAAAGTGCTAGTGGGGAACAAAAAAAAAGAAAAAAAAAAAAAGAAAAGTGATATTTAACTGCAAAGGCCATAAGAAATACCTTATTTTGAGCAGGGGTAGAAAAGATGTAAGAAGAGAAAATGAAGAAGCAAGTGACGGAAGAAGGGCTTGGCCATACACAAAGAGGGAGGAAAGGGGATTGTGAAGCCAACAGTCATTGCCGGTATCAAGAGGTTGTAGTGAGGTGGGGATTGTTCTCTCCTCCCAGGTAACAAGTGACAGGACAAGAGGAAATGGCCTCAAGTTGCACCAGGGAAGGTTTAGATTAGATATTAGGAAAAATTTCTTCACTGAAAGGGTCATCAAGCATTGGAACAGGCTGCCCAGGGAAGTGGTGGAATCACCATCCCTGGAAGTATTCAAAAAAGAGGAGTAGATGTGGTGCTCAGGAACATGGCTTAACAGTGAACATGGTGGTGCTGGGTTTACTGGTTGGACAGGCAGTGACCTGACCATGGTGACAGCACCATTTCTCACCAGGAATGGAAGGGTAATGCTGAATAGCTGCACAGCATTGAGTCCCTTATATGTTATATATCCAAACAACAGACAATGTTATGAAAACTGGAGGACAAGAGAGGAGAAAAAGAGCCAACACATCTTGCCTGATTTTGGCCTACCCTAGCATTCTTGAGCTGGAAGGCTGAAAGTCCTTTGAAAATAATTCAGCTTCCATTTCACATGAGTAAAGCTTTACAGGCACTACATTAACACATTAAATTACAGCCAGGCCAGAATTTGGCCTAGCCAGTGTGCTAAGCACATCTACTCTTTCTAATTGTGTCAAGAGACTTACCTTCTTCACCAACAGGTACTCCGTGGCATTTCATGCTGTTTCCATAGGTTACAGTGGCACTGCAGGTCATCGTTATATTAAACATCTTGCTGTACTAAAGTTGTCCTGATTGGTGTGGATGAGAGCAGAAGGGGAAAAGTAGTACAAAAAGTTGAAGGGTTGGTGGGGCTATGAAAAGCTGACTTGACAACAGCACCAAGGCTGCAATGAGACTTATCCTAAAACCACACCTTTCCTATAACTTACAGAATTGTATTTTTACTGACTACTGATGCTGCTGGTCCTGGGACACATGTAAGAACTAAATTACACAGCCAGAATTAAATAGGAGGACAATGATAGTAACAACAGCAACAACAATAACAAGAAAAATAAAGATTTTCTGCTCAGTTTGAAATTTCAGGGGTTTGGCTGCATGCCAAAAAGAGATGGATAGTTGAATGCATTTGAACTTTCCATGAAGAAATAAAGCCCCCAAAATGTCAGTTCAAAAATGTCATGTATTTTGACATTCAGGACTCAGAATAGATCATTTCAGACTAACCAACCACAGCAAACCTATACTAGCTGGTGGTTACTCTTTTTTCATATAAAAACAACTTTAAAAATATCTGTCTTTTGTTCCAGGCTAAGATTCTCTTAGATAAACCAGCATCTAAGGAGAAAAAAAAATGTTTGTTCCAGACAGTGTGTCCAGCTTTGCTCAGACCCTTGAGAGATTTCCACAGTGGAAATGAATTTTATTATGTGATACGGGCACTCACTTGCCAGAGACAGAGATTTGTGAGCCATTAGTAAGAGACCATATCATACACTTAGAGATCAATTCCCATCCAACAGTGACAGAAGGAGATAAATGAAAAATGTGTTATATAGCTAGGACTACAGACTTTGGCCACTACAATCATAATGTTTACTAGACAAGTGATCTGAAAACAAGTCTATCTGAGAAATAACAACCACCCCCAAATCAAACACCTATTGAAGGTTTTTTCTAGTAACTGACAGTATTTTTAATCGTATATTTTCAAAGAATCTATATTTAGACCAGAAAACAACAAATCTTGCAGAACTAGCAATGAAGATAGCTCAGGAAAAAATGTTTGGAGATCTTTCAAGTTGCAGGAAAACAGATTTAAGGTGATGAAACAGAGGGACTGATAGAAACCAGCCATGGATGGTGGTGGCTCATGTAAGACACGCAGAATGAATTATGAGACAGCAAATAGCAGTCAGATTAAGGGGACATTAACAGTCCCCTTAACATTAACCAAAATCTGTAAAATAAGATTGGAGGTTAATTTGTCAGAAACCAGCACTGTCAAAAGAGGAAGGGATAGGAGCAGAGAATGAGGCTGCCTAGAAATGGGTCTGTTTGAAGTATAACCCCTAGGAAAAGACAACCAAAAGCCTCATGGTCTGAGGGGACTGGCGCTCTTCATCTACAATATGCTGTGAATGCAGTCAGTGCCTTCAAAACCTTCGGAGGACACCACATGGCTACCTTGCTGTCTAGTAAACAGTGCAAAAATAGTTTCAGAGCTATGGATCTCCACTTGCCCATTTTTTTCTGTTCAGGAATCCAACAGACCTTCCTACAGGCCTAATCCAACAGGTAGTATGCCTAATATCTTGCTACAGATACCACAGCCTGACCCACTTGGAGATACTTACAGTAGCCAAATCTCATTGTTTTGCCTCTGCCTCTTCCCAGCCGAGCCTCTGGCCTCTTACTAATCCTGCTATTTAACACTCACTATTTGCATATCCAGTCTAAAGCTAAAATTTCTTCCAAAACAGGTAAAGGAGCTGTGCAATAGATGGCAACCTGTATTTGAAATATTCATCCCTACCACTTCAGTCATTGACAATGGCCATTAGCACTAAGCATTAGTCACAGATAGCTAAATCAAGGGATTTAATTTTTGTACCTAGTCAAAGCAAGTGCTACAGGCCCAGTCTCATGCCCTGTCCCATGGCACAACCCCAGGTAGCCACAGTAGAGCAGTGGTGACTCTGTGAAGTACTCTGGCCCAACAAATCATCTCAAGAGTCTTTAATACAAATTCCTTTTGTTAGGGAAGGGAACTTAGTGCACATCCCCTCACCCATCATTGCCTCTGAATTTAGCAGTAAGCTGTCCTTCTTACATATGAGAGATGTTTCTCCCTACTCAGCAAAGATTACTCTTGGGATTCCCCCTCTCTGACTTAAAATCCCATAGCTTAAAGACTACACTGCAAAATGGTTCACATTTGCATAACAGCTCTAACTGAAGCAAATTTGCCTTCCCACACCAAATCCAGGCATGTTTTCTTGGCTGCTTTTTCTTACTCTTGTAGAAAGACTATACGCTTGTATAGTCATAACAAATAAGAAAAAATAATTGAGAAGATACACTAAAAATCTTATTTAAAAGTTTTCATCTGAGGTCATCAAGGGGCAATACTATAAATTTTGACTTCACCATTTTCCAGACATAAAGACTGGAAAAAGAATGTAAAAGACAAGATTACAGTGATACTGTCAGTCAAGCCCTGTAGGCTTTGAGAGTGTGAGAGATGATGATGAGATTTCAGAAGCTTGAAAAAACTCTCAAAAAATGTCAGCAAGATGTTTTGAAAAAGAAGAAATTGAAGATGGCAGGCATAAAAATCTAGTAAAATAAATATCTGTTGAAATATAAGGTGCCATTTTTCATCAGAGATCAAGTGAAGCTTAGTCTGCATGTGTTTTTCTTACACCAGTACACTTTTACTGTTTCTCACTTAGTTTGCAAGTGTAATAGTAAGCTTTTGTCATTTTCTGCCAAAAATTCCCTGGCAAGCTTCTTTTTCAGCTTGGGAATGCAGCAAAAGACTGCTGTTTACCTATGACACATTTTTAAGATGTGGAATTTTTCAACTGATAATAAAAAGTGTCAATCATATTTTTAGCTGAGGAAACATGGCCCTGACTGCATTCAGGTTATGTCTTTTGTCAGTTACTGTTCCCCATCGGTGACATATTAGTGCCAGAGCTGCGGGCATATTTCAAGTTCATTTAAGTTCACCAGTGAAACTTAAGACTAAAAATCGATGGAATTCTAGTTGCAGGCTAAAAACTCAGGAAATCAATTTTTTTTCTAATTAAAGAATTCATTAGTTTAAAGGCAATACCACTTCAAAAAATACAAATGCTCCAGTTTGATATGTGATGCCTAAGCTCAGTGGGCAGAAGGAAAGAACCCTTCTGAGCAGAAGGAAAGAACCCCTCCAGCCATCCTTCATGGACAGATCCTGGCTGGGAAATTCAAGGTAATTCTGTTGATGTTTCTCTTTTGTTTGCTCTTAAAAACATCCACTTCTAATGAAAAGTCACAAAAGACTGGTCAGGTGGTGCTGTCACCAGAAAACAAGAGGAGACGGAAGGTATGTGCTGAGAACGTAGTGCCTAAAACACTTCCAGGAATTTGTTTTCTCAAGTCACTGGCAGTGCTGTGTAGTCCAGAAGAATCAATAAACTCAGCGAACAGGAGTCTGCTGGAACCCCTGGCAGGAATGAGAAGCTGCATGGTTCAGATTTCATCCAGGAGTGTGACAGTTGCTGCACACAGAAACACACTCTCCCCTGATAAACCAGAATATCCTCAGAGGGATTTTGCAGATACCTTACCAGGCAGCCACATGAGCCAGTCTGACCCCACACTTCTGAGTACGCAGCTGGGCTTGGGATTTCCAGACCCTGCTGCAACCACTCAGCTATGAGTGAGGATCTAATAAGTACATGGGTGAGTACACTGTGTGAATTAATGATCTGCTATTACTCATTACAGTTTGATTCTAAAAGGTTATTCCTAAAAAATAGCTGTGATCTGCTTCTCCTCAAAACACCTAACGAGCAGTGAAGATCACCAAATTCCTGGGACTGTCCTTTCAGCAGCAGTTCCCTCTATCAGCCCCTTTGTCTTCTGCATAGAAAATGTCATTTCATGTCATTTTTGACATGAAAGGGCTCTCTAGAATGGTTCACACCACGAGAAGAAGCTGAGGCAGGCTTAATATGCTCTTCAGACGCCTACAAGTGGCAGGGAGATCTATCTCCAGATTTAGATACCGCAGTGAATTTGAGCATCCAACATTTATGACTCATTCCCTTCCCTGGGACCCAGACACACCATTTTTTTTGCAGAAACAAAACATCTGCCCAGAACTTTGTGGATTTCACCAAAAGCACCTAATCTGCTGTTGCACTTCAAAAAGTATGAGGACTTACAAAATACCCCTGATGCCCGTCTGTGCTTGGACGCCAGGAAAATCAATTCATCTACAGATGACTAACAAGAGATCCTCTTTGGGGCTGAGTTGGGAGTTGAGTCCCATCTGCTGTACATGATCTTGCAGTTTGGCCAGAAAAGACATTCTTTCTCTAAGATTTAAGGATACAGGAAATTGACCTGACCTCTCATAAATATTCTTTTCCCTCCTTTTCCTTCAGAAGATTAGAAGCACTCATTAGGCCTGTGTTTTCCTGCCTGTGCAAGATTTAAGAGAAAAGTGAAAACTCCGCCATCCTCAAGTTTTTAAACTTATAGGCCACAGGATTATGGGAGAAGAGGAAGCATCTAGTCAGAATGAGCAAAAGACATTATACCTGTATGTAAACCAACAGCAATCATAAAACAGCTTATACAAAGAAACTTCCTGATGTTTTTGCATGAGTTTTCAATATTCCTTCTAACTTCACAAATCTCATTGAATGACATTATACTTGCCAAGGCTACCTGCTTTTAAACTCTCTAAAAACCTAATACCTAACACCTCCATAGGGAGATAAATAATTAAAAATTAAAGAATAGGTCACAATATGTATCTATAACCTGATCCTAAAAGACACTTTCATGCAGCTTTTACACTGATACAAGCGCTCCTGTAACTTTCGATCCTTACGTTCATGCAAGCCAACAGACATCCCTGGTCTCTTGTTTTCCTAGGACCAGAGGGGTTCTCCATGTGACAGGGTATCTTTAATGGGTGTTTTCACAAGATCAAGACCATGTGTTCAGTAACTTCATTTCCTAGTGGCCTCAACAGCCTGTAGCATATCAAAGACTAGTTGTCTTTGCAGTCTAGCTGCTGCTTCAAGCCATCTTTGCAGCAAAGATGTGATTGTGTCCTGCAGGAAATACATCAGGTATCACCTTGGTAGGAATAACTCAAAATGCAAAGTACAGGCATGCAGGAAAATAAAGAGGACTGCACAAGAAGGACTTTATGGGTCTTGATGAATACCACTCCTCCAGAATTATCTCCACTTCATAAATATATTCACATACAAATCTTCTCAACCAGTGTAATTGCTATTTCTTAATTTGCACAGGTCCTGGCCTTTGAAAAATCATGGACATCTTCTCATTCACCTCTCTGAAAGCAGACTTGATCTGCAGATAGACCATCCAATGACCAAACCACATTTAATATTAAAGCAACAGAGGTATCTAGGGTCAAGGAGGAGGTGGGCATTGGTCTGGCCTGCCCAACCTCAGCTGCACATTTATTTGTCATCACCGTTTCACCACAAAACTAGCAAGCAGCCTGAGGATGGAAGAGATCCTGTATCGGTGATGCTAACCCATGACTCTGCCCAAGAATGTGTCAAGGTAGGATTTTATTAGTCTACTGCTGAGCAGTATGGTCAGAAAGCACAGGATTTCTTAGGTTTATAGATCTAATTTAAAAATTAGTTAACACAATGCTTCCAGTATTCAGGAACATTCAGGTTGTTGCGTTTGTTTGTTTGTTTGTTTGTTTCACCTGGCATCTAGAGAATGATTTATCTCTTCTTGGGTGTTTTGGGAACCACTTGTTATCTCTTGCCTCTGGACACCAATGAATGAATGTTGTTTCCAGCATGGAGTTCTCTCGCTACTGAAAAAGCTCTCTGCCTGACCTACCTGCCTCCTCCCTGTGCTGCTGAAGGCTTAGAGGAGCTAAACCTTCAATCTCCTTAGGCAGATGATAAATTGAAACTCAGAAAGTCTTGATTCCATTCTGGCTTGTCTCAGATTCCCCATGTGGAACAGGAGAAGGGTAAAACTACTCTTGCTGTAACAGGAAATTCATGCTTAAGAGATGATGGTGAATTGAGATGTGATGTTGTAAATGATGTAAA
The DNA here is from genome assembly GCA_013397565.1 of Ptilonorhynchus violaceus. NCBI lineage: Eukaryota > Metazoa > Chordata > Aves > Passeriformes > Ptilonorhynchidae > Ptilonorhynchus > Ptilonorhynchus violaceus. Next base: position 2,962,787 of record VZRJ01008660.1, on the reverse strand, counting down.
ATGATGTAAAAAAGAGATGATGTAAATTGAGACAAAAGCAAACCCAAAGTTATTTCAGGATGTTGCCTGAGCTTCACATTCACAGTTGTGTAAGATTATCCTGAATAAGGAGAAACGGTGATTTCTTACCTTCCCTTTCTCTGTGTGCCAGACCACATGTCCCAGTACAATGGCCTTGAATGAATCTAAACCTAATTTCCTTTTGCTCTCAGTACTATTCAGGCATTTATCCAGCACAGAGCAGAGGGTTTCTGGCTGTCAAAAGCTTATTTTTTATACCTTCATTGAGTCATTAACTTACAAAACTAACTTCCACAAAAGAATAGCCTCGATCTTCAAACACTGAGCACCTTCCATTTAGTATTTATTGGCCATGCCAACTCCATAGCAACAGATTTGAAATATAATTAACTCTCACCAGATGTAACAATTTTGTTTTCATCTCAGCATCATCCAAAAAGATAAGGAAATTCTGTCCTTGAAATGTTCTGCCCTTGAAACATCAACAAATATGGGCAAAAGCATTTGCAAGATGATCCAATCAATGGTAACTCTTCTGATCGGTATGAGCAGAAGGAATCATCTCAGCAAAGTTGTGCAGTGGCTTTGGAAAATAAAAACCTGATCTGAACAGCCAAATAGTTGTTGCAATTGAAGATGAATTATTACACAAGTTAACGTTCATAACAGTGAACTTGCAGAGATACAGACACTGAGCAAATACAGCCTGTATACTTTGGGCTGCAGAGCAGAACAAAAAGAAATGAGATCTTGGGGGAAATTCTCAAGAGCTGAGTCAGCTGGAAATTTCCTTCAGCTTTCTCTCAAAAATGTATTTTTTTTCCCAAGGAAAATACACAAAGGGGAAAAATAGAAAAAAAAAAAGGTGGGAGGGTGTAATATAGCCCTGCCACTTATGATCAGCTGTGAATTTTTCTTTATTTGCAAAGTCCTTACGGAAAATTTCATGAGAGCCATGCACACTTAGATTGACAGATGATTCAGGTCTCTTACTCTACTTAACTAGCTGGGTGCTCATGCTAATTGTACACTTTGGCTCTCGTTCATTTTCACTTGCTGCATCGCATTAAGGGAGGACAAGAGTACCTTGTGTAAGCACGTCCAACAGCTTCCAGCCTTGGAAGAGCAATGGATATTGCTGTTCCAGTTGGCTGGTGAATGGGGTGAGCAACGCAGAGGTTTCTGCAGCCTCCCAGCACCTCCTCCCAGGGTGCCTTAAAGGGTCCAGGACAAAGTGGCCAGGGCCTTTTCTGCACTCATTTTTCACAGCATGTTGGAGATCGCCCATAAGGCTACACATTTATCCAGGTTTGAACACAAACATGCTGGAGAAGCATACCCAGAATGCATGCTGTGCTGCAGGCTGCAGCACTGGAATGATGGGACATGGGACAAGGAAACAATAGTAAGGAAGAGGGACAGACTCTCTCCAAAAATGCTGTCTTCCCATCATTAGGAATCAATTTCATTTCCATTGTCCAGAGCACTGCAGAGACTGAAGTGAGTGGAGAAGCAGGAGTTACCAGTGGACATCTGGGCTCCGCTTCTGCCGGCCTAGGGCAGGAAGTGCCATAAACTGTCACTGTCCCTCTGAGAATGAGATGGAGCCCTTTCCAACCCAATCCATTTGGTAAAGAGGATGATGATGATGATGATAATACCTTGAACCCAGACACAGTCAGACAGTCAGGGATGACAAGGCAATGAGGATAGCATCTTGCTATCCCAGAAGACATTTACAGCTATCGGAGAAGGACTGGGTCAAGATTTTTTAACCCACAATATCCTGAGACAGCAGTAACAGCCTCACTGCTGATTTATTATTACTGTTGAGCACCTTTGTGATATAATTTGCTTTCTCAGGTACTGATGTGGATCTTGCAGGACTAACACTCAGGTACACGAGTATAATCAGTAGCAATCAATGCTTGCCAGAAGTATCTGATAGGAAGGTTACAACTATTTTCCAATATTAATCTTCTATGTGCTGTAGTGCTTCTAAGTGCTACAATTTCTATTGATTGCTGCCTCATTAGTGGAAGGCGAGCCAGGAGATGAGCAGTCATCGCTGGAAAATGAGGGGGTTCTACAAGTTGGGATATCCGTAATTCTGCTGCACATCCCAGAGATACTGATCCTTTACAGAAATACTTTCAATATTTGTACCTCATATTTCAACATCTAGTTTATTACACGTGAAAGCTCAAAACGCTATAAGTAAGGAAATGTGACATTTTTGCTTTTAGATGTGATTTCTGTAATTTCAGATTACACTTATTGATTTTTTAAATCTTTCTTACATGAGTAAAACTTTGTGCATTTAATTCCATGTAATTGATCTTATTTTTGAAGCTGATAATGACTCACTCATCTTCCCTTGGGCCCTGTTCTTTGTCACTACCTACCAATGTATGGCCACCAGTCTGGCTTCATTTCATTTCCAAGATGGAGTTTAGGGGGCTTTAGGACACTTGGTAAGATTGTCTGTGTTTTATTTCCTCCCCCTCCTCTGTATAAAATGATGACAGCAATACTAACTTTCCTCATATCTCTAGTTTTCTTATGTAAGTGCGCAAACACTGTGAAATAGAGATGGACCTTTAGCACATGTTTTCGTAGCTCCAAGCAGCTGCGGCCGTGATCTCTACTGGCGCCAGGAGACACCGGTGTTACAGAAATGATAATGTTAATGCACTGCCTGTGGGAGTGTTATCTCTCACTGAGAGAGAAAAGGCTTTTGAAAACTGGCTGAATTATTGTTGCTTTCTTTGCACGTTGCAGCACTACCTCTCTGCTTTGTATAAATGCAGTGGCAATGCAACATTCCCAGGCAGAAATAACTGGTAAATTGTGCTGACTTCTTAACCTCAGATCTGCATCTACCATTCTCTGCCCAACATCCATCATTCCTAAAGGCTTTGTTGGGGACCTGCTCATCTCAAAACAATTCCCACCAGTCCATGTCTGATTAAACCCATGCTGCTGCGCTCCTGTGAAGCGGGGAAATTGGTGATAGCAGGGAAGGAACAAGAGGAAATTTCAGTTGTGTAGTAAGTTTTTTAGAGTGTGATTCAGTTTCCAGGCTAATGTTGCAGATCAATTGCTTCATTTATTTAAAAAGTGGGTTGGATAAAGTAGTAGAAAATGTATCAGAAAATAATTCTCTTCCTGGAGGATAGACTAGAGGAAAGATGAAGCTTGCTTGAACTCTGGCTCTTTCTGTTCATTTTCTTCTCTTCTTATCTAAGTAGGACACTATTGCTATCCTTCTTCAGATGAAGACTAAGAATGAAAAATGTGTTAAGAAGCAGAGAAATCTCTTTTTATTCTAACAATAAAAGCTTCCTAGTGAGCAACCTGGAAAAAAAAGGAGAGTTTCTGAGAGTGACGTGAAGAATAATAAGGTTTTATCTGCTGGCCTCATCTAGCACATTTACCTAGTTCTGATTTCCCTGGCTGACATGGAGTTATTCCTAATTTAATTCCAGCATACCTAAATTGGCTCAGAAATAAAGGTGATATATCTTGAACGCTTCTTTTACCTGCTCAGAATCCATATGCCATTTTTTTATATCATTGCTCCTACTTGGCAATATAGATAAAACTAGTGAGAGGAGTACAGACTGGACTCTATTTAAAATAAAAATATTTGTATTCCTACACTGATGTGTTTGTCTGGTGATACAAATCAAATCAACTTTTCAGAGTTTGAGGATAAGCTGTTCCACGTGAGCAGGAAGAACAAAGGTTTCCAAAGCAGACCTAATGGTGTGCAAATTAACTGTGCTGCTCCTCAGCTGAAGACCAGTGTGGTCACTTCGGTGACTTTGCATGTATGGTGACAGCCCAAGTCAAGTAGTAGCTCCAGAGAAGCACAAAGGCCAAGCAAGTTCCCTGTTTCTCAGTGTATCCTATAGTGCACCTCTGGAAGGAAGGGGGTGGTTGGGTCACAGAATCATAGAATAGCTTGGTTTGGACCTTTAAAGGCCATCTAGTCCAACCCTCCTATCGTGAACAAGGACATCTTCAACTAGATCAGGTTGGTCAGAGCCCCATCCAACCTGGCCTTGAATGTTTCCAGGGATGGGTCATCCACAGCTTCTCTGGGTAACCTGTGGTGGTGTTTCACCACATTTATCATAAACAATTTTTCTTATATCTAGTTTGAATCCACCCTCTTTTGGTTTAAAACCATTTCCCCTCGTCCTATACAACAGGCCCTACCAAACAGTCTGTCCCCATCTTTCTTTTAAGACCCCTGTAAGTACTGGAAGATGCTCTAAGGCCTTCTCAGAGTCTCCTGCTCCCCATGCTGAACAGTCTCAGACCTCTCAGCCTTTCCTCATAGAAAAGGTGCCCCATCCCTCTGATGACTTTTGTGGTCCTGTTCTGGACCCACTCCAACAGGTCCGTATCTTTCCCATACTGAAGAAATGAGACCTCATTCACCTAACTAAAGCTTAACTCAGCTCAGGCATATTGCTTAGGTTTGTGGTAATGAAACCAAAGAACTTGCAACTGGTGCCAAGGAGAGCTGAAGTGAAGGTACCTGATCCAAAGCAAGCCTTAGTTCGCTTTAGGTACCAGAGAAGGGAGAGGTTAAAAGGGGCAGTCCGTAAGTTTTCACTTCTCTCTGAAATGAAATCCTGTAAATTAGAGTTTGTCCTCTTCAGTCATGGAGCATGGCAGAGATTTCACCCAGTCAGCTCTGCAGTGTTTCTCATGTGTGGGTGGTAAACGAAGTTCCTGCTCCTATCACGAGCTCAGAATGACAACTACAGTTCTCGACCTTCAGTTTGTGGATGAGAAGTGAAATGTAGGTGACGATAAGCAGAATTGCCTGTCAACCCCTTGTACGAGGATGTTTCCTTAAATAGGATTTCTTTTCAGAAATAAAAGGTTCCTCAGAAAGCAGAAAGCTTTTGTTCGAAAATGCTCTTGAATATCACTAAAGCTGTAAGGAAAAATGCCTTGGGGGAAGAAAAGTCCTATATTTTTTGATTTAGCAAGCAGAAGTAATTCTGTTCTTACAGATCTTACTACTATCTCCAGCTACCTAATAGAAGATCATAGAGAAGATGAAGACAGACTCTTCCAGCAGATGCACAGAGATATGTAAAAAGGCGATGGACATCAGTTGCATCGTGGGAATCTCCAGTTAGATATATGAATTTTTTTTAGCACAAAGGTGGTCACACACTGGAAGTGGGACACAAATAAGACTGGATTTGACAGAGCTACCTGCTCTTCAGGGACCCATTCTGAGTAGGAGGTCAAACCATGTGACCTCCAGAGCTTCTTTCCCACCTAAATTATTCCATGATCCTGTGATTCTTAAAGTAATATAAATTGAAGCTATAGGTTCAATTTATATTTTTTCTTACAGCAATGTAACATGAAGTTCAGTTTCTTGTTTTGCAACTCAAAATTTAAATTTTGTAGCTACCTTTTGCGAGAAACTGTGGAAGCACCTACTTAATCTCTATCGGAGTGCTACTAACTATTTATGTGCATCATTATAGGACAGCTCTATTCTGTATTGCTGTGTAAAGTCTGGGGAAATACATTTCCACCCTGAATTACTCCTATTTTAAATAGAGAAAGATAACAAGGAAGAGCCGAAGTAAATTCTCTGTAATATGCAGTGTGCAAATGGGGCTACAATCTCAGTGTACAAAGTCTGCCAGACAAGATCCAGTCCTCTCTGCTTGGCAGCAGAGGAGGACTTGAATCACCCAGCCCACCTCCAGGAGCCAGCACAGCTGCCTGTTGTGACTTTTAAAGCCTCAGGTAGTCCAGAACAAAGCCATCAGCTCCAGAGTGTGACTTTAGTAAGACTGGTTCCTAAGCAATAGGCAACAGGATCAGCTAAGGGATAGACCTGGATCCCCACCCATTATACTGTTTTATTTTTCTGGCATCCAAGTAAGGACTGGGAACACTGGATGGTATTCAGACTATCTACATTGGTTTCCAAGATTTAGGTGGAATTTACTGCCTAAAACCAAGAGCACTTCTTAATCTAATGCCTGCCAAAAGTCCTCTAAACTTGTACAGCACACAAAAAACTAATGGCACTGCGGTGTAAATGTAGCACTCATTAAGCACCTAAATACGCTTAATCAGCTAAGTGGGAACCTCCCACCCAAACTCTGCAGTGTCTCAGAGAAAGAAGTGAGGCCCTAAGACCCGTTATCCATTTGGTATATCCAAAGAACTCTTGGTGCCCTTGAACAGCATTGGCCAAAGGAGCTCACCTTTCCCACAGCAGCTGAAGAACAAGAATCACTGATGGGGTTTGAACTTCCTACAAATCAAAAATATGCTGAATCAAACAGGTCCTTTTATAAACACAAATGCACTTGTTCATTATCAATCATAAATGAAGAGCATGAGAAAAAGATTTGTACCTATTGACTATGAAAAGTGTTTATGAAAACACTTCTTTGCTTTACTGTCTTGTTATGAAAAATTCAGCTAGATAAGGAGAAATCTCTTACTGGCAGCTTAGCTTCCTTCAGGGAGCCCTTAGGATGGGTCAGGGTATTCCCCAGTGTTTGTTCCAGCAAGAACACAGCTCTGCAGATGTACGGAATTGTATAACTTAGTAGCACTAATAACTCAGACAGCTGTGGTAAAATTTTACTACAGAACATTCCTGATTAATAAGTAAATCATATTGATCAAAAAATTATATCATTACAAAACCTTTAATAACACATTGGGGATTTAGGACTGGGCTGGTCAACAGCAAAATTATTGATGCTGACACCCTACCACTGTTCCATCTGAAATTTGTCAAAAATTTTGCCTCTGGCTTTCCAGGGAACAGAGCAGGTTCAGAATATTGTCACATGCTACTCTCCTCCTTGATAACACAGAAAACCCAGCTGCTTATCAGCTTCTGAAAAGAGAAGATTCAATTCATAATGGTCAGCAATCAATTCTGGGAAATGTTCCAGCCGTATCTTATGCTGTCTTCCACAAACAGGTTTTTTAAAGGGTTGGGGAACTTTCTGACCAGTAATGTTTAACATGTGGTAAGATAAAGACAGTCAAATCTCTTCCTTCAGGCTATTTTACCTGGAATCAGGAAAAAAACTCTTCCCATACATCACTGTACAGCTGACACATTAAGGATATTTTCCAGTACTTAGAAGCATCATCTACTGCTAGGTTTGATGGACTAATAAAGGATGCCAAATGTATTTTCCCATTCATCAGCATATACTGATGTTAAGTGGTGCAAGAATTTTTCTGTAATAGCACGTAAGAAAAATTAAGAACACAAGACAGCCCTACATGGAAAGACAACCCTGATGTCTCCTAAGAGATAGGACCTCATTTTGCCCTGATATTGCAAAAATTTATCTTACCTCTTGTAAAGAGAGATTGCAGAGATGCTTGCTGGCAGCACACAGCAAAGCAGCGCAGTCACCTGTGTCATTTAGAAGCAAAAAAAAAATCTGACTGGCAGCAAAGGAAGTTTTCTTTGTCTACTAATGAAACATTCTGCCATGACATTTGCAGTAGGTTGCTGTATTATGAAAGTGAAAATTAGTTCCTACACATTGTTAACAAAATAACACACCTTTTATTTTGCTTACAAACTACCAATTACATGATTCATGAGAAGTTATTGCATATTGCAGTGTCTTTCCATTCTGTATAAAAATAGATTTTGATTCAGTGCTTCTTTCCAGATTCCACATGTTGTGAGTGTGTCCGCCATCAGATCACAGAACCACAGAATCATTAAGGTTGGAAAAGACCCCTGAGGTCACCAAGTCCAACCTTTGACTGATCACCAACTTCTCAACTAGACCATGGCACTAAATGCCACATCCAGTCATTTCTTCAACACCTTCAGGGATGGTGGCTCCACCACCTCCTTGGACAGTCCACTGGAATGTTTAACAACTGTTCCCATGAATAAATTCCTGCTGATGTCCAACATATCCAGCGGATATTCCCCACTGTTACGTAATGATTTATAAGCTCTCTGTTATTCTGTGTCCTAAAATGCACTTGTAATTTGAACAAAATTTGAAATTCAGTGTCTCAGCAACTTGTGCAACAGAGTCAGAGTTGGAATCTGTCCTTGACCTCTTCTTGGAACACAGAGATTTCCACACACACTATTATCATGCATTTTCCACTGTGCAATCTGGGCTGTACAAGACTTTGAGCTGAACCTAGATTGCCTAAAGGAGGTTGGGACAGATGAGGCAGAAGTTTAAATGCCCAGATGAAAAAAAAAAAAAAAAAAAGGTGACATTTAAATCAACTATTTAGAGCAAAATTTAGGACTCCTCATTAATAGAAAACCAAAAAATGTCACAAAAACTCTATGCCATGGGAAATGTAGTAAAAATGTTCTAGCAGGACAACATCTACAATGAAATTCACACTGGCCCTGAATCACATCATTGGTATGTTAACATTGTTTGCAGTTTCCACAGCATGGTAACTCTTCTTCTCAGGAGAGCAGTAGGGAATTTCCATCAAAATATTTTTGATGAAGAAAAAAATCAGTTTCTGTATAATCTAAGTTTTTGGTGAGATTTTGTTTTCTCACTGGGACCATTAACGTTGAACAAGTTTTAAAGTCTTTGACTGCCTGAGCTGCTGCAGTATCTCTTGAAAGACACAGCTGATTTACCCTGTGGGCTTAATTAGAGCATTCATAATTCAGCAATACCTCAGCTCATGCTGAAGCACGATAGCACATCCCAGCAAATGTTAAATAATCAAATATTGGTAACAATAACCAAATTTCAAATAAAAAATATCAAATTATTTGCATTTCCAATTCATAATCAAGTCAATTGACTAAAACCTTAAAGCTGGGATTTTCTGAGGGACCAAACCAAACAAAATCAAGTCAAAATGCTCCAAATATTTGAACACAACTCATTAACAAACTATTTCACTACATCAGGCTGTTGCAGGTAAATGTACATTGTAGCCAGGTGTGGACTTTACACTAAAATTACTGCACCAGAGGGTGAGATGGTTGAGTGGAATGGGTAAGTGGAATATTACAAAGCTAATGTGGCAGAGGGGAGACTGAGACAGACACTTCCTTCTTCAATATCCAAACTGTGATCAAAGACTTTTCCTTGGAAGGTGGTGAAATAAAATTGAATGAGTCTTCAAATTGAAAGAAGGGAGAAAGTTGGCAGATTGGCAACAAATCAATACTGGGCAATAATCACAAATAGTCACAGCAGATAATTGCACAGACAGTGAGCTCTACCCCCATCCAAGCAGATGTTTGATGTATTGTCTTCACTTCTGACAGACCCAAGGATGTTGTCTTTGTACATTTTGGCAAAACTTGTGTTACTAACCATATCAAAAAAATATAAATGAGTTGGCAAGAATTGAATCTTTCCAACTTCTCTCATGAACCATCACAAGAATATATTGGTCATATTTATTTTTACAAACTTTATTGGCTTATGCCACAAAGCAAACCACAGAGAAAACAGTAAATATTTCTGCTTTCATTCCACAAGGGAGTAACTAGGGCTGAGAGCAGGACGATCGATGTCTTCCAGCTACAGTGGTTGTAAGAGAATTTAAACAGGCTCTGGGTGGGTTTTAGACAGCAGAAGTCAGCTAAGATGAATCTCACTCCATGGAAATAATAGTGCTTTTATTGCAACCCTGAGGATACAAAGAAAGTTTTCTCTCTTGGGGTGAAAGACAAATACGCAAGGAAGTTGGGGCTCTAGCAGTTGAGGCATGGTTTTTCTGTGGGTCTAAAGTGTTTAAAACTGAAATAGAGCTCTTTTGGTTTTTTCTGAGTTGTGGAAACAACTGTGTGTCTGAAAGTTCCTATATCATATTAATCCATGCTTGCTCATTGCTCAGATAAAAGGCTGCACATCTCCAAGTGTAACTGCACTGAGATCTGAAGTTAATTGAGTCATTTTTGGTGGTGGCTGAAGAGGCCTAACAGGCCTAGGCCCTTTTGGAAAGGCATTCTCTGCACTGGGAAGTGGAGGCATAGAATGGCATAGAATTTGGCAGACAGCCATTAAAGCAGACTGCCTCCACTGTGGTATTACCTTTCCCTTGCCATCATTCATATGATGGGGCTGAAAAGCCTCAGTGAGGAATAAGTTTGTCACTAGGCTGAGCATCATATAAAGGAAGCCTGCTAGAAGTAAGGAAAGAAGAGTAAGATTTGTTGCATCTGTCTTTAAGTGAAGAATTTAATTAGACACTGAGCCATCTCCATTTAGGTGTCTATACTTTTGCAGTTACTCACAGATAGGTGTTTAGAGTCATTTGAGAGTTACTTCCTGGCTACTTTCAGCTGCTGGTTCAGAAGGGCACAGCTCTTCCATATGTTCTGTGTCATATTATCCAACTCCATGAAGATGTCTCAGATACCCTAGAGCCCCTCAGAGACCAGGAGTATCTACAGGTGGGCAACTGAACTGAGATCTTTAAATTCCCTGGCAATCAATGAATAGTGAGTGATTCCATACAGTCAACAGCCCCTGAAGAGTGATCCAGATGACCAAATACCGAGTGTCTGCTTTGAGGTGAGATGATTCCTCTCTAGGATCCACTGACTGTGTTAACTGGGGCCAGGGTTCAATTCATCAGGATGTCCTCTGTTACTTGATACACCCTAGGGTGTCTGAGACATGAAGTGATACGATGCAGCATTTACACATTTTTGGAACAGCAGCTGGAGACCAGGCGGGAACCAGTGGGACATCTCAAGTGGTACTGCATACCTATGTATGAGCTGCTGCAATTAGCACTTATCACAGAATCATAGAGAAGTTTGGGTTGGAAGGGACCTTAAAGATCATTTAGTTCCAAACCTCCCTTCCCTGGGCAGGAACACCTTCTGCTAGACCAGGTTGCTCAAAATCTTTTAAAAGCTTTTTAACCTGGCCTTTAACACATTCAAGGATGGAGCATACACTTCTCTGGGAAACCTGTTCCAGGGCCTCTCCACTCTCATAGTGAAGAATTTCTTTCTAATATCTATTCTACCCTCTTCCAATTCGAAGCCATTACCCTATCACGACATGCTCCTGTGAAAAGTCCCTCTCCAGCCCGCTTGTAGCCCACTTTAGGTACTGGAAAGCTGCTCTAAGGTTGCCCTGGAGCCTTGTCTTCTGCAGGCTGAACAATCCCAGCTCTCTCAGCCTGTCTTCACAGGAGAGTTGCTCCAGCCCTTTCATCATCTTTGTGACCCTCCTCTGGACACACTCCAACACATCCATGTCCTTATGCTGGGGATCCCAGAGCTGGACACAGTAATGATTCACCCTGGGTGCTTAGAGACCGAGTCAATATGAACTTAACTGAAGACTCTGAAGTACCTCAGGCTGGAGCTATCCCCCACCCAAAGGGTCCTATTCAGTTTCCAGCAATCAGCATTTTGTGCTATTTGAGACACTCTCTGCAATCTGGCCTCCAGCTGCCACTCTTGAAAGACACGTGTCTCCTCCTGGCCTTGTGTCACGCCTGCCAACCCCATGCAGATGTCTGGGGTCCCTGGAGCATCCCAATTTACACCAAAAGCCTCTCTCTGGTTAACTGAGCCATGGCAATGTCTGTAATATGTTTGCCTATACTAACTAAGTTAATGATTCAAGATTTCTTTTATAACCAAGAGGAAAATTTGGGTTTAGAATATATTTCAGTTTGCCTATTTTAGGGATTTACTTTAGAATGAGATATACCGTATGCAGAGGAGCCAATTTCTCTCCACTGTTAATAAGCAGAAGGAGACAAGGTCAGAAGCAGACATTTGCAGTTGGCAGCTGAATCCCAGCTGGCAGGAGTGACCCAGGCCACAAAGGGAGATCCAGCATGAATTCAGATCCATAGCAGGGACACTGACAAGTCACCAAGGTTTGATGGACCTCTGTGACCTCGGTCAGCAGCACAGCTGGGCTGGGCATTAGTTATGAGGCTAGTCCAGATTGAAGTCTCAGTGCAAGAGGTTTAAGAAGATGGGTTTTAAAATGTATTTGTGGTGGAGTAGGAAAACAATCACAGCCATGTACACTTCAGCACGCAGTCGGCTGAGGTAGAGCCACTGTGTGCCTGAGCCCAGACCTGCTTTTCTTGCTTTAACCTACCACCACTGTTTTTCTGCTAATATTGCTAAGCTTTTCCAAGAAACGCCATGGTAACAGGCATCTTGGAACCGCTTCACAGATTTTACAGCATGGTATGCAAAGTGGCCTGGCAGGTTTTCTGCTTTTAATATTCAAAGGATTACCTCTGAGGTAGCCCATATATTTTCAAATCCCTAAATCCCTTGACACCTGGACACTTTGTATGTAGCCCTGAACATAGTACAATTTTTCTCTCAGACTTCAGAAAATAATTTAAAAGTAGAGCAAGCATGAACAGAACAAGGCACTTCCATCAATTTCTCTGGCAGAGAGGTTGCAAGAGGCAAACAAATGAAGACACAAGAAGGAAAATAAGCCATATGTACCCAACAGAAAGGGTCTGGCTCAAGTAAGGCATCAAGTCAGCAAAGGATAATTAGTCTTGTGGTTTCGTATGAGGATAAAGAATGCTGTCTCTAGCTATGCTTGCCACTAACCAGCCTCATGTTTCATTCAGGTAGGACTAAAGGCTTGTGCCATGCATTCACAGGAACAATTCCTCATCTCCCCACCATGTCCTTTCTTCCCTAAGCACCCTTACCATGGTGCTTATCATCGCTCAGGGGATGGGCACTACACTGGTCCCATCATGCTATGCTTCCCCAAAACCTTGGGCTACAAAGTGCCACAGCCCAGGAGGGAGGACAGAGCGTCTCTCAGCTCTCCCCACTGCAGGACAGGACAACATGTGTGGAGGCACTCACCCCTCACCCACCTCATCTGAACTCGCAGCTCTTCCTCTGCAGCCCTACCCTGGGCTGGCATGCTCCAGAGGGTGGCAGGGACTACCAGAGCATAGCACGTGCCTGCTAGCCCACTCCTGCACACCCAGTGTTACTCTATGAGAGTCCAAATAAACTAGACAAAACTTCCTGCAGGAGGCTGTTACAAAAGCCTTGATTTATGCAGGCCTAACAAATAGGCACTTGGATACCATGGTAATTAGCACTGTGAAAGTGAAAAGAAAAAAAAAAGAAAGTTTATCTTCTCTTTTATCTGATTTGTGAATTCTCTAGGGAATGTGTATTTTTTGCATATGCACTTACCATATGGAGAGGCAAGGGCAGAGGCATGGTCTTTCCAAAATCCTTGATGCTCATCTGAATTATGAGCAGTGTGAAAATTCAGAATAATCCCAGCCAGTCTCACTTCCACCTTTATTGTCACAAACACAGTTCTTGAGTGACAGGCAGATTTTCTGCATCAAATGCATTCAGTTGCCCAGACCTGCAAGAGTAACTACTCCAATTTTTTAAGACTTCTATCACTGTCTTTTCCCTCAGCCCTGACAATGGCATTATCCTCACCACTGGCTCATTGCCTCCTCTCCCCACCATTGCTTCACCTGTCTATCTGCTGCATCAGTGGCTTGGAATCACGTCCTAAATTTTTTGTCTATCCTCCACACCTCTGCTACTTAAACCCCTCTCAAGGAAGCAGCTTGGCCATCTTCTATCTGTGAAACTTAATCTTTTTGCATCCAAATTCCAACAGCTGGTATCCACGAGGCTTTCTCCAGTGCCTTACTTTGCTCCAGGACAGGCTTTTCCTCTCCTAAGAGCACTCACGGAGGAATGCATGGAGCCTCTTTCCTTTCCCTTTCCTCACACCTTTTCCATAGGGGACACTAGGTTCTGTATGGGTTTGGACTGTATTTGGTGGGCACAGAGAGCAGATTACAACAGTGTTAGTTGCAAACAACCAGAGCAGTGTCTTGTCCATCCAGAGAAAGTACATTTGCAAGGTGTATCTGCACAAAGACTCTCGACTCTAAAAGGTGAAAACCTTTGGGTCAAAACTGGGTGCTGTTGACAGATGGTCACCAGGATCCCTGGAGCCACTGAGCCCCTTTGCCATTTCAGGATAACTGGAAGGACTAACCTGGAAAAGGCTGAGAAAGGTTGGCTGAAGAAGCTCCCCAGGGAAGCAGACATAGCACGAAGCCTGCAAGAGTTCAAGTTCAGAGCTATCAAGCACATGGTGTGCTTCTTAGGATTGTCCGGTGCAGGGCCAGTAACTGGACTTCAACGATCCTTGTGGGTCCTTTCCAACTCAAGATATTCTACAATTCTGTGAAGACACCTGACTTGCTGCAATGCTCCTGCTGTCTCCACAACAGAGGGGACAAATCCTAGGGAGCTGAATGACGAATCCATTCTTGACTGTGACTGTCAAACATGAAACTCTTGGGACAACTAGCACATGCAATAGTAGAGTGATAAATAATCAAAGAAAAGCCATGATGTTTCAATGGGACTAATTTTTTTTATCCTTAGGGAAAACTGCTTTGGAAAAGAAGAATGAGCAGGTGAATTTCACCAGCTGAGACTGTGAGATCTGAGAAAGGAAAATGAAGATGAAGATGAACAAGATACTTTGATGATGACACTCAATTTTATTTCTGGGACCCTACACCTCTCAGCCATTGCCCCACCTCCTAATCTCCCCAGGCAACTCTAAATCTTGGTCGCTCTAGACCAAGCCTAGAAACTGCCCACAGCTGATGAACTGTCTTGAAGATGTTAGCCTCTCCTCCCTGCCACACAATAATGTAACAATAAGTGTTGAATAGAGTCATAGAATCATAGAATTGTTGAATTTGGAAAAGATCACTGGGATCACCGAGTCCAACCACTAACGCAGCACTGGCAGGTCCACCACTGAACCCTGTTCCTAAGCACCACATCTACAGTTTGTGAATAAAGACCAAGACATCTTGCAGGATAGACAGATTGGATCCAAATGCTTTGCCTTTCAACAGATTTTGACTTCTTCATGCCCATTTTCTACCTGTAAGTATTTTTACAAGACATGACTCCAATTTTCAATTTTCACAGTGTTGATAAGTAGTTTCTCAAACCCCATATTATGCACAGTCCATGCACAGATTATTCTGGTTATAGGAAAGGGATTATATAAAAGAAGTAAAAGACTGAGTAAACAAGTAGCTCCTGGTTAAAAACCTGAACCTCTCTTTGGCTTTAGTGCAAACATTTCTTCTCAAGTGTGCATCCAACTGAATCATTTACCTCTCCGAGGAAGTGGTTTTTTACAGTAAAATGTCCTCAAAAGCACAAAACAAGACAATGATTTAGAGATGCATGCTGTGTATCTATCCAGCCATCACCTATGCATACTTACTTGTTCGTGATAGAACCAGAGCAAAGGTCTTGTGCAGATGTCTTTTTCTGTGAGAAGAGAGCAATTAGCAAAAAATTTCAGAGGCACTATCTCTTGCTGCCACTCCAAAAACGACTTGCTTAGACATCAAGTCATCTGAAAATCCTGGTCTTTAGGTTTATCTCCCCCATGAGAAGTGCAATGCTTTACATTAAAGCCATTTAAAAACAATTTATTGTTCTTATTTTTTGCTAAGCAGTGGGTTATATCGTTTTAATTTGAGTTAGTAAGGATTTGACTGAAATCAGTGTGAGCAGTTCCTCTGTTCAGTGAGTTCATTCCTAGTAAAAACATGCCTTTATGGATGTTTCGTATATAAATTAGACCTCAGAGCCTCT
Organism: Ptilonorhynchus violaceus; assembly: GCA_013397565.1. NCBI lineage: Eukaryota > Metazoa > Chordata > Aves > Passeriformes > Ptilonorhynchidae > Ptilonorhynchus > Ptilonorhynchus violaceus. Next base: position 2,947,090 of record VZRJ01008660.1, on the reverse strand, counting down.
CAAGGGCTCTAAGATGCACAAAGGAAAGATGATGCTTATCTTTATTTTTTTTTTCTGCACTAAGCTACCCCAAAACACATTAACCTATCTTACATAGCACTATTTCTTCAGTCTTTGGGCATCCTCAATGCACCTGAGAAGCACAGAACAATTTTCTTCCTAACTTGCCTACAAGGAAATGTGCTGGAGAACACCCCTAAGTTTTAACCATACACAAGCTGGATCTTGAGTTCAGCTCACCAGGCACTAATCCATTAACTTCTCTTCTCCTTTTACCCTAGAGCTCTCTCCTTGTTCCTATAATGCACCTGGCTTAGCCCTAAAGATGACACAAAGTCTCTGACAAAACCATGGGGCCAGGACACCCATGAGATATATTCTCATCCCCCCTGAGACTGAGGACCAACCAGAGCATCTTCTACTTCCTCCATCCGCTGGGGTTTTCTTCCAAAGTGAAGAGATATGGCATCCCTGGGTCTTAGCCCAGCTTACAGTTTGGAGACCACCCAAGGACCCTGAAGTAGGGAAGTGCTCTTGGGCGCTGACAGCTTATATGTAACTTAGAAAAAATGTGACTTGCAAAAACCTATTTTTGGCAAACAGCTTCCTCCCATTTTTTTTCAATGTGCTTCATTAAGTCAGATGCAGTAGTTGATGTTTCAAGGGGCCTAAGTCACAACACAGTCTGAGCTGCGAGAACTTCTCCTGTGGCTGCCAAAGAGGTTATGTGAGAAATCATCACAGCAGAAGAAATAAATTGAGTGCAGCGGGGAGCAGGAAAGATGAATGCGGACTTGAAGAAGAGAGGAAATGCTCCAGATTTTAAACTGCACACTGTGGCATTTGCTCTCCTTCTTTCTTAGGCAAAACTCGAAAACAACCATAGTCCATAGTGCTGGTGTTTCAGGAAGCCTTGAAAAGAGACTTGGTGGTATAGGCATTCAGCAATCTGGTCTCCTTTCCTTTTGCTAGAACTGGAGACCTTCTCTAAGAAAATCACACTCAATTTTTTATGAAGAAAATTGTTATACAAGAAAGGAGGTATGAGCCACCTAATCTTATAAACCTCCAAAGCTATATATATTATTTATATATATTGTATGTTGAGGAGACCTCTTGCTGGCGGAAAAAAATCCTGTAATAATGTGAAGCACTATAGCTCTCATCTGGAAATGCAGTCAGGAGAGAAAATGAAGAGGGGGAATCTGTAGGCAGATTTTTGACAAAAACTGCTGTTTATATCCAGGCAAGGCTAGGAGATGAGTGCCAAGATTCCTGCAAGGTTTTTTCAAACTTGGTGCCCGCAGTATGTCTCCCATATCCATCATTTGGCACCTCTTTGGAAGCACAGAGCACCCTGGCCGTTCTCCTCAGGATGTGCGGGGATGCAGCATGCTGACACTGCTGTGTATGTGCTGGAAACCTCACCAGCCCTGCACATCCCTCTGTTGCTGTCTAACACAGATGTGATTTGTTTGGAAGTGGGGGCAGATGGCATGAATTCATTTATTTCTACTGCACAAACAGAAAACAAAAACTAAAACAGGAGGTGCAAGAAGAGGCTGTACTCTGCGTCCTGATCCCAAAATCCTCACAAATACAGCTCAGTCCTGCAGGATGCTACCAGATGGAGATTATGTTAATTTTAAAGAAAAAAAATACAAATACCATTTTGCAAGGTGGGGGCTGTACATTTAAGTTTGCATTTGGCAGAGCAACAGACCTTATCTGTCTGAAATACACCAGTTAGAGTGGCACTCCACAAAAATAAGCCTTTGCTTCTATCGCCCCTACTGCCCACTCTTTTACTGGAGCTCAGAGCTTGCATAGGGTTTTGGGTGGTGCAGCCAATCCCCTCCAGTAGCATCCAGAAGAGGAGACTTTTCTGCCAGAAAGAGGAAATTCAAAGAGGTTGACAGGAACATGGGTGCAGCAGCGAGCTCCCAACATCCATCATTTTATGAAAAAGGGCCAAAGATCGGTCAATAACTTCTGGTAAGTGGGACAACACTTCTAAGCCACATTTTAAAGTAAATTCCTGACTTCACCCCGGTCCTATGCAGGACTTACAACTTCAAGGCACAATCTCACCCAGCTAACTCAGTGCTTTCCTCGCTTGTCCCACTCCAATGCTGACCAGCCCTGGAACTATTCAACCACTCATAACATCTCTGTCCATCTAATACAGAAGGCAAAGTTCTCCTGTTACCAGTTCTTCCTAAGTTCTTCCTTCTTTCACAGCGGATCATATCCATCTGCATATATGCAGACACTCATTTCTGGATTCTAACAGAGGGATTTTTTTCCCGAAGGCTAAAAAAGCAAAAACCAAAACAGCAAAAAGAAAGGTTATTTCTATAACCCAATACTCAGGAGTGCCTCACATGGTACAGTCAGTATCGGGAGACACATGGAGCCTGCACCTGAAGTTGTGCCCATGTCACTCCTATGGCAATGAATGCAAGCTGAAATTCCCTGGCCATTTTCACCACTTGGCTCTTGGGTCCAGCTGTGCCCATTTCCTGCATGTGCCTCAGCAGGGCCACCAAGGGAACTAACAGCAATGCTCACTCTTACCTGGCCAATCTGCTAAGACAGACAGTGCCAGAACACAGCCCGCACCCCACATCCTCACCCCACAGCCCCCACAAAGCTCCTCCTCAGAGCTGCACAATGCTCAGCTGTCTGACATAGAGGATGGTGCCACCACTGCAACCCATGGTCTGCCAACTCTGGGGCACTTGTGCACTTCCGTGTATGGATTGAGTAGAGGATGTGCAGAATCCCATTCAGGCAGACCACTGCCAACAGTCGCATATGTAGAGGCACTGCAGGTTTGATAGGTCATGTAGTCAAAAACTGAAGGAGCAATTCCATGGGATTGAGGGAAGTGGGCTGGGAAAGTGAAAAAGCACCACTGTCTTGGGCAGGAGATGATTCACAGAGTCCTCAGCAGTGAGGCTCCACACAGCTTTGCTTGGCCAATTTCTCTCCTTGTGAAAACAATGTCAGTTCTTACTAGGAAAACTATGGAGAAGGAGCACTGTACCATCATCCTGCTCAGGAATACCAGTAATGAGCAGCCTTCCTACAAGTGCAGTCTGTGAGGCCCTATCAGGGAGGCTCCCCAGGCACTGACAGCCTGCAGGGGCAAATAACTTGCTCATCTGTAGCTCTGGTGCTCAGCCATGGGCCACCTCTCTGGCACGCAGGCTGCTCCTGCCCCAACTTGCAAGTCTGGATACGGCCCTATTACACTGCCCACTCCAGGGCAGAGGAGGGGACCTGACTTTGCTAGGCACTTCTCTTGGAACCAACCCAAGCTTCTGCTGAGAAACCGTAGTGGAGGGAAAGTTAATCTGTCTTTGAGTTGCTGGTCTTTCTGAGAGTTTCACAAGGCTGATGGTTTCATGAGCATTTTCTGCACAAACTCTGTGCTCAGAGACACCCCACACCGGCCACAAGCTCCAACAATGGTGCTTATCCACACAACTGTCTTCCAGACAGCAATTCCTACGTGGCACTGGACAGAGATTGGATATGCCATGACTCCAGAGTTAGCATCAGCACCGGCTTCAAATTGCAGGGAACAAAGATGACTTTTCCCATGGGACAATCCATGGCATGCACAACTAAGGTATCCAGCCTTGCTGCAGCAACAGTCTTCCTCCTTCCCCGAGCTATGACTCTGAGGTGACTCCTGCCCCCTGTGTCACCCATCCCACAATCTGAGGTCTTATCACTACTGGCTCAGGGAGATCATCCCAAATGCCTTTGTAGAGCTCAGTTCTTGGACACAACTGTGAACATGTGACACACAGAACAACGGCAAAGCAAAAACTACAGCCTCACCTCACTGCCAAAATGCAAGAGCATAAGAAAGAAAAATCTGATCAGCCTGACTAGGAAATATTTAACATGACAGAGTAAAATGAGCTGCTGGCAAAATAGAATGGGAAAAAAAGCCACTCAGAGACTTGTATGAACGAAAAACAGACAAGAGATGTTCCTTCCTTGGGTCTTAGTGCAGCATCAGCCTGTATGTCATAAAAGGTTGGAGTCCTGAACTCTCTACCACAATATCTGTGACCTTCCACTGCTCTGGGCCATAAAAGATCACAACAGCTCATGTCTTGAATAGTTCTTTCCAGGGCACCCAGATGTCTGCTGGAGATCTACACTGACCTGACAATTATCACACCTGAGCCCTACAGAGCCCCCATCATTCCAAACCCCACAGGCACAAAAACTCCTGTGCAGAAACAAAGCTGTACTGTCAATCTTACACTTTTGTGCCCAGTGTGACAGTCGTGGCTGGGTCTATCTGACAGGCTGTACTGCACTTTTCACTGTATTCAGCATTAATCCAGCCCTCTGTTATCCCTGGAGATAACAGGCATGACAAAGGGTGTTGCCTGCATGTATGCCCCTAGCCAGCTTCTGCAGCTTTCTGAGAAGAGAAAGTAGTATTGCTGCCTTCAAACAGGAAATTGCCCAAGATCTGACCTTGGATCTCTAGTAGTATGATTGTACAGGGTTACGTTATGATCCAAAGTGTAAAGATGCCCAATTCAAAGATTTTTCAGCTTAGGTGAGAAATGCTGAGGTGCCTTCATTCATACGTGATGCTTCATAGTAAGACAGAGAGAGGAACCAGGAGCCACTGTTGATATGACAACACTGAAAAGCTCTTCCCTAGCAGTAACTCCACAGAGTCCATTGCCACTTCTTCCTTTCTCCCCTTGATGTCTTTTCTCTTGCGGTCAAACCCTAAAAAATCAAATCACAGGCCAGACGCAGGGTGATAAAAAGGGTTTACCTTTATAAGGATCCTTAGGGGCACAATTCATGAGGTGGAAACACCAAAAAATATGCCCCTGCACGTGATGTGTATAAAATTTTTATAGATTTTGCAAATTAGAGTATCTGACAAGAATTACCAATTAGAATTGTAATTTGTGAGGTAATTTCCCCCTCGTTCTAATCCCTTCTAAACACCCCCCCTCAGATGAGAGCTAACTTTGTTTATAAAAATATGTCTCGAAGAGCTGCTCTCGAGACAAGAGAACCAAGATAGGATAGGGCCTTGAAAAGTGTTTTGTCTTCCTGCCTATCAGGACAGGGAACAGTACTAGGAAAAGAAAGTGCAAACTACAGCTATATGTGTGAACTTTAAAGAGAATATATAAGAGGAAAAGAAAGGTAAAAACTTAATTTGGCATCACCCTACATTAGGAACCTTCCATGAGGTAGTAAGGGCATTACACCAATGTTGTGGAAGAGAGACTCTTTGAGCTGCATGGCTTTCAGGGGGCACGAACCCAGCTGCCTGAACAGGTGAGGTTTGCAAAGCTGGGATTTGCAGAAATAATCTGTCTAATAACAATAAGGTTGTGGGTTCAATCCCTGTATGGGCCGTACACTTAAGAGTTGGACTTGAAAATCCTTGTGGGTCCCTTTCAACTCAGAAGATTCTGTGATTCTGTGGTTTATGGAGCACCTTGGATGAAAAACACGTTATCAAACTGAAATAAAAGCAATCTCACCGTGGGATGTCTCACTTTCTTCACTGGGTTCCCCTCATTTCACCTTGTACCTGAGCACCACAGCAGGTCCTCATTTTGTGCTTGGGTCTTCTCCAAAGCCCTCTGGGCAGGTAATGGGGTCTTACCAAAAAGGGGTGATTTTGTTGAGCAAGATCATAAAGAACTGTCCTGTTTACAATGTGTGTAGGAGAAATATTATGATCCCTCAAATAAACTGGAACAGCAGAGTTCATTCAGATTTTTTTTTTTCTCAAAGTATGACGTTTTTCTTGTATGTGGTTACCAGGGAGAACATTAGCTGCTAAACTGTGAGCTGGTGAGACTACGAGGTGATAACGAAGCTGTGCTGAATTTCAGCACTTCAAAATGGATTTCCTGTTGCTGCTGCTGACTTCTTGGCTGCTGCTTTCTCACGGATGTCTTCACCAAATGCTACACTTTTAGATATCTTGTGCCAAAAATTCTTATTTTCTTCCTATATATTGGTTCCTTCCATTATATTTCTGTTCTCTAAATGAAGCTCTCTTACACATTTTAAAAGCAGTAAATAATCTCAAAAAGGGGTAGCTGTCTCTTCCATATCCATCTTCAGTGTTTATCTCTGACCTGCTTGTCCTTGCCTCCACGGCTCACATTACTCTTATTTTCCTCCTCAACTGGGAGAAAAATCTAATTTCATTGCTATCAATCTCACTCTCCAAGGAGGGCAGAAGGTCTATGTGTGTCTGTATTTTCTGTGTTCATCTAACTGCAGTCAAGGAGCACCTTGTCTTTTGGGTAGGGACTCAGACAGCCTACTGACTCCTTCAGTTAACGGTTTAAAGCCCACAGCAGAGATGCCACAAAGCATCTCCCTCTATACTGAAATCAGAACCTCTCTGTACTAGAAAAAACTTTTTTAAAGTCAAAAGAAATTCCTTTCACCACTTTTTGAAAAATAGATATATTTTTCTGCCATTTTTTGTCCAGTTGTATTAGTTTATTGTAATTCTTCAAGCTTTGCAGCTTACTAAGTCTAGGAGTCCCCTTCTCGGCTCTGCATGAAAACAATATAGACATGGACAGCTCTAAAGCAGTGTTTCTGTGTTAATGCTTTCACCTAGCCATTTTCTAGTCCAGAGGAAAATGTTCCTAAGCAAAGAGTGTTACAGCATGAGACACAAGCTGTGATCTCTGGAATGAAACGTTACATTTTATTAACCTCAAATATAAAGCCTCTCTGTTCTGGCAAGGAAACTAACCAAGCGGTTTTTTAATAATTATTGTCAGAGAGGCAGTAGCTGTGGAAGGTGAAATAACCTCCCAGTAAAACCCTACTGGTGTTAACAAATTGTAAATTAGATGCTGTGAGCACCTGCCCACTGCTATAAATTATTTGCTTTTGAAACAGTCTGAATCTTCTTCTTCTGTGTAAAAGGATAATGCAACTTGATGTTATAGTCTCATTACAAGAAAAAAGGAGGATCTGATAGAACAATTGCATGTAACTGGAGATGAATGTCATGGCAATAGCCATGAGGTGAAAACCTGGATTGTGCTGTCAAGTGGTTATAGGTCACCTTCAGTCTTCTGTAAGAAAAGGCCATATTGTTTGTAGATGTGACCCTGCAATGGGATGAAATGAAGCCCTTCCACCCAGTGGAGGGTGGTAGCTGTCCACAAACTGCTCATACAGCAGAAAGGGGAGAGCACAAGGACTTCCAGCAGATGTGAGGGACAGGCTTGGGAACAGGAGCCGGCAGGCCAAGGAGCAAAGAATCATAGAATCACAGAATTGTGGAGAAGCATAGCAGGCCTACCAGCCTTGCTAGCTCCTCCACAACAGAATGGTTTGGTTTAGAAGGGACCTTAAAGTTTATCTAGTTCCACTCCCCCTGCCATGGGCAGGGACACCTTCCACCAGACCAGGTTGCCCAGGGCCCCATTCAACCTGGCCTTGAATAATTCCAAGGATGGGCATTCACTGGCAATCCTCTCTAGGCAACCTGTGCCACTGGCTCCTCACCCTCACAGTCAAGAATTTCTTCCTAATATCCAATCTTCTGTCTTCAAACTCTTTCAGTTTAAAGCCATTACCCCTTGTCCCATCACTACCAGCCCTGTGAAAAGTCCCTCTACAGCTCTCTTGTAGCACATTTAGGTACTGGAAGACGCTCTAAGGTCTCCTTGAAGCCTCCTCTTCTCCAGGCTGAACAGCATCAGCTCTCTCAGCCTGTCTTCATAGCAGAGGTGCTCCAGCCCTCTGATCAGCATTATGGCCCTCCTCCGGACTTATCCCGACGGTCCCCGTCTTTCTTGTTCTGAGGGCCCTCGAGCTGGATGCAGCACTCCAGGTGGGGTCTCACCAGAGCAGAGCAGAGGGGCAGAATCCCCTCCCTTGCCCTGCTGCTCATGCTGCTTTGGATGCAGTCCAGGACATGGTTGGCTTTCTGGGCTGCAAGCGCACATTGTTGGGTCATGTTGAGCTTCTCATCCATCAGCAGATGGAGAGTGCTGAAAACAGGGAAAGTGCAGTGCTAACAAAGGCTGGGAGCTTCACAAGGAAATGAGTACTGCTGGGTTATTACTTAGCCATGTTTCCAGTTTCACTTGAAAGTACATCACAAAAGCAGTTATTTTGCCTAGTGCCTTGCAGTAGTCAAAAAAAAATAAAAAAAAACAACAAATATTCAGCTTAGGAAAAAAATATAGGAGAAAATATATAAGTTCCTTTATATTCCTCTATATAACCTGATGCACACCCTCAGTTGAAACAGTCTGCCTGTCCAGTTCTGCTATTTCAGAGAATGCAGTGGAAAGCAGAGCAACTGGGGACAAGCAATGCAAATATTTAATGGCACGTAGGAAGAGCTGAGAAGACTGGGATGGTTGGGTTAGGGAGAAGACAGTGTGTACACAACAGGATGTAGTTGAATGATGACTCAGACTTCAGCAGGTAAATTTATCTCCAGAGTGTCATAAACTGGAACAAGGGAATGTCTGATGACATTTGTGGAGCATATCTGAGGAATGGGCTGTTAGTGGCACAAAGCAAAATTAGTTAAATCTAAAAATCCCAGGAGAAAAAGCTTATCAGGACTTTTATATGCTATCAGCCACAATACTCACACTTAAATTAAAAATAGTCTAGAAGTTAAAAATAGAACTTATTTTAACAGAATTAAAAGTTAAAATAAATAATAAAAATAGAAGAAAAAAAACTTTACCCAATTAGGATACGCAGTGAAATGATCAGGTGCAAATCAGGGTCTTGAGCAATTATTTTCTAATTATTTCATCTAATAATGGATTCCAGTTATATACTTAATAATTTTTCTTCCAGAAGAAATTACAATGTGCAGGGCTAGTACTATCAAAATATGCCATCAAACCTGGCTGTAGAAGACAATGCTGGGTTGTCAGCTATGGTGCCATTTGATACGTGGCCATTGCAAATACAGCCTATTAGTATATCAAAGTGCAAGCAGCAACACACATCAAAAGAAAAGTAATCAAGACACTGATGGATGGCTCTCAGCTTCTTAAAAAATATGAAGTTAAAAGTGGTTGTTTCAGCCCCTCTAAAAGCATTTTCTTACATAAAAGCAGGTTTCTGCTAATGGAATTTATTTCACGTTCGCAGTGGTCTGAGAATACATATTTTCTGCAGCTTATGAGATGAGCAAAATCTTGGCAAGTCAGACACTCACTGCCTTGTGACAATTCAGGCACACTGTGAAATCCAGACCTAGCTCTGGGTTTTGGACATCCCAAAGTCCCTTGAGAGCTCACTCTATATTTTGACACTAGTTCCAACACAAAATCAAGCAGAACTCGGTTCTGATTTGCACTAACACTCCTCTCTTATTGCCTTTGGAGACGTGCAGATCCAGGGTTCTGCTTCAGGTCTATTTTGGAGAAAATATAAGGAAGAATTTATCTGGAGCTGCTTCTTAGAGGAACTGGCAGCAAGACTGGCAGGATACTTCTACTGTCACTAAGGTTTGACAAGCTGGTAGGAAGCAAGTGTAGCTGTGATCAAACAACAAAACACAGAAGCTCCTTATTTCTTTTAATTGCTGAATTTCATATTTCAGGCCTCAAAGGCATCCAAAGAACAGTTTCCCTCTGAAGCCCCCACTGCTTCACTGGACAGTGCAGCTCTGTGCCAGCAGAGACTGCCGTACGTAGAAAAGTCCTGTCCTACCAGCCTGGTGTCCTGTGCCACAGGGCTTCCAGGAATGGAGGGTGCATAAATGTTTGGAGGTCAACCACCTTGGCCATAAACCCTAAACCTGGTCCTTCTGAGGCAGGACAAGCAAAGGGTAAGAAAAGGACTAACCTATTTTGTGCTTAAATATGTGACATTCAGCATCAGTCACAAAATGCAACAGATTTATGATTTACATAAATTTCTCTATTTCTTCAAATTTAGTCACTGGATGTGCAGAAAGGTAGCTCAGAATGCATTATTTTTTCAAAAAATTCTTATAATTGGATTATTTCCAAGATTAATTACTCAGTAAAAGGTTCTCTCCCTTGCACTAGAGTACATTCTTCTTCTGCTCACTGCCAATAAATAAACCTCAGGAAGATATATGAATCTTAAAGGGAGTGAAGGAACATGTAAAAGAAGCTCTAGCCAGCTAGTTTGGATCCAGACTTGAAACAGCCTGAAATACAAACATGTTTAAATTCAGGATTTTCATGTGTGCTCACCCACTATAGGCAGTATTCCTTTATTTGAAACAGAATAGAAGCAATTTGAACTAGAAAAAAGCCTTCTTGAAAACTATTTTTAAAATGACCCTTAAGGAAGAGTGAATTCGTGCTGTGCAATTTGCAAGGTAAGTGCATTTGGAGCAATTCACTGATAAAACAGCATGATGAAAGGTGGCAGTGAGTGATTGACTTCACCCTAGCCTGCAAGGGCAGGAGCAGCTCAGGTAACTATATTATTCTAGAAAAGTAAATATAAGAGAGAATTAATTTGTAGAGACACCATTGTTTCTCCAGTTGCACACAGGCACACGCAGCTGAGAAATACTGGAAACAAAGAGTCAGGAGACAAGAACTCCCTCAACGAGTGCTCTAAAAACCTTGCCCAAGCCGTCTTGCCATGGGCAAGGTTGGAGCAGTCAAGGAAAAGATCATGGGAGACCAACAAAGAAAAAAGGGCTGATGCATGTAGCTTCACGTGTTCCAGCTCACTACATCACTACCATGGGTGGGCTCAAGCCATACTGCAGCACTTGGGACAGGGCAGCTTCACACCTGGACAGGTGACACTGGTTACAAGTGGTATCAAAAACGGTGCAAGGCTTACTGATCATGCCTCCTGTGAAGGAAACAGGTGGACTCCACTTGTGGAAGGTTTCTGTAAGCAGTGCCATTGCCACTTCCCTCTGACAGGGAGGGAGTGCTGCTGCTCTCCAGCTGCCACAGCTGAGACAGCACCAAAACAGGAGGAGACCAACTCATGACACTCACTTAAAACCAGAAAACCACTTACCTAAATACAAATTTCAATGGGGAGTGAAATCCCCACCTATCTGGGGATTTGTTTAGCCATATGCCTCTTACCAGGTGAGTTTCTTTAAGTGATAATCACACCATGATCTGCAGAGGTGTCCCAGCACATAACTCAGATCTAAAAAGCTGGGACACAGGATGGTCACCCTTCACAGATGGAAGCTGAGGCTATAATTTCTTTGCTATTGTACAAGAAGACCAGGATTTGGCATGTTTAGCTTTCATGCCTTGCTCACAAGGTCACTGTTTCTTCTGACTCAGTGAATTTCTGAAGCCAATTGATTTTTCTAAAGTGCAGTCTTGCACTAAGTAGGTTGGTTTGATTTTGTTTATTTGGGACTTCTTTTCCTATTTGGGGAGTTGCATCCATGCAAGCTGCATCCTAGTGAGATTTAAACCTCCACATGCTATGCAGAATGACATATTTGTTTTTCCTCTCAATGCCTTCGTGAGACAATCCCAGGTCATTTTTTAACTTGGTGTCATTGCCTTTCTAAGCACAGTCTGCCCCTGACTGCTCATTCATGTCCCCAAGACACCCCTTCATTTGTGTCAATGCATCAAGAACAGGCTGTATGGGAAACCTAGCCAGTGAGCTGAACTTCTACCACTGAAGTTTTGTGGCAGCACAAATATCTACCAGCAATGATGCAGGGGTAAGGCTGAGGGAAGGAGCTCTTCCAGCTTGCATGGCAGCTTAGAAATCTGTAGTAGCAATAGACCCTGAGAGATCAAAAGCTCTTTCCATGCTTTGCAGGAATACTATCGCACACTGTACTTTTTGTGGCACACCCAAATGTAACTCTACCATCCCATCAAGCAGTTGGACCCTACTGAACTTAAATTTTTAATCCACCAAGAGATATGCTGCTGAGTTACCACATTATTAAGTCCAAAGTGCTTGTCAAATTTCAGTCTTGGCAGAGACATTATCGAATTCCAACTCCTTGGAGTTTCAGCTGAACACAGGAGGTATGAGGGCAACAGACAACCCTGTGCATCAAGTAGAGCTGTGCAGTATGCCACAGACATGGAAAAAAATCCCGTGTCTGAAAGATTAAAGAAGTTCTATGCAGACAGTCCCAAAATTGTCATACAACTTAGAAGAACCTTTCTATTTGACTCATTTCCAGAATCAGAACGCAAAAATCTGATTCCACCCTGGAGGATTTGTTCAAAAGACAAAGATTGTCAAAATCAAACTGATTCAGCGGATAAGAGATTAGTGGGCAAAGACCACAGATAACAGATAAGAGAGTTCATTGATCAGACAAGGGGAAAGAATACACTGCTGAAGGAATCCTTTCTTGTGCTGAGGACAGGAAGAAAGACAGACCTTGCAGCTATTATTCTTTTCTTTAAGTACAAATACTTCAGTGTCAAGATATATGAGCAGGGTATTTTTTAGCCATGGGCCTCTCCAAAGAACTGAAAGCAGTTGTCAGGAGACGACTTTCAGGCTCCTTGAGTTTATCTAACACAACAGAAGATAGAACAAATAGAGCCATGTAAATTTAAACAGGAGAGTGACTATATATAGCACCTTATAGCCCTACGTGAGCATCAGCAATTTTTGCCGTACAAATTCCTACTTTCAAACTCTTTCCGTGACTATTCAGGACTTTTTACCACCTATGGCTTTGCAGATTTGTGTGCTCTAATTCCCCCTTATGTGTATATACATATTTATATGCATAAACAAATATTTATAGATGAAAACTTCACATTCATCATGCATGTACTGTGATAGAATAGTAACAAATGCATCATATTCCTGAAAACTGCTCCCAAACATGCATATGGAGGAAAATGTGAGTATAGGAGTAGCCAGCCCGGATTCAAGAGGAGGAAGTCATGCTTTGCAAATCTGACAGCCTTATTTGACGGAATTACTATCTTGGTGGATGGAGTGAAGAAGCTGACACTATGTAGTCTTTAGTTAAACTTTCAACAATGACCCTCATAACATCTTCATAGGCAAACCAATGCAGTACAGGCTGGATAAATGGGCAGTGAGGTGTGCTGAAAGCTGGCTGAACTGGGCTCAGACGGTTCTGACAAGCAGCACAATGTCCAGCTGGAGACCAGCCACTAGTGGTATACTGCAGGCATGGACACTGGGGATAATGCTGTTTAACATTATCAATGACGTGGGTGCTGGGACAGGCTGCAGCCTGAGCAATTTGCAGATGATAAAGTGGGAGAAGTTGCTGATAACACCAGCAGTTGCACTGCAATTCATTGAGGGACCTTTGCAGGCTGGAGAAATGGGGCAACAGTAACTTCATGAAGTTTAACAAAAAGAAAGTCCTGTCCCTGAGGTGGGATAGTCCCAGACACCAGTACATCTTGTGGGACACCTGGCTGGAAACCACAACACTCCTGAGAGGTGCCTAAATATTATGCCCATAGTAAAGATAGAAAAGCTGAAGCAGAGCAAGAACAGTGAAAGGGGACCTGGAGATGCCAAAACAGGATGAGTACTGCTTTAATATGCAGACAATTTCCTTCCATTCATTGGATATCAAACTGAATTCTATGACTACTTAAAATTTCTAAAACAGACTGGTAGGAACGAGAGGGTTGCATGACCTGAATTTCTGCTGAATCTACTGGTCTCTCAAAGGACCTTAATTCAGTATTGCCTCTCTTGCCATTAATTGGACTTTTGCTATCAACTCTGTTCTGACGAAGGCACTTTAATTAGGAATGCAATCTTTTCTTCTTTCCTTTCCTGTAGACAAAGACTGGGATATATCAGAAAGGATATTTCACAAGGACATGAAAAGCATTCAGATTAGTACTTTTATTTCTGTTAATAAGAATAACTGGTTTTGAACTGGATTGGTGTAATATACAAGGCAAATCTGGAAGCATTTGGGTTTGCTTGTTATGGTATTGAGTTGCTTAGGGTATTGCAACTATGACTTAGAGAAACATGAACAGAGCTGAAATCACCCAAATGACTAATTTCTTTTTGATATAACAATTGACATTTCTTGAACTATCAATAATCCAGTTGTAACTCACATGTTGCTAATATTGTTTGCACCCCAGAGGGAGCTGGAACAAATCTTTGAGGAGTTTGCTGGATGGAAGTCTTTCTTAAGCGTGAAAAATCAGTACAGAAAACTTTCCAAGAGATAAAATATACACGGATTCAAGCACTTGACTTTTACTTGTGGAGGGGCCCATATAATTAAGTGATTTTGAAAATTTCCCAGAAGTTGGTGTATTTGCTGGAATAAACCCAAAATTAATGGGGTGTCTTCTATTTGCTGCATATTTGAGAGAGCAGCATGACCAAGAGGCAGAATATTAACCTCAATGGATGTCTTTAACAACTCTCCTGTTATGGTCCTCTGAGCTTTGTGTATGATTCTGCATGCTTTCCCATTTTCATGACTAAGTTCCAGGAGAATCCACATTCCTCTATGAAAAAGCAAAATGTTTAGGCACTAGAGTCAGGGGCAAAGCTAGGTTAGCACTTACATTCACATCTTTGCCAGAATACAGAATTTACTGGTTTGCATAACTCTTCCCCCGAAGCCCTTGCAGTCTGATGCTGCACTGAATCACAGAAGGCTCAACAGGCACAGAAGGGCCGGGCTTCAATAACTCAGCCTTTGGATCACAGGACTCAAGAGGTCCTTCAAGCCATGAATGAAGCAGATGTTTAAGAATGGAGGTGACGGAAGAAGCAATACCTACCCAAGCAAGTCAGAAGTTCTTCCTCTACAAAGGAAGGCAAGGCCAAGTCAGGCCTGGCTGCTAAGGATTAAAAATGGAGGTTTTCTATGGATCTTCAAATCATCCAACATTTTGGTTCCTGGTCTGATTAGGATTTTTATGATCATAAAATGCTGTAGCTGTTTACAGTATAAGAATTTGTATGAACATGTCACTGCATTAAATGGTGAAAAGGCCTTAAGAGTCCTTTAGGGACTTACCCTTGTTTTGTGGAGAAATACAATGAGAGATTTCATGCAACTCTTTTGAGTGCAGCTTTTTCTCAAGAATGTGATCTGGTCAATTAATTTTTAAAGCAGCCACTAATAGAGCTTGCCTGTAAGCTAGATATTAGTCTTAGGGGAATAGTGACAGATTTTTTTCAATTAACCCAAGAGTAGCACAGCAATTACTGTATCAGTATTTGCTGTTGTATGGTGCATCCTCTGATGTCTGAATCACTCTTCTGTTTTTCAGTTTGGATGTCTGCAAAAGATCTCCAAGCACTCACTGCTCTAGATAATAAACAGAACATTAGCTTGGAAGAAAAATTTGGATTTTATTCAAAGTCCCATGTCTGCTCAGCTATGTTGTGAAGCTGTTCTTTCAGTTTTCAAATACATACCTCACTCATGGGCATTATTATCTGCTGGAATTTCTCAGTTAGAAGAATTTTTTAGTACAAAAGGGTTATTACAGTAAGTGCAGGAAAGCGTATTGATTAACATTACTTTCAGTAGATCCAAGAATGTGGGTGCTGGTAAGAAAGCTACTGACTGATTTATCCAATCCTCAGTACTATGCCCACCACTATTACTGCAAAAGAACTTGCCTAATTAGGGGCCTATCTGTTCAGGAGAAATAAAAAGAGTCAAATTCTGATCTTGAACATGCAGTTTTGTATTGACGTAATTCTTTCAATTCCATTCTTGTTACCCCTTACTTAGTGTATACCAGCACCAAGGAAATTATGAGGAGAATGTCATCTGCCATGTCTCATGTTGTTTTGGGAATACTGCTGAATCACAAAGAAGGTGAAGAAAATAAGTCTACAGACCCCACTATTTAGCCTCAGTTGCAAGCACTGCAATGAATGCAGTAGATATTATATGAACTGCATGGTGGAGGTTGGGTTTATAAGCCATTATAGACATTAGCATGTCTATATGGCAGTACTATGCAACTTTTGTGCTCAAAGTGTTTTAAACTCTTTTGCCTCCCTTTATGAAAAGTTCATGACCACAATTTCAGACCACATAACAAAAACGTAAAAAGAAACCTAGCAGTAAATCTCAGTTCCAAAGGTCTTGCTGAACATTGCCAAAACAGGTCCAAGGATCTTACTCTAGCCTTAAACATCCATAGTATCAATATCTGTATCTGAAACACTCCCCATTGGCTCTCCTTCTACTCTTCAGGGAGAAACATTCAATTATAAGTTGTGACACATCTGGCATATTTTCAGTATCTATTTTGGAATGAGCTGAAGTGCTCATTACTCTCCCATTGATTACTAAAGTAGATAAGATGATGAGATCATATGTGTAGGTGTCTGCATTTGGTCAGATGAGGCTCATCTTTTAAAAGTATTTTTGAAAGGGGAATCTGGGGAAGTAATGGTACCAAACTTGTTTGAATCTAAGCACTGAGTAACTCATTAGCATGGGGATCAGTCTAAGTGGTCCTTCACCCGGGAGTATCCGTCACAACATTTCTCTGTGCAAATACAAGAAGTTTTGAACAGTGTTCCAGCAACCAACCATTCAATTTCTCCAGGCATATGTATCTCAGCTCTAAAATACATCTAGCAAGATGCTAATAGGAGATGCAAGGGAGGTTTGCTGCATGCTCCTCAGTTCCTTTCCATGGACAAGAACAGTCAAGACCAAAGAATTACAAATCCTAAACCAGTTCATAAATGTAATTCAGTGGATAAGGGTCAGTGACGGGCATGTAGTTTCAGGTACATCCCATGCATATGAAAACATTCCCTCAGGATTTTGATGGTCACCATAGAAAACTACTGAGTAGCTTCAAACATTGAGCCCAACCATCTCTTACACTGACCTGGAAATAATGGATATAGGAAAAGTCCTGCATCAGTGACAACATAAGGTTTAACATCTTGTGTTTCTATTGGACTAGAAAAAATGAGATGTCACCTTTCCAACAAGGAACTGATCGAATCATTCTAACACTTTGGCACTGAAAAAGGGGCATTGTAGGTAGAATTTCTATTTTAGGTCTTTTTCCAGGGGTTTCTAAAATATGTTAGTTATAAATTATCATTGGCTTGCATAGCTAGACCAAAGGTGGTTAAAGGCAATTGTATTACCAGCAGACGACAAAACCTTACAATTCCTAGAAATTTTCTGTAGGCTTTCCCTGTTCAAATATATGGCACAGTGTGGCACGTTCAGAGTGATCCCAGAGTTTCACCTCTTCTCCCTGCTCTCCAGCTAAGAGCTATAGAGGAGAAATGACAAGGGAAAACTCTCCCCAGGTTTGGCACAGGACCAGCAACCTACAGCCTGGCCTTTGCAGTGCTGTTGAAGAGCATCCAGCAAACCCAAAGAACGGTAAGCTCAACACACTCAGAGCAGTCCCACTCTTGCTAAAAATGTTCACCTCTTGCTAGGAATGGTGCTCCCTTATCTTAACCAGGTACCTACATTTTACTCAGATAAGATTTAGGATAAAAGAATGCATCTTATTCTATTAACCAAAATATTAAAATGGAATTAAATGGTGCTAAGTGGAAGAGTTATACAGGAAATGTCCTTCCATGTGTGACCTACATGGAAGGTTCTTAAATGTATTGCTTTTACTGTCATTTGGATCTCCCTTATCCTGGGGATACTGTGGAGGTGGAGACCAAGATTTCCAATTGCTTTTCTTGGCAGGAGTCTCAAACTTCCAATAATTTTTCCTTTCTAAAATGTCCTAACTATTGGTTTTCCTTAGAAAATACAACATGGGAGTAAGTATTATGGGAGATTAGTTCTTTTCCTCACCTGAAGTTTTTGGGGTTTTTTTTTGCAGCCACTTTGTGAGGAAAAAGTGCTATAAATTCACATTTCAAGGAATATATCATTGTATACCTACCTGAAGCTGGGAATGAAATGCTTCTGTTCAGTCCCAGTGCCTACCTTCATCTCCCTCTAGTGCATAATTAACCCAAGGGTGGGAGGGAAGATTGAGAATAATACGGAGCTGATTCACTTTCTGTATTCACTAGCAAAAATAGAGATTATTACTGCATGCATCAGTGGAATTGAAGAAGAAATTAGTCTGAGATCACTTGTAAACAGATCCAGTCAGACATGACTGTTGCATGAATGGGAACGCATAAATTAAGTTTTGCCAAAGGTTATAGTAATTTATAGTTTTGGCTTTTAGGAAGCTCCAAGCATGACGCTATTTACTTGCATTGTTTGTTGAACGAGTCTACTTAACAGGGAAGTCATAGCATCTAAATGCTACCTTGTCTCTTGAGGATATCTGGCTTGATGAACAAGTCAGTGATGTCATAGGCCAAACACTGCCTTTGAAGTTGGAAAACATCTACTGCTTGATGTTTGTCTGAAGAGCTGTCACAGGGAACATGGAAGAAAGAATAATTGTCATAACATGCCTAATACTGAAAGTTGATGTGTCTTTTTTTCATCATTTCCAAAACAGTAAACTGAAAGATGCTTGATGACAAAGCATTTAAATACGGACTTTTTTCTACATGTGTGCAGAAATAACTGATGACTTTGATTTAAAGAACATTTTTAATAAGTAAAAGAACTAAAAGAGATGCAAAATAAATATGTTTGGATCCCTTTGATCCCCAGCAGTCAATGGGAAATTCCACAGTTCTGCCCTGTGTGGGGTGTTGATTAGGAGAGTACCTCAAATTATTCCTTGAATATGAAGCCATATCAGGAGCTGGACAGAAGACCTATCCAGTGGAAGCAGTAGTTTAGATTGACAAGATGGCATTCTTCCCTCATACCTATGAATGCCTCAGTTTTGTGCTGAGGAGGTCTTATGCTTTCTTAAAGATAGGAAGAAATAAATTCTGGTTATATGTTAGGACCACCAAGTCATGATGATCAGCACTCGTCCAACTTGAGCGATTACACTGATTATATTTCAGCAAGGTGTGAAGTCTGTCTCTGAATTTCCCCTCTGATCTCTATATCTTGTCTTCAGACACCTCCTTCCTGCCTCTCATTTGCCATATTCTTGACTTGATGATCTTCAAGCCATAAGGTTGGCTGCCTCATTATTTGCTTTGACTTCACTTAGTTATGAACTCCACTGATAGAGTTGAGTTTGCACCGCTCTCCCTCTCCATCCTTATTTTCTGACTCTTGTAACTCCAAATTTAAGTACTTTCTCCTTAGCTGCACTCACAGTTTGCAATAAATTGGTTCTGTACTGTAGTATCTCATCTCCTATCTGGAACAGGGGGTTTACATTTCATGTACAGCTGAAAAGACCCATGCATAAAGTCACTTAACTTGCAGCTATCTTGTGCAGAAGGTGAGATGAAGGAGAACATCAGCAAGCCATTGTGGGGAAGCACAAGGGAAAGCATGAGGGAGATACACTGGCAAAGCAGATACCATTGTCAAAGTAAATGAAGCTCCTTCACACAAGTGAGAGGAAGGAGACCTGGCAGTAGGCGAACTGTGTGGAAGTCTCTTGTCTGTGCAGCCAAATTAAACCCTGTAAGGTTTTCTAGAGCATAACTTTTTGCCTAAAGAGACTGCCTGTCCATCATCCCACAGCATCTTGGCAGCATTTGCCAGAACTGACTGGAGGTTACAGGTCAGGAACCTTCATTGCTCCTGTCGCAGCTGCTGCCACATTACAGGACACATCAGCAGCAAATGGAAAACAAAAATGATGGGCTGCTTTATGTAAAGTTTGTTGCCTTGTGCAAGATGAGGGCATGTCTTTGATGTGCTCATCTTCTCTGTCTCGTTTAACAGCAGAAGAAACATGCTGCTGAGAACAGTCACAAATCTTATCGCAGTCGTTGAGGAACGAGAGCTGATGTCATGTTGAACTGAATGTTTTCAGTCACATAAACAACAGGAGGAAAACTTATCTCAGGGCAATGAATCCCTGACACACATAGTGGCAACTCAGTTAGTTAATGAGTTTTGAAGGTATTTAGATAATGACAGATGGAAAGACATAATTTCTACTGTACGCAGTAGCACTGAGCTGGGTTCTTGAGAACCCTATTTGCCACGAGTCTACATATGTAGACTGATGGAGAGACTACATCCATGAACAGCAGAAAAGCTACGGATATCAGCTCTCTGAACTTCTGTAAGGCCTTTGACAACATTTTTTCATTCTAAATTGGAGAGACATTGACTTGATGGGAGTACTATTTGGTGGGTGAGGGTAATGGTCAGTGGCTCAGAGTCCCCATGGACATAATTTCTGAGTTGTGTCCTCAAGAGTCTGTACTGGGACCAGTGCTATTCAGTGTCTTCATCACTCACATAGACAGTGGGATCGAGTGCACCCTCAGCAAGTCTGCAGACAGCACCAAGCTGAGTGGTGAGGCTGACATGCCTGAGGGACAACATGCCATCCAGAGGGACTTGGACAAGCTCAAGACATGGGCCCATGGGATCCTCATGAGTTTCAACAAGGCAAATTGCAAGGTCTGGCACTCACTGGGCTGTGCTGAAATCAGCAGACTGTGAAGTACAATGAAGCATAGGCTGGCTACCAGCGTTCATGACATCAGGTGCACTGTGGCTGGTACAATGGTTAATGGGAATTAGGAGCAGGAGAAATGACAGCTACATGGTGTTGTCTGCAAGAGAGCTGGGGAAGCAGACATAGTGCACGGCATGGCTCTGCAGCTCAGATCTTTCCCCTTGGACCTTCTTTCTCACTTGCCATTGTTTTGCTCTTCCGGCAGCTACCTGAAAGCATGGATCACCAGAGACCCTGGGCAAGAGACATCTGATTCAGTTCACGGGGTATGTGATAGAAGCTTCTGGTGCTGGTCATTCTCAGTCTGCTTGACAGGCAAACCATACATGACCCAAGACCCTCAAAATAAAATCTGAGGTTTGCATGTTGTCCTGGGCTTTGGCACTGGGATGACTTTTATTTTTAATAAATTGGCAAGCCTACAAGTCAGGTATTATTGACTGATTTGCTCTGTGTATGGACGAGTGTGTGTGTGAGGGATGGGGAGAAATGGAGGCAGAGAGGCTACATGGAGTTCAAGGGAAAATAAGTGCCTCTACTCTACATGCAGTGTCATCAACCTGACATCAGCAAAGTTGCTTAGACAGGGGGCATGTCCTGGCCTCTTAAAAAGAATTGAAATGTTGTCTTATCTTTCCTACTTTATTATTTAAAAAGCCAAAAATGTTCATTTCTTCCACCCTGGAGGTGTCCGCAAGCCTCGCCTCAGCTGGTTTCTCAGTGCACAAAAGGATGCAAAATAACAGCTCAGAGAGCAGCTGGGAGGAGCTTCTTCCTCAATGGTTTTTGACTGTTCCAAAAATAGCAGCCGCAAGCTGTGTATTCTCCCGGGAGGCATTTCTGCCTGCGCACCACTCACCCGCACACCGCTCGCTGCGGTAACACAGGGCAGCTCGAGAATCTCAAAGCACAATTTCTAAAAAGAAGCTTTTCCTGCAGTTTCCCCAGCACACATCAGTGCCCACAAGGTGTGTGTGCAAGGTCAGCTCCCACTGCCGGCAACCTCCACTCTTGATTTCTTCCTCCTGTCCAAGAGGCAGGAAGGGCAGAGCCCTAACACTCTCTCTGGGGGACGTTTTCATTGGCCTCTTCCCTTTAACCAGCCCAGAGCTGTGCATCGCAAAAAGCTGATTTTAAGTCAGACCATGAAGTCTCAGCCCATCTGAAGGGAAGGTAACAGAAAATGTGAAACCAGAGGGCTATTTATTTGTAGCATTTTGATAGCCAATTTTGATCACAGATGACACATTCCCAGAGACATGGATGTTTCCCACTGTAGCTAAGATTCAGAGGAATCTCTGTCATAATCTTTAAATGAAATGCAATTTTTTATACCAGAACACCATTATCCTATTAAATGCATCCAATGAAAGAATAAGCCAATCATGTGGCATACACATCTGTTTAAACTCTCCTCCATCAGTTGCATCCAGGAGGCACAATGAACTCTTTGCCAACTAATTGCAGACCAAATATCACTCTGGAATTACTCACCTCTGGATTTTAAATACTGAATGAACTCTGAGAAAATGGTTAATAACCATCACCTAAAACCAGTAAAGTCCACTGATAAATTATTTCCTATTAATTTCTTGCTCAGCATTGTTATAGTGCCAGGAATTAGTAGTCAGAAAATGGAAATAATTAGTAGAGGAACTTTAGGATAAAGTGGTTTTTACCTGAAACCCATTTTGGAATTTCTTGAACATGAGTCTGTCCAGGGAGCAGATCTTGCTAAGTACGCTCTGTGAGAACTTTGATTTTTATGGCATTCTAATGTGATTTTAAAGCTCATTAAAGCAACTCCTTTTGTGCTGCCAACAACAAAAGCCTTGATGTTAAGTGTCCCCTGGAGTCCACAGTACAGATAAGTGCTGTTGTTTTTCACTAGGCTCAGCCTCTTAAGCTACCAGCTAACAGAATAAAACAGAAGCTTGCACCCAGCAGTAACCTGGAAGCCAGATTTCTAGATAATGTGCTTGCAGCAAAGACATGGTCCTTTTTGAGCAAAAATGCTTTAGTCACAGGAAATAGGCAGCTGTGTGTTGCATGCTGTCCAGAGTATAACACAGAATATGCACTGGGCATTTCTTAAAATCACTTCTTCCCTCTTTTATTTACCAAGAATTCAGGGGAAAAATATCCAGGTAGTTCTAGTGGCTTATTTATTTATAGTGCAGCGATTACTGCATGTTTAAAAGGCATTATAAAGCATTATTAAATTTGAAATATAATTCCTCTCTCAAAAAAGCCCAAGCCTTGAAGTCTCTGTACTTGATCAATGACTCCACATCAAATCTGTCCAATTTGCAAGTAAAATCGATTTGGTCCTATTCCTAACTGACAGCATATTCAGCAGAGGATTGGGAAGTCAAGTTGGTTGGTTTTTATTGACTTGCAAATCATCCACTAGTAAAAACAATTTTGTGATACAAAAGCTAAAATAGATTTCAATGCATTCTCCTGTAGCATATGAATTTTCCGTGGAAATTAACAGAATTAAACTTCAGGAGATGCTTTATCAATTTAAAATATGTCAATATAGGTAGGCAGATCAGATGAGTCAGCACGGGTGGGGGTCAGGGTTTCTCTATCCCTAACTGTACTAAAATGAATAACTGCAAATTTAATTATTGTGTAAACTGATGTCCAAATAAAGATTTTGCATTTCAGTTAAAATATATTGTGAATGACTGAAAAATACATTCAGCTAACATTTAAGGAGAGAATTTTCACAGGTGAAGCTGTTAACTTCTACAGCCCTCATTCTCAATGAAAATTAGATATCTGCACTGATTTCACCTGTAATTCTGTAAAACATTTCATCTCGCCTTTACTATTACATCTGGCAGCCAGTTCCACTCTTTTAACCTTTGTAGGTGCAAAGAACTGCTTGAGTCAGCCAGAACCTTTAATGGGAGCAACAAGATCTTTCTTTCATTGCACATGCTGCAAAATGGAGAAGGTGCCCTTACTCCAAAAGTGGGAGTTATTTTAGCTTTCACCTCAAGCAAACAATATGGTGTAAGCACCTCTGTGATGTGCAGACAACCTGGCTACCCAGGCAGGGTTACTCATGCTATGTGGGCTCCAGTGTGGTCGCAGAGTCAGGACAACTCTGCTCATCTTCAGGTATTCTGCACGGGTAAACACCACGAAGGCTGTGGGCAGTGCAATGACACCATCTGCACATGTTGGCACAGCTCTGGGCTTGCTTTTGACTGTGGCCAGTTAGCCATGTTCAAAGAGTTGTTCTCATGCAGTTTCTTGATCATTTCATAGAAGAGAAGTCACTTTGGATTTTATCTTAGAAAGGGAGCACACAGGAGTCAACACATTCATCCTACTTAAAGGTACCCAGCTAAGGTCTGGCCATGGGTGTGGAAAATCTCTTTAGCAACATTTCCCCTAAAGAGTTGGTGGACCTCCTCAAGACATGAAAAACTGGAGAAAGCTGTGATGATTTATGAGCTATGCACAGCAGTGAGAAGATATTTTAGTTTTAAGAACAGTTTTGGAGTGTCCATTCCCATCCATCATACCCAACTCCCATAATATATGAGTGACTCTAAAGACCATAATGCCCTGAATCCTGGGCTTCTGACTGACTCCAGTCCTTTGAAGCATGTGTCAAAATGACCCTCATATCTTTTGACTTCATGCTGTGCTATCAGGCAACCCCCAGAAGCTGGATTTGGGAGCTCCCTGTCACCAGAGCCACCCCAAAGAGTACCTTTGTGTAACACATAGTCTTCAACAGGCATCCAGAGCACAGTGGAACAGCAGGGATGTTTTCCCTTCTCAGGATTGCTCTTGACATCTCTAAAAATGTTCAGGGCAGACCAAGACATACCTTTTTCCATCAACTATTGGACAATAAACCTGTTCTTGCTGCCTGGTCACCCTTCAGAGTTGTACTCCTGAGTGGAGGCATTTAGATTTCTTCCAAGTGAAGAAATATTCCAGCTGAATTTCATAAATGCAAATGTCAATGTTCCTGCAGTGAGCAATATTACACAATGACTATCCCTACTGTAAAGCTAAAGTGAGAAATAGTTTACAACCAGCAGTAGCACTGCATTTCCCAAAATCATCTTACAATTCCCAACAGGGCAGCTCTTGTTATAAATGTATTGGAGAGATGCAGCTCACCTGGTCTGTTTGGATTGTGAAGTTCCCCAGCTGCACAGAATTCTGCATATTCCCCTTCTCAGTATTTTGGCACCTGTTTCTACTCAAGCCAGACACAAAAATTGGGCAAAGGAGCACACAGACCCCTGAGAAGCCTGATCAGAGCAGCACATGCTCTTACAGAGTGCCTAACACACCAACAGCCTACTCACAAAGTACAGGGGTAAGTGCTCAAAACACAGGAGGAAAGAGAGACAATGTCGTTGTATCACATACATTTTATATGGCAGCCTCATGTTACTGCATTGGGTGAGAGATCCGAAAATGTTTGGCCTGATTAGGCTGTGAAAACCATTCTCTCATGAGGTACGATTTGAGTCCCTGTGGCTGACCTGAACACAGACCTCCTATATCCTCATTAACCCATCAGTTATGCTAAAAATGATCATCACTATCTCTTCTGTAACAAGGCTAGTCCTTTTCCCACTACTGATTATGGGGGGATACATCACATGCACAAAACTTCAGCAGAACAGAAATAAATGTAAGACCTTGAACACAAGGGCAGAATGAGAAAACATATATTTTTCTTAATTGAGTAATAGGACCATTAGCATTAATAACAGCACTACTGTAGACTTTAGGGTTTCAAATATCTCTGTAATAAATCACAAGGGTATTTTAGATTAAGATGTGCTCGCAGACAGTAAATCTTACAACTACTTGCTCTTGTGACTGTGGATTATAAAAAAGGATGAATGTAAGTGTGCTAATAGCTATTGCAATACAATAGTCAGAGAAGAGATGACACTATACAAGGCAGTATATAACTATTACCTGTCATCTACAAATTTATATGGAAAATGTATGGTTTGTGATAAAAACAATATTCCTAAAAGCTTAGAAAGAGAGAACATAAGAACCTTAAAAAATTTTTAAAAGACTCACAAAACCAAAATCCTACCCCTTGAAGGATGAGCTTGGAGCCCTGCCAAGTGGGCATTCATGCACTGGTATGGAGAGAAGGGAGAGTTGCCAGAGGCCTGGGAAGACATGGCTGCCCTAGAGAAAGATTAGAAGGCAGTGGGGGTGGATTCTGTGGAAGGGAGGAAATACTAAATGCTGGGTTCTTTCTGTGCCCATAGCACGTCCACAAAATGTCTGCTTCAAGTATTTCAGCTTTCTTGTGCACTGGGTGGGGTTCAGCCCCGTGAGCCTGGCTGGAGGGATGTGTTGCTCCCTCCAAAATAAAAAGTTGCACTAGTGGAGGAGGTTTGGATTGGATATTAGGAAAAATTTCTTTATGGAAAGAGTGGTCAGGCATTGGAACAGGCTGCTCAGGGAACTGGTGGCATCACCATCCCTGGAAGTGTTTAAAAGGCATGTGGATGTGGCACTTGGGGGCATGGTTTAGTGGTCAACACAGCAGTGCTGGGTTAATGGTTGGAGTCAATTATCTTAGAGGTCTTTTCCAACCATAATGATCCTGATTGTTGTTGTTGCTGGACTTTTTTTACGCATTTTTTTCCCATCCCCTCCTCCTCCACCCCAATTTCAAACTGAACTATACAATATCAACCTTCTAGTGAAGCAAATTTGTTTCACATCTATAGACTTTTCCCAGAGTCAAAGAATGAGTTGAATAGTAATACAACGGTTATTCATAAATAAATGCACTATCGGCCATTATGTCTAGCTCTGTATATGTACAGGTATTTCAATTATGTAGCAACCGTAATTTGAATCCCTTGTGTGTGTATATCAACTCATCAATTTAGTGGTCTTTAGCATTGATGCTTCCAGTTTATGAGCAATATACACATTTGAAAGGGAATAGTTACAACCTCAATTAAAAGTTATGGCTGCTAAAATGAACCATAGTTACTTTTGCACTGAAATTCCCAACATAAACTCTATTAGCAACATCTGCAAGTAGGGATCGTACTGAATATATTCTTCTCTTCTTTATTTGCATTTAATCAGCATTCCTAAGGCTGACTTAAATCATGTTACACATAACTTCATAATGTGGGGGGAAAGAACTTAGTTTTTATATTGAATGATAACACATTATTTTACATTCTTCCCTGTGGCAGAAAAAAACCTTCTTGTCAATGGTTACAAAGACTGCTGAGCTGCTCCTGCTGAAAACTGCTGGGTGAACTAATGAGGAAATCAGCTGATCTTAAGAGCTGCTCCTTGAAAGCCCTTGATGCAATCAGTACATAAGCCCGAGCTGTGCTTCACTCTGCACTACCTAGCAGTGGTGATGGCCACAAGCTGCACCTATATTCAATAAGCTGAAAGTACCTGCGTGTTGTCACATTGACTCAAGGGAGGCAGAGGGAGCCTGCAGATCCAATCTTCACCTTCATTCTGAGAGCACACCATGAAAACAGTATAAATTTCTCTTTTCTAATCGTACAACTATGGACCAGATATGCACCCAGTTAATTTACTGAAGGTTGAAAATGCCTATAAATCACAGCATTCAGTAGCTGCAAAGAAGCTAAACCAGGAGGAAGCACTGGAATGCAGGGAGCATAACCCTGCAGCAGAAGCCAGGCTGCTGTGCTGGGATATGAGGATAGCCTGGCTACCCTTTCTGACGTGTAAGCAATGGTGGCAAATCAGAGCCAGACACACTGGTCCTGTGTTCACGTCTTCTGAGAAGATTATTCTACATTAAAAGGTATGGTTTATTTTGTTTAGTGTCCAGAGCGATTCAGAAATAAAATTCAAGTGTTCTAAGCAGCCAAATATTCAAAGTACCTGAGCCCATCTGTCCCTTTTGAATTCTAAGAACTTTCATTTGGTTATTTATGGTGATAAAAGTAGGTCTGAGAAAACTAAGCTCATGGGAATAGGGAAGAGCTCTTGCCTGGTAAAACTTTGTGTTCCAACAGAGAGAAGCAGATCTTCTGTTCAAGGAGCATGGCATTTTCTCCTCTCATACGCAGTAACACCTACATTGGAACTCTTTGTGAATGGATTTTACTGATTCCTCCTAAGACAGCACTCATTTGTCACAGAGTGATGGCACGGGCAAAAAGATGCAACACATGTTCCCTACTGCAAAATGCCAGTCTTTCCAATTTTGGAAGCAGAACACTATCACGCCATAATTTATCTCATCAAACGTAACTGAGTTCTATTCGTTCTAGGCAGCACCCATTTCATAGTCAGTTTGACGCAGCCACTGCCCAAGTTCAGACATCCCAAGAATGAGATGATTAGTAGGCACACGCATAACTCCACAGAAGAGCAACTGCATGCTTGTGTTAGGCTGTTAAAATTAGCCAGACTTATGGCTTTTGAAGTCAAGACTCCCTGCCTTTTTTTGTTTGGCCAGTTCAATGTAATTCTGTATTAAAGTGCACCAGGAACATTGTCTCATCGCTCCTGGGCGCTGCACAGCTTTGCTCTCATTCTGACCAAAGGAAACAGGCTTAGGTCAAAATGTCCATAATATTTAGATTATGTTTTTTCAAGAAAGTATTTTTTAGTTAAGTATTTTTAATTTAAGTATTTTTTAGAGAAGGCTAACATTGGTTTATGATTTTTTTCATTTATTCAATGAAAGCTTTTTTAAATTTTGCATCCTTTTTTCCTGTCCATAGATTTATTATTGCTTACCTAGTTACTCGAGTGGAGCTTACTGATCAGTTTTCTCCTGAATTACACATTTTTAGTAAATGCTTCTTGATTTTGTCCCCAAAATGAACTTCTTTGCAGCTCAAGGAACAAAAAGGAGAAGCAGAAACAACATCTATATTTCTTCATCTACCTTCTCTTTTCACCACACTGGGGACAAAACCGAAATGAAGGAGGGCTGTCGTTCTGAGGGACCTTGAGAGGCTGGAGGAAGGCAACAACAGGAACCCCCTGAAATTCAACAAGGACAAATACAAAGTCCTGTCCATTGGAAGGAAGAGCCCTTGTCAACCACACAGGCAGAGAACTGGCAGTCTGGCAGACTCCTCCATTACAGTCAGCTGGCTCATGTTAGGGGTTCATGCAGCACAACACATGCTGAACGTGCAGCACAGTACAAGCCAGAGCCCTCCGCACCCCAGAGAGCACCTCCATTCACATCAGCTCACTTTAAACACACGGGCAAAACCTGACAGCCCTGGGACAGACTTGCTCTTCATGACTACCCACGTGACAAGGAAAGCACCAAGCTCCAGTGCTCATTCATCTTTTATAGGCTCTGTCTCCTCTGTACTTCAGCTTCCACTTGCGTGGACATTTTCTTTTTTGTCATGTGGGGTGGAAGGATTGTTTAGCAGTGCCTGCTCTGACATACAGAAACCTGTCCCTGTGTAGCTTTGAGCTCTGCTACAGGCTTCCTTGAGCAGAGTGGCACAAAATGTTTTGGTCAGACAGTTTGTCATAAATTACAAATTCAGATACTCACAGCAACTAAAAGCGTTAAGTCCTGTTTCCACCTTTTTTTTTTTTTAATGGAACATTTGGAATTTTTTTGACAGAAACAAAGTTTCTGAGCCCATCCCTAAATGTATTTTCTCAACTGTTAAAAAAAAAATTTAACTGCTCTAATTGATATGAAATCTGCTTAGTTTTACTGTTAGGTTGTTGTTTGTCTTTTTTCTTTCGATCAAACCCAAATAAATTAATTTTAGTGATTTTCCAGTCAGGCTGTGAATACAAAAATCAGCTGTTTCCACAATTCTGCCCCTCAGGACAATGAGAACAGTTTCCTTCTAAAGCAGGAATTGACCACCAAATTTTCACACTCCAGCTAACTCCCACCAGAGTTAAATGAAAATTGATTTTTCTCTCGCTCCACTGCCTTACCATGTTGCCTTCCTGGATTTGCTTGGCAGCATAAAGAAGCTGTTCAAATTTAGTTGCTTTCGGCGACTTAGGAAATTGTTATATGATGCAATGCTTACAATTTTCTGATTCAAGCTACTTACCTACCTGGACTTCATATCTGCAAAGCTAGAACACTCAAAATTGGACTTGGGTTGATATAAATTGAAATAACATTAGGTCTGTTTGTCAAGCAGACTAGGCTCTGCTGATGTACTGTTCTCAGAGACCAAGAAGGTACCAGGAACTCCTTGGCTAGGAAACACTTCAGAAAGTGTTTTCTGACAGATACACGGGGAAATGGACATTTTTAACCAATTTTGCCCATGTTACATCTACTATTCAAACCCATTATCTATGCCTAACAGAGGGGCAGATGAAGGTATGTCTGACTCTACAACAGCAGTAGGAAGTTCACCACATCCTTTAGAATTGCTCACTGTCTCCCAAAGCTGCCCCCTTGCTGCTGATGATACCAATCAGAACTGACCCATCTGCGTGGCTGATCTGCTCGAGGACAAGGCAGTGGGCATCATGTCCAGCCTCACAAATGCATTGCTAGAAACAACAATGTCCACATGCCTGTCCCAGTGAGAAAAGGCTTCCTGAAGAAGGCAGACGGTAATTTCAGCCTACAAAGGGAGAGGCACTTCATTTCCTCACAAAAAGAGAGAGAAAATAAAGAAGGAAGTTATAGCTGGTTTAACTCTAAGCTCCTTGCCAGCACCAACCCAATTTCAAGGAAGCAGAAAATCATGGCTTTAAGCTAATGAAAACTGCAGTAGGTTCCACTTATACATCTGCAATTGAACAATGTGATTCTTGGCCCCGGTGGATAAAATCCCACTTATTCAAAAAGGTAATAGGATCTGTGGTTAAAATACTGGTACAGGTTTTAAGAGATTTCAGTTCAAGCCACATAACCATGCTGTGTCTAACTGATCACCTCAGCCCATGCTCTGCCTGAATCCAAACTATTTCAAAATGAAATTCAGTCTCAGGTATCAGATTCGAGCACATTCTGAAAAAAAATAAAAAGTTTAGCCTGGTCTGCTTATGAGTGAAGGCCCATGGTCGTCCTTCCTCATCGTTTAAGTGCCCATAAGTGTCCCAGGCTTTATGCGGGATGCAGGATGCCAACCTACCCATATGCAAAGAAGACAGTATGGTGAGTAAGTGAGGCCGTAGCCTGTATTTTATCTTGCTCTCCAGGTGTTTCTGAAGACAAGAGGATGTCTGCAAACCTAGTCTTTAGCTCCTCTGTGGATAAAGTTGGCTGACAGGAGGGAAATATCCCATGTACTGCTGGCTGGGTACAATACTAATTTAGGACTCACAATCCTAGACCCAGATTAACCTTTTCCTGAGTAAATATTTTGCCAGCTACAGGAACTTCTGTAAAGCAAATAGTAACAAAACACTATCTCTGTATCAGGAATATGAGAACAGCCAGTTTTAAATTCTTTAAAAGATGTTTTTTCAGCTGAATCATACACACATGTACCTTTTCTGGTTTTCAAGGAAGCAACATGCAAATAACTAAAGGTATTCCACAGGCACTTGAAATAAATAAAAAGGATTTACCTTAGTTGAAAGCAGGTTTATAGAATAGCCTGAAATACTTACAAGTCTAGGACCTCTTCCCTTGCAAATGTGAGCAATTCACATGAACATTCACACCAACATTCAGAGGTTGCTCCAACCTCTCTTTCAACTCATGATCATTTTGTTCAGAGTTAACCACAAGAGAAGCCCACCTTTTCTCCAGGGGGTGATTTATAAAAGTAAACTTGCAAAAGTTTTCGTTCTTTTTAATTGTTTTCTTCATGCTAAATTACATGAACCTGCAAAGAAGATAGGAATCATTAAAACTCTGAGATGGAGAAGAGGCACTAGATTTAATTCCTTCTCTTATCAAATTTCTGCACTGTATATTTCCTAAGTGATTCAATGTCAGGTGATAAGCTTTGCTTGTCAGGTTATTTGAGTCTCATCATCAGGAAATTTATTATAGAAGCTTCATTTTCCATTCCTTAACTTAATCCTATTACTCCTTAATTTAATCCTATTACAACCAGGATTGTTGCTGCTAGCCATGTCTGCATATTAGCACTGAGACGAAGAGTTACTTTAGAATGTGAAAACTCAAATAATTTTATTACAACTCTCAGAGCAGCACAATTTCTAGGCTGGGTCTGTTCCAGGGGGTGATTCATCTCATGCATGGAGAGTTTGGCACACTAATGCTAGTTTACCTATGCCTGTTAATTGGTGTTCATCAATTAGGATTGTTTAAGTAATTTTTCTGAGCCTACAGAAGGGACCAGACCTGGCACAGAACATCTACAATCATGGCAAAATAAAGCGAAATTGCTTCTTTGCACTCCTTTTGAATATTTCAGAAATTCCCCATGGGCTTGCTTTAGCTCTGAGGTATGATCCTGGGTTAATAGTTTTGATTAAGACAAAGGAAGAAAAGGAAAAAGGAATCAGAACAGAAATAATATCTCAGATCAAAACAATCCTTTCTGCAGCTTTATTTCACTGTTCTGTGTAATTTCCAGTTGCTACTGAAACAGAGGTTGGCTGCTTTTCCATAGCAAAGCTTAAACACGTATATTGTGTGTATATAGACACAGACAAGGAAAAATATATATTATACACAGGCTATTAAAACTGCAAATCCGAGCATATGCAAGTACCATAGTGCCAGATTTAAGGTTACCCTGCTCATGCTGTGCATGTATTATGACTCAGCTCCAAATGACATGATCACATGATATTTTCTTAAAGATCTCTGTTCATTCAGCACTTAAGTCTGTACCTTCATCGTTCACAGCAGTGTGGGTTAACCCCTCCACTTGCAGAACTGGGATGAACTTGTAGATTCTTCTAAATTCTTTGCTATAAAATATAAAGGAGAAAGCAAAGGGTTTGATCCAAGTAAATGCCCTGACAAAATTCCTATGTTGCTTCAAGGTGTGGGAATATCAAAGCTGCCTGCTCAGAAAGATCTGAACCATTCTTCCTTAAGTTTTCAAATTCACCCATGAACAGATTTTCCAATTTGGAATACTTCAGCCCAAATGATTAAACTGTAGTCGAGAAAAAAATATGATACTATGAAGTGACTAGACCCTGGCACTGGACCCAGAAGGCCTCTGTGCTACTCTTGTCTTTGCCACAGAACAACTACAGACCTCTGAGCAGTGTCACGCCCTTGTTTCTTCAGTTGTTCTCTCTGTAAATGGTACAACAGGCAGCATTTCCACTCTACTCCTGACAAAAGACCTCATCTATTGTATAAAGCCATGCCCAAAGTTCTGATTTTATGCAAAGGCATCTGACCACCACCACAAGCCCACTCCAAAGCAGCTTTCTCTTGGTATCCTCTTATCTTTGTTGCTTTTGATCTTGAGCATCAGATTCCCTCTCATAGACATAGGCTAGAACTGATGATCTACCTAATGTTTATTCAGAAGTAATTCTCTTGCCACATCAAACCTGGGAGGTTTATCTTTGAACCATAAAATGGTTTCAGTTGAAAGCGACCTTTAAAGACCACCTAACCCAACTCCCCTGCCATGGGCAGGGATACTTTTCATTAGACGAGGTCGCTGAAAGCCCCAAGTCCAACATCTCCAATAATGAACACCTTGAACATCTTATCTAAGTCTAATCAGAATTGTCTATTGGGGTAGGAGAGAGTTCATTTTTGCATATTACCTGTAGATAGTGAGAAGCATTTCATTTCTGAGGAAGGGAACAGAGATATCTTAAGGGAGTCTGAAGCTCTGATGCAGCTCTGACCCTGAACTGGTGACTGGGAGGCCTATTTCTTTGTGGTTGGATGTGTTCCTCATGTCCTTGGACATACATAGGTGGTGTTGATAGGAATTTGTTCTGCACCTCTCTCAAAATAACTTCGTCGTGTGTACTGTAAATTGGACAGCAGTTACTAGGTGCTTCATAGCTTCAAGCTCTTCCACAACTCCAAAACCTGCATTTTTTTTCATTTTAGAAGGAGTTGAGATTGCAAACAGGAAAGGGCAAATGACTGTACATTTGAGTTTCTAATACTCAGACTTCCATTTGGCCTGGACAGGGAAGCTGAAATAGCTAAAACCTGGTTACTAAAAAGACTTATAACTTGCTCCTATAAATCTTATCTTATGTTGGGACAAACCTATTGCCCTTAGCGTGAGAAACAGCATAACAACCTTGCCAGGGAAATTAATTTCAGTTTCTGCATATCTGTTACCTAAAGTCAGTAAAGCTGTTGAAAAGGAGCATTATAACCTTAAATTGGATAGACCGCTGAGGAATCAGCATAACATTGGAGAGATGAACTTCTCCTCCTTTAGTAGTATAAAACCCAACTCTGTATCATTTGCTTATTCATCCCCATTTACAATCCCTGTAGCAAACCAACCTGGAGGTCACCAATGTTCACCTGGTTTCTGTGCTTATGGCCAGGAGCAAAAGAATTTTTATTTATGCATGGTAACAAAAAAGGGGACAAATTTCCTGTTGGGGAAAATGATCATAACTTGAATGACTTCAGCAGAGATTTGGTTTCAACTGAATTTCAACTAGCATAAAGCACTTTGGAGGTTGCTGCCAAATGAGTCTGATAGTTTTGCAGTAAACCCACTCCTAATTTATAGCCATGCTAATGGGAATGGAATTTACCTAAATGTGTGTGTTTGTTTGTATCATAAAGTCAGAAACTCTGTCATTCAGCTATCTACCAAGCAAAAGTGGCTCCTGGGGACTGAAGGTCAGGCGTGGGCTCTCTTATTTTGGAGGTTTAGACATTTCCTGTTTAATTAAGTTTTGTGTGAGATGACAGGGCTCCTCAGTGTAAACTGTGGTACCTGGAACAGGGGAGGAAAATGACCTCATCTAACTCCATTATGCAACGGCCCATCTGACTCGCTGCAGTCATTTCTGAAGGACTGTGGCATTTAGCAGTTGGCTGCAGCACGTCTAACCATTACAGAATTGCTGAGAAGACAAATGTCCTTACAGGCAAATGTAGTTAACGGCACAATGGGTTGCAGGGCAGATGGATGAAATGAGCATCTAGAAATGAGCAGCTGCTACACTGACATGTCTCCCTTGACACAACCTCACCATGCCAGGATGACTGTACCCTCTGCGTGTGAGGGAGCTCTAAGCGGAGATGTTGCCATGTCTCCACTTGTCTTGAAGCAAGCAGTGTACCTTTCTGAAGCTCATCTGTTAAATTTTTTAACATCTCAGCTGGATTTACATTAACTTGCAAAGAAATATATTTGCTCTGTTTCCTGGCTCATAAACACTTGACCACTTTGCAAAAAGCTCTTACTTCTCATATAACCTATTCAAGCAAGAAGATCTGTGAAAAAAAATGGTCTGCAAGCTGTTCCCATGATACAGAGCACTGGGGTTGAATGGATGCTGTTCGTGCCTACGTGGAAATGCATCAATGTCTATGTGGTCTCAAAACACTAAAACCCCACTGTGTAATCTAAGGCAAAGTATTTTGGACTCCATCAGAATTTCTGAGCGACTTCAGGAGACGCGAAAAACCGTCCCCCTGGGAGCTGTCAGCCTTTCCCATAATAACTTGTAAATAAGATCACAGTGACTTTTATGAACTTGTTTATGAAGTTGTGCCAGCTTCTGCAGTACATCCATGTCCTTCAGGATCTTTGCTAGACAGTTGTACCGAGTCTGACTGGGATGGAGTTACCTTTTCTCCTAACAGCCCATCTGGAGCTATGCTTTGGAGCTGTGGCTGAAATGGTGTTGGTAACACAACAATATTTTGGCTATTGCTGAGCAGACCCTACAGTGCATCAAGACTGTTTTTCTCTCTTTCCTCCTCTGCCCATCTCACCCAGCAAGTTGGCTGGGCGTTGGCAAAGGGTTGACAGGGGACCCAGCCAGGACAGCTGATTCCAGCTGACAACAGGGATACTCCATACCATATGACACCATGCTTAGAAATAAAAGTTCAGAGGAAGGAGGAAGAAGGGGCATGTTAAGAAGAAATTCTTCACTGTGAGGGTGGTGAAGCACTGGAACAGGTTGCCCAGAAAAGCTGTAGATGCCCATCCCTAGAGGTGTTCAAGGCCAGGTTGGATGTGGCTCTGAGCAACCTGGTCTAGTGGAAGGCATTCCTGCCCACAGCAGGGGGTCTGGAACTAGATGGTCTTTAAGGTCCCTTCCAATCCAAGCCATTCTACAATTCCATGATTCTGTGATGCAGTGTTTGTGCTTATGGCTTTTGTCCTCCCAACAAAAGCTGAGGTACTCCTTGCCAAGAAGTGGCAAAACATTTGCCCACCAATGGGAAATAGTAATAAATTCCTTTTTTTTTTTTTAATTTTTTGCTTTGCCTGGGCAGGCAGATTTTTCTCTCCCCATTAAACCCTCCCTAGCTCAAACCACAAATCTCCTCGCCTTCTTTCAGTTTTCTCCCTCTCCCATGAGAGAGGGGAGTGAGTAAGCAACTGTCTAGGGGTCTAGCTGTTAGCCAGGGCCAACCCGCAACAGTCTTTTCCAAGTACATCATGGGGCCAGAGATAACAGGTGTGATTTGAGCATTCTATCAACAGATAGAGTTGTTAACTGGCAGGGTCCTGTGCTTGTCATGGAGCTTGTGTTCTTTACTGTATATTAGAGTCCAAGGCTGCTTCTGCTGTGTGCTGTGGTGCTTATCACTTTACTTCACTGCCTGGACACCTTTTGATAAAGGCAATGGCCATGCACCAGGCCCTGGCATTGATGCTCTTCTTATGTTGTGTGAGCTACCTTGAGGGAAGCATCAGGGATTACACCTCCTCTGGGATGGATGTGTCCAGCTCCTCTGCATGGGCTTCCAAGTTCTTGTATATCATCATGCATGCTGCTTGATCGTGTTCTCTAGCATCGCTGGCTTGCTGTTGGGTGTGTGGAACCTGGCTCGATCTTGGCACAAGAGTAAACAACTTTTCAGTGAGGTGACAAAGAAATGTGACCAAGGTGGTCACTCGCTGCTGAAAGGGTTTGTGGGAGGATTTGGGCAGGTGCCTAGAGCAGTTATGATCTCTGATAGCCTAAGATTTTACACTTCGACAGGCATATAAACCTGTTGAACTGATCCACCACTTGAAGGAAGCTGCCTTGTCAAACTCAGTGAGACCCAATGAGTTCTGGCAATGTTCTGGGGCTTGGCCTGTGCCTACTGATCCTCAGCCCAGCACCATCAGAGGAGGCAGGCTGGGGAAGTTACAAAGTCACCAAGGAGGGGAAAATCACTCAGGCCCTAAACCCCAAGTTTTAAAGGCGCTACAAGATCTGTGGAAAAAATATGGCCACAAGCCAGGTGCTGCCTGGTTGCTCCAATGTCAGGATACTGGGGTCTGCTCTCAGGAGTTAGCTGGCATGAGTCTAGGCCTCAACTGCCAGAGATGCCCCTCAGAGTCAGCTTCGTCCTGACAGAGGGAAAGACGGATCCAGGGCATACCATTGCCAGCCCATGGTCCCTCCTGCATAACCAGGAGGTTGAAGTGGAGCCATATGCCCACCTCAAATCTACAAGCCCCCACGCATGGACTGCAAGGAAGACCACTGCTACAAAGCACTCGTCCAAGAAGGCTGATTTGATGGCCTGGCATTTGATCCATGGGATTAGAAGGCTTTGTTGGACACTGCTGCACAGCATGCCCTAACATCTTCAGATTACAAGGAAGCAGAACCCATCCAGATTACTGGAGCGACCTAGACTGGGAATGTCAGGGTCAATTATCTGTAGCTTGGTGAGCCCATGAAACATCAGGACACCTAGGGAAAGATGCAACCTGCAGATGGGCTCATGATCCAGGGGCGGATCTGACACTGAAGCATCGCACAGGTGGTGGACGACAGTTCTGTGAAGGGCAGAGAGAATTCAGAAAGATGGGAGCATCAGGAAACAGCACCAAAATCTTCTTTCCCTAATTAATTTCCACACTAGAATTGTATTGCATTTGTCTGCATGCAGAATCTACATACTGAGATTTCACAATGGTGAGATGTTGATGCAGGATTTGGGCTTCTCAGTACTACAGAATTACAAAGAACAAGCAGTAGTTTCTGCTGATACAAGTCAGCATGGTTCCATCGACTGCAGCCACCTCACTGACTTAGACAAGACTTAATCAAATACATCTGTAATCACTCTCCTATTATTCCTTCCCACTGGGGTCTCAATGTCATTCAAGACACTGACAAGGATGAAAATCAACATTGTGTCAACCACAGCTTCCAAGTCTGTCTGTCCACAGCCCATACTCCATCTAAATTTAATTTTGTATGATTTATCTGAGCATGATGTAACTAAATTAATCATGCAGAGCACTGACCTATCCTACCCCAGGCTCCTGTGCCCCACCCTGCATGTATATTTGGAAGGTAATCTAATTTGCTGCAAATGTGCTTATCTAGCTGGAAAGCAAACTGTGATAGGTACCTCAGGAGGAAGAAAGCTTTCCAGAATGCATGGCTCAGTGAATCCCTTCATATGAGGAATACAGAATCTATTTTATTGTTGTTGTTGATCTGCATTGGAATTATTCACTGCTCCCTGCTCTTTGTCTCAATGTATTTGTGAAGCACAGTTAAGCTCCTAAGCTCCAGTCAGTTCCAAACTGGGTGGAATTCACCAGCCCTTTTCTCTGGGTTTCCCATAAAGACCTTAAGCAGCTCTGGAGAGCTGCTGGGTAACAACCTCCTGCCTGCAAGGTACCTTTGGCAAATGAGAGCGAAATCCTGGCAGATGTTTGCAAGCATAATGCTGAAGCACAGAGCCCACTGAGTAGCCAGCAGTGGTATAGCCCAGCTTTGTCATACAGGCGAGATCAGAGCACAACACCCTGACCTGAGCAGCGATGGGAAAGAGACACTGTGGAGATCTCGTATTCCTAAATACATATAATTCCAACCAGTGCTGAAATTATTAGAGGACAAAATTATGATTAATAGCAACTGTCTTCTGTCCCTGTCCAGGCTGTTGGACCTCACTCACCTTTGCCTCTCAAGCTGTGTCTTGTACTCTGGCTTTGTCTCAGCAGTGTGGTAAGGCAGGAATCAGAGCCACTTCTGCTTCCCAGCAATACTCCCGGCTTAACCCATGAAGTGAAGAAGAACAGAGCTGGGAGAGAGGTGTGCAGGTGTATGCTGGAGCAGGGTGTTGGATGGTCCCAACACCAAGCAGACGATGTTATCTTATTATTTTCCCTCTTTCCAACCACCTCATTGGTTTCAACACTTTTCTCTTGGGGGGCCACATCCACTTGCCTTCCCTATTTTCATCTGTTTCAGAGGGCCTTCTACCCTACAGCATCCTTGCAAAGTATGGCAGCATGAAGTAATCCCTGCTGCAAACCCTCATCCAGAGGGATGGACTGACAAAATAGAGATGTGTAACTTGTGTGCGTGCAAAAGCTGTAGAATGGCCAGCTGAGAGCATAGGAATAGCTGTCCTTCACTACATGTACAATATGTACAAATGAGAATAAAACAGAGCGGAAGGGTGAGCTGATGAGAACAGACAGCCCCATCGCCAGCCCGTCTGGCTGTAGGCTGCTGCCCTCCTACGGCAAACTGGGACAGCCGTCCTGATCCCCAGAGCAGCTCCTTGCATTGCTGAAACGTACCGAGTTCAGCTGCTGGTTCCGCCTGGCAGAAATTACAGCTTCCAAACACCCAGTTTGCCATCTCGCTGTTTGAAGTAGAAAATCAGCACCCTGGGGCACTCAGCCTCTCTGCCCTGTCAGGAAGCCTTTGTGGACGGAAAGGACTGTGTGCTGCTCAAAGAGCAATTGCCATCCTGAGCCCGCCTGTGACACTGTTAGCGCGGAACAATAACATCCCTGCAGAGAGGGCGCGGATCGGCGGCTCTTCTCCCTTGGTGACAGCTCTTTGTTACTATTGTTGGGGTTTGTTTCTAATGTCTGTATCTTGGCAACACACGAGTTGTTGACTCGTGGGCCCACGAGAGCCTCATGAAGTTCAACAAGTGCACGGTGCTGCACCTGGATGGGGGCAATCCCAGACATGAGCACAGACTGGGAGAGGAACTTACTGAGAGCAGCTCTGAGAGCAGCTCTGAGGAGAAGGACTTGGGTGTTCTCGTGTATGAAAAGCTTGACATGACCTGGCAATGTGTGCTCACAGCCCAGAGACCCACCGTGTCCTGGGCTGCATCCGAAGCAGCGTCGGCAGCAGAGCGAGGGAGGGGATTCTGCCCCTCTGCTCTGAGACCCCACCTGGAGCGCTGCATCCAGCTCTGGGGTCCCCAACACCACAAGGATGTGGACCTGTTGGAGCAAGTCCAAGAGAGGCCACAAAGATGACCAAAGGGCTGAAGCATCTCTCCTATAAAGACAGACTGAAAGAGCTGGGGG